>CAUYUJ010021010.1:102500-142500 GCA_963575745.1 Prorocentrum cordatum | reverse complement strand
ACTGCCGAATAGCACTGACCGCCACAACCAGCAGCAGCACCATCGACCAGCAGCGACCGACTACCACGAGCAACCGCACACAGCAAACCTCGACCGCAGCCAACCAGCGCAACCGACAACACTGACCACCGACCAACAATACCAGCAACACTTAACCAAACCACCACCACCGACCAGCGCCGACCACCAGCGCCATCCACTGCCGAATAGCACTGACCGCCACAACCAGCAGCAACACCATCGACCAGCAGCGACCGACTACCACGAGCAACCACACACAGCAAACCTCGACCGCAGCCAACCAGCACAACCAACAACACTGACCACCGACCAACAATACCAGCAACACTTAACCAAACCACCACCACCGACCAGCACCGACCACCAGCGCCATCCACTGCCGAATAGCATTGACCACCACAACCAGCAGCAGCACCATCGACCAGCAGCGACCGACTACCACGAGCAACCACACACAGCAAACCTCGACCGCAGCCAACCAGCACGACCAACAACACTGACCACCGACCAGCAATACCAGCAACGCTTAACCAAACCACCACCACCGACCAGCACCGACCACCAGCGCCATCCACTGCCGAATAGCACTGACCCCCACAACCAGCAGCAGCACCATCGACCAGCAGCGACCGACTACCACGAGCAACCACGCACAGCAAACCTCGACCTCAGCCAACCAGCACAACCAACAACACTGACCACCGACCAACAATACCAGCAACACTTAACCAAACCACCACCACCGACCAGCGCCGACCACCAGCGCCAGCAGTGGCACCGACTAACACCAGCAAGTTCACACCATCCAGCTCTGACCAACAACGACGAGCAAACAACAGCGCAACCGACTCCAGACCAGCACCACCAGCAACACACACCCAATCAACCGCAGACCACACTCACCCAACAACAAGACAGCCGACTAGCAGCGACAAGCCAACACCAAACAATCCAGACCAGCGCCGACCACGACCAACCAGCAGCACCAACGAAAATGACACCGACCACTGACGAGCACCAACAGCACATATTCATAACGGTTATTCACAAAAATGCCCGGGCACTTACGACAGACGACCGGGTCAGCGAACTCATCGCAGAGCTCGACAACTGCCATTGGGATTTTGTGCTCATCAACGAGACATGGAGGACGACTACGACGGAACTATGGACAACCGTGGAAGGGCATGCGTTTGCTGGATCTGGCAATGACCAGGCGTGCCGCGGAGTTGCTATTCTTATACACAAGCGTTGGGGATAGAGCATGCAGAGATTTGAAGCCCACTCGCCAAGACTCGCCACGATGCTGTTGAAAAGAGGGCCTTTGAAATTGCAATTGGTGGCCGCATATTTTCCACACTCTGGGTACAGCGACCCGCGCATTCAGCGGATGTACGACGCGATCCACGAGATTCACAGAGAGAACGCCAAAGCACGACGTCATATTATACTCGCTGGCGACTTCAACGCGCAGGTTGGGGAATCCCGTATATCAGTAGATGGCGACGACGACGACGACCTCATCACTTCCAGGTGTGTCGGCCGCCGCGGATATGGAATCGAAAACTCGAGGGGTACGTAGTTGCGACACTGGGCTGCCCAAGAAGGGCTTGTGCTTGCCAGTTTTTTTTTTTTTTTTTTTTTTTTTTTTTTTTTTTTTTTTTTTTTTTTTTTTTTTTTTTTTTTTTTTTTTTTTTTTTTTTTTTTTTTTTTTTCCCCCCCGAAAGCCTATACATAAGCAGATCACTTACATCAGCGGCGACAAGCAGAAACAGCTCGACTACATCTTGCTCAACCGCAAGCTCTTCAAGCATTGCACTAATGCCGAGGCCAACAACGTGACCGACCTGGGATCCGACCACAAGGCTGTCGTCACTGAGTTGAAGATACCAGAAGCAATGGTGACAAAACGACCGCGACGAGACGACGACCAACGGCAGCGCAGACATGCACCACCCAACGCCTCCACCGGCAAGATCATCAATGTGAACGTCTACCACGACCAATGGAGACAACGACTGAAACCAGACGAACTACCCATCGACCCACAATCCCTGGACGAGCACATCCAGCAAGTTCTCATCGACGCCACCGCCGTTAGCAGCGCTGGAGCACCGCGACCAGACCGACAACCAGACAGAGGGGCAGAACGTCTACGCCCTCTCATCGCACAGCGACACCAGACACCAAACAACGACCACCGCACCCGCAAACAACTGAGCAAACTGATACAGCAGGAGATCCGCGCGCAGAAGCGGCGGACACGACGGGCCCATATAGGAAGCGTGCTCGAACAGTTCAGAGACCTCAAAAGTATCCCGCGCATCAAGACACGCAGAAAGCGGAATCTCATCACTCACATGACAGACAAAGGAGGCTCAAAACGCACGGCCCGGCAAGAAATTGCAGACATATTCGCGGAGTTTTACGAGCAGCTATACGACGCAGCGGCCAAGCCGACGCAGCGAGAGCGACGCAGCGACGACCTTCCACCCTTCGCTGGCGAAGAGTTGGAAAAGGCTATTAGAGGGCTCCGGCTTGGTAAGGCTCCAGACGCCAAAGGCCTACGAGCAGAAATGTTGAAGGACGGCACGGAAGAATTGCACGGCGCACTTCTCCACCTCTACAACGCGGTCATCCAGTCCGACGCTCCGCCGCCGACCAGCTGGAAGAGCACTGTCGTCGCGGTCATTCCCAAGAGTGGGGGTCTAGCGCTTCCGCAAAACTATCGGCCCATATGCACAATGCCATTGCTTTACAAGCTTTTCAGCAGACTTCTCTACAACCGACTCCAACCAACACTCGACTCCCGACAAACTGCAGACCAGGCCGGCTTCAGGCCAGGACACTCAACCACCGACCACTTATTCGCTTTCCATATTCTCCGTGAGCGCGCGCGCGAATGGAACCAGAACTTGCGGGTAGCGGCGCTAGACTTCAAACAAGCTTTTGACACCGTCGAGCACAATAGCATGTGGGCAGCGCTGGAGGCGCAGGGCGTCCAACGAGGATACATCTCACTACTCCAACAACTGTGCGAGGGGCAGACGGCCACGGTCAGGACTGACGTCAGCAGCAAGTCCTTCAGTCTCCTCTGGGGAACGAAGCAGGGCGACCCGCTCAGTTCCTTGCTTGTCAACGCTTTGCTACAGCACAGTTTTGCACCACTAATCACCGACTGGCAAAAGAAGGGCAAGGGAGTGCAGCTAGGATTCACCACCACCTCCACGCTCACTAACCTCCGCTTCGCCGACGACTTGCTCCTGACCAGCCAAACTCTACCGCGCCTCACCGCGATGCTCGACGACATCGTGCGCGCAGTGCGACCTCGCGGACTTGAGTTGCACCCTTCCAAAACCAAAATATTCAGCAACCAGACCAGACGGACTGGCAGGGCAAGCTCGCGCACAGTACACATTCAGGGCATGGACATCGACATCCTTCCCCACGATGGCAGCATCAAGTACTTAGGTCAGCTCATCAGCTTTCACGACGCGATGGAGACTGAAATCCACCACCGTACGAGGGCAGCATGGGCAACGTTCACTTCGCACAAACAGGAGCTGACAAGCAAGCACTACCCACTGGCACGCCGACTTCGACTTTTCAGCCGGACCGTAACACCCGCAGCACTCTACGGAAGACATGGACGCTCACGGAACCTCTCCGGCAACACCTGCGGCGAATACAACGACGCATGCTCCGCATGATCTTCAGGGCAACAAGGCGACGCGCTACCCGCCAAACGACCCGACGAGCAGCACCCAAGGACACGCGGACGACCGCACGACCACTCAAGCACCTGACCAAGAAACCAGCAGCAGCGACGACGCAGAGAGCAACGCGCCCCAACAAGACACGACCGACCGACACAGCGAGAGCAACGACAACAACAATGACGAGGACGCGATGGAGCCGTGGGTCGACTACATCCAGCGAGCCACGCGGCGCGCAGAACAGCTCATGCAGCACCACCACATCGAAAACTGGGAGACGATTCGCAGACAGAGGTCGTGGCGCGTGGCATCCAAGGTAGCCAAACACGAGCCCACCAGATGGACGTGGCTTGCACTGCACTGGCAACCAGGAGAGAACTCACGGCAACGTGGCCAGAGACACCACGGCGGCCAGCGCAAGCGCTGGGACGACGACCTCATCAGCTTCCTTCAAGAACACCGACCCGACCTGCACCCAGCGCCCGCACCAACCAATGAGCAGGGCAAGCCGAACGACCTCACTTGGGTTCGCTCAGCTCAAGACACCACCACGTGGTCGACACTCGAACACAAATACATCAGCACGTCGCCGACATTCACAACCAGGACTTCCTCCTCATCTCCTCCTCCGTCATAACTTTTTGTGTGTTGCACAGAATCATTTATTGTGTGTCTCGCAGTTCCTGTGCATGTCTCTATGTTTACAGGAGGCCATGGCCTCACCCACCTTGTCTGAGCAGGCCCGGACAGCTGTCCGATGTGGTGGTTCGTTCGTTCGTTCGTTCGTTTGTTGCAAGAAATTCGCATATCGAGGGCAGTACTTTTTCAACATGTGGCTATGGCCTTCGCGCAGCGCGTATTCATTTTTGAAGCATGCAAGTGTTTCACGGATTCCCATGGTCAACGTGCCAGACTTTGTGTTTTTGGACAGGCTCAGGATTGTGAGGGCGCAACAGTTCTGTTGATTCGCGGCGTTGAAGTCGGAGGGATGGTGTTCTGGCACGAGTCCGGAGTGCCAAGACGCAACGGTCACGTTGATTCGTGGCGTTTGGGTCCCGATGGTCCCGAGAATGATGTTTTGGCAAGCTTCAGGGTCTTCAAACAGTTGTCTTCCAACGAGGCAGTTCGCCCAGTGGAAAATTACCCTTGTAGAGGCATATGAGGAGGGTGTTTGGAGGGAGGGTTCGTTCCAACATCGTTGATGAGTTCTGGGTCTCCACTGGTCTTCCTTCTCCTCCTCCTCCTCCTCCTCCTCGCTCGCTCGCTCGTTCCCTGGGGCTTAAAAGTTTGAGCCCGTGCCAGAAGATGAAAAAGGTGAAAGTCACGCAGATAATTCCGAATTCATGCAAGAGGAGGGGGGGGTCAGGGCGACCCCAACGTGGGGGCAGCCAGCGAGTCCCCTTCAGAGTGCCCGACTGCCACCTCCCCTCCCCAGCAAGCGTCCAGACGCGCCTTCTGAACATCAGGGTCGTGGGTGAACACAACCCCGCCCCCCCACCGAACACCTCCCGTCACCTGATGCGGTGCCTCATGCAGTGGCTGTGCACTTGAGGGGCAGGCGCTCTGCTGAAAAACGGGGGCACTTCCAACCCGTATCGTGCAAGCTCCCGCCGCATTGCGGTCGGAAACCCAGTCAGGGGCGGCCCCCTCCCCTTCTTCACTGCGCACTGCCCCTTCCTTGCACCCCCGCATGGTAGGCGTAGTCGAGGCATCGTGCAGCCGCGCGCTGGCCGCACTGCAGAGACTAGCAACGAAGCCCACAGTGTCCCCAAGCGGCCTTGAACTCGCCGATGGTGCTGTGTCCCCACCCGCTCGTTCGCGAAAGCAAGAGAGACGGAGACGATGGTTGAGGCAGCGCATCGGATCAGCATGAGAGAACTGCCCAGGACACGTGGGGGGGGGGGGGGATTGGGCACTCCAGCAGGCCAAGCCCCCCAGAGGGCCACCGAGGGGGCGACGCCAGGATCAACAGGCGGGCACGTGTCCAACAGGGTCCCTCGACATCCAGGAAGCCCAGGGAGGGCCGCAACTTCGGGGGGCATTCCCGCGACAGGGGCAGCAGGGTCAACAGACGGGGACACAGGGAGGATCCAGCAGGCTGGAACGGCCTGGGCCACGCATCGCACCCAAAGTTCGGTGCAAGATCGCAACCGCATGTTCTCTCGCCATCCACCCCCTCACGAAGCCACTGGTCTGAATACGCCCCCACGGGGACACGGTGGTTCGAACAGGAGTGAGGCCCTCGGGGAGCGCAGCCATGGGGTTGGAGGCTTGCACGAAACTAGTCAAAGTGTACTCAATATACAGACTCGCGACCTTCCCCTGCTCAACGAGTCTGCACACCGTAGCTAAAGTGTGTGGGGAGAGTAAGCCCGTGGAGTCGGACGTCGCACACTCAAGAACGATGGGCCACACACAGTCTTCCCGCCACAATGATTGCTCCGCGAACACCCGCATGGCATTCTTGCTGTGGCTCTCTCTGTAAACCACAAACACAGCGTACGAACATGGCAGAGGCGGGGCGGGAGGCAGGATCGGCCCAGCCTGCACAGGAGCAGCCAGAGGGGCAACAATGGCGGCGGGGAGAGCTATCTTTGGCTGCTTGGGGATATGGACCAGGGGGCGGAAAGCAGGTCCCGCAATCTTCACCGCGGGAACATCGGCAAAGCACTCCGAAAGTCCCTTGGAGCGGTTCACACGATTTACTTCCCGCCTGTCCGCAAAGCACTCCTCCAGCTCATCCTCGGAAGGTTGCAGCGGGGAATTAGGCCAACACAAACGGCAGCTGGCAGCGCTCTGAATGGGTGCACTTTAGGCCCGGGGAGGCATGGGTGAGTGCTTCATAATGTACGCGCGCGGACACCTTGGAAACGTCGCCCGCGCATGCAGCTCGGGGCGCAGGGGCGAAGAGAGGGGGGGGGCGCCCCCCCCCTTCGCTGCCCGCGCCGAGGGGCTGCGAGGAAGGGGGGGCGACGGGCCGCGGTGGCCGCGCTCACCTTGCGATTTGATTTTTCTCGGGTTTCTCTGCTGTCTTTTGCGCTTCGCATCCATTTGCTTGGCGGTGGCAATGGCAGGCGAATGTGGATTGGCCGCCATAGGGAGTACGTTGCCGGTCGACGCGCGCGCTCGCTTCTGGTGTTTCGTCAGGGAGGTAGGCATCGAGGACGTCGACGACCTGGCATTTTTCTTTACCACGGTGGAGGCAGCCGCGGCCTCGGGACAGGAGGAGGCGTGGCGGCGAGCTCGGCAGCTCGCGGGGCATCCGCGAGTGGCAGCGTGGCACAGGGTGGCCCGCGAGGCGCAGTCAGCGCCGCCCGCGCGCAAGGCGGACGCTCCGCCACGCGCGCTGGCGATGGTCCTCCCTGGCTTGCGCCCGCCAAGAGGGGGGCGCGGCGTGCAGCGCGCGGCGGCGAGCGCCTCCGGCACAGAGGAGGCGGACGCCGCGCAGCGCGCCAGCGCGGCCGGGGCAGCGGTGCAGCTGTCCGCGCCCTGGGGCCCAGCGCACGGCTTGGCGCGGGGGCTCCCCGAGGGCCAGGCGCAGCGCTTGTGCGGACCCGGGTCCGCGGCGGCGAAGAGGCTGGCGCGCGGCGCGAGCGCGGGGGTCCGGGACGCGCTGCGCGTCTGGGCGAGATGGGAGGCGTGGGCCCGAGCAAGGCAGCTCGAGCCCCTCTCCGCGGAGGCTGCTGGCAGCACACTGATGGTGGACGAGTTCATATGTCATATGTGCGGTGAACAAGCCTCCGGGGTGCGCGTGTGGAATCGGTTGAAGTGGCTGCAGAAGTATCTCGGTGCGCCGTTCGCGCTCGAAGACGCGATGAAGCCAGACGCGCGGCCCGCGAGCAAAGCGGGGGGAGAGTTGCGGCAAGCGACCGTGCTCGAGCCGTGCATGGTATCGTTCCTGCATCAGATACTTGCCGCACAGGCAGCGCAGCGCGGTTGGCTCGAGGTTCCCGCCGCTGCAGCGATCGCGCTGTGCCACGGGTGGCTGAGATTCCAGCATTTGTCACGGTCGTACCCGATTGAAAGGACGAGAGCGCTGGCCTGGTTCAGATGTTACCGCGGAAAGCGCGGCGGATGTTTCGATTGGTGCCTGGTGCGGACCGCGGAGCCGCGTTGCGCAGCGGATGTGCTCTGGGACGCGTGGCATAAGCGCGCAGGGGCTGCCGGCGAAGGCGCCCCCCTGCCAAGGGGCCTCGCGGCGCACGAGGATACGGGGCAGCTCTGGCGTCTCGCGCACTTCTCAAAGTTTCTGCAGTCTGAGATCGGCCTTTGTCTGAATTCACCGCTCGAGAGGAAACTGATCACGTCGTACAGCCTGAGGCGTTTCATGCCGACGTTGGCGGAAAGCGTGCAGCTTCCGTGGACAGAGCGCGTTGTTGGCGGGGGCTGGACGCCCCGCGATGGTGGCGGAAGCGCCGGCGCCCCGAACATGATGCCGTTGCGATACGCTGGAACCAGACGTGAGCAGCAGGGTTTCGTCCGTCTGTACATGCACGAAGTGTTTCACGAGGCCGTGGCCAGCTTGCCAGCCCCCCTGCGATTCGAAGGGGTCAAAGCTTGGTGGGATACGCCAGCCGCGCAGGAGGTCGCAGCGGGCGCGCGGCGCCGCGCGATGCAGCTGCTGGCGGCACAGGGCGCGCCCGAGCCCGCGAAGTTTCTGCCGCCGGCGGTAAAGAAAGAGCTGGCGCGCCGGCGGTTTGGCGCGTTCACCGCGTCCAATTACGGGGAGCAGAGCGCAGCGCTGAGGCGACAGTTCCGCAGCCGGGGCCGCCGCGCTGCCCAGCCGCCGCAGCGGCCGCGGCGGGCGCAGCGCCTGCGCGGGATCGCTGGTAAACGCGCGCTAGAGGAAGGCGAGATCGGCAGCGATGAGGAAAGAGACAGCCAGTCATCCGCAGCGTTGCCCGTCGAGCGGGCAAAGCCGGCAGCACAGCCGAGTGCCGGGGAGCTTGCGGGAGCAGCGGCGCCAGCGGTTGGAGCTGCCCCTGCGGCAGCAGCAGCGCAGGCGCAGGCAGCGCCAACGTCACCCCTTGGGGGCGATGTTGTTGCAGCAGCAGCGCAGGCGGGCGCATGCGGCGCCAGGGGCTTTGTAATTCGCGCGGAGCGTTTCTTTGCCGCGCAGGCGCAGGCAGCGTCACCGGCGCGGGCGTATGTGCAGGCAGCTGCAGCAGCAGCGCGAGCGCATGCAGCGCCAACGTCAGCCCTTGGGGGCGACGTTGCTGCAGCAGCATCAGCGCAGGCGGGCGCACGCAGCGCCAGGGGTCGTCGTGCGCGGAGCGCTTCTTTACCGCGCAGGCGCAGGCAGCGTCACCGTCGCGGGCGTATGTGCAGCCCGCTGCAGCAACAACAGCGGTGCAGGCGCACGCAGCGCCGGGGGGAGCGTAATGTGCGCATGTGCAGCGCCGCCGTTTCGTTCAGGCGCACTCCGCGCCATCATCGGCCGTGGGAGACACGGTAGCGGGCGCCCCGCAGGCCGGCGCAAATAGCGCCCGAAGCCGCGTCACGCGAGCAAAGCGTTCGGTCGCTGTGCAGGCGCACCCAGCGCCACCGTCGCAGCCAGCCAGACTGAACCCCGCATCAGCAGCGGTCTTCTCGCCAGCGCCGTTGCATGGCGAGCGCGCGCGTCGCTTGTGCGCTTTGCCCAAGGTTTGCGACGGGGCAACGATCGGCATTCCCGCCGAGCTAGGCTGGATTGTCACGAATGAGCGTCATCACGTCGCCATTGAAGTCAGCGGCTCTCCGCATATCAGAGCACGCAAGCGACGAAAGGCGGAGAAGACTTCTGTCTTAGTCAACGGGAAGCAGCTGACGAACGCGTGCGACGTCACGTTGGCTTCCCCCACGTGGGTCGGAAGATTGACCGACGGTGATCTGGTATGCCGCAGGTGCCAGAATCGCGCGGCGTTCCTGGCCCGAGCAGCCCATGAGCTGGAACATGCGGCGTGCCAGCCGTCGGTACTGGCGGCCCGGGATGCCGTGCTTGCGATAGCCGCGCGGGCGCAGGGCCGTACGCACTAGCATTGCAGCGCGGCCATGTCCGCGCGGTCGCTTTTCGCGCGTATATTGCACCAGCGCGACCCACGCGAGCGGAAATCGTAGAGTTGTCGTGCGTGCGCGGGTGCTGCATCAGCAGCCTGCGCTGGGGCCGCGCAAGCGCAGTATGAGCGCACAAGCGGTGCGGCGTGGCCATGTCCGCGCATTTTGCTGCATCAGCAGTTTGTGAGCGCATGTTGCAGCGCGCAATAACGCCAGCGCACGCCATGCGCAAGCCGCTGCTTTCAGCGCGCGAGCAGACGTGCCAGCGATCTTGAGGGCGCGAGGCGTTGCGACTTGTCCTCACGTGCGCGCTGGCGCTTTCGATCGGCGGGCAGGCGTTGCAGCTGCCGTCTGTGTCGGGAGGCCGCGAGGCCGCGGAACAGCTGTTTACGCTTTTGTGCAACGCGTTCCGGTTGGACCCCAAGGTGGCCACCCACTTGGTGTCAGTCGCGGGCCTCGGGAGCTTGGATTCCTGCCCAACAGTGGCCTCAAAGACATCCGCGCCAAGTTTTACGCGAGGTATCGCCTGGGGTTCGGGGTCAAGACTGAGCCGTGCGATCACTTGGTGAGCAGAATCTCAAAGGAGCTGTCGCGGCGTTTGCTGCAGGCACGCGTTGGCGTTGTGCGCGCTGCGCGCGTCTCCGCGCGGTCGTTCGCGCGCGCGTCCGCAGGTGCATTCTGTTTTCCGCGTGAAGACGTTGACGCATCAGCTGACCATGACGAGGAAGCGGCAGCGCATTGCGGAGGGGCTAGTCCTCGTCACAGGGGAGCAAGCGAACGAATTCGACACGGAACCGCGCAGAGACGTGGCAACGTATGTCAATTTGCATCACACACTGATGCTGGCGTACGCGCGTGCAGGCGCAACAGCGCGCTGTGCATCGCGACGCTGGCGTTTCCAGCGCGCGCGGCGCGTGCAGGCGTCGTCCAGTTGGATCCGCAGCCAGCGGAACCAGAGGCAATGGATCGCGACAGCACGGATTACGTCGAGGCGCGAACGCGGTGCATCGCGCGCGGCAACCGGCGGTCCGTCGCGCGTCAGGTGCCGCTGGATGTCGTGCTCGCCTACCACAGGAGGCTCGCACAGTGTGCCACCATCCTTCCCCCGAGTCAGGCCCTCCAGTGGCTGCAACAGCGGGATGAGGAGGAGCGACAGCAGTGGGTTGACAGGCGCGCCGCGATCCGCGAGCTGCGGGGGGCTAGTGTCGCGAACGTTCCACCGGCGTGCAGGCATCGCCGCACGTCCATGTCGCTGGGAAAGATCATCAAGGATGTCTTCGAAAGGAGGGAGCACATGTGGGAGATCCCCGCACGCGGCTTCGCACCAGCCCCCGACGCGCGGCCTGCCGCGGACTTCGCGCGCGGAGCCCCGCGGGGCGCCCCGCCGCCACCTGCGGCGCAGCAGGGAGGCGCGGGTGCAGGGCGCGGGCAGCGCAACCCCAAGGGCGCGCAGAAGGGATCGAGCACCGGTTTGGCGACCCACCTCAAGAACGGAAAGGAGCTGTGCAAGAATTTCAATCGGGGGTCGTGCCCGGAGCCCTGCCCGAAGAATCTGGAGCACGCATGCTCCATGATCGTGAGCAAGAGCGGCCGCGTCTGCGGCATGAGGAATCACTGCGCCGCCGTGTGCCGCAAGGCGCCGACCCCGGAGCAGGGCGCGTTGTCGCAGTATTGAAGGGGCCCCGCCAGGGCGGAGGACAGCGCCGAGGCAGGGGGGCACGTTGCCTGTCCAGCGGAGCACGGCTTCTTTGCGCCAGCGCAGGCGGGCGCACCCAGCGCCCAGCCAGGTTTCCGCGCGCAGCAAGCGCGCGTTCTCGGCCAGGCGCAATCAGCGCAGTCATCGGGCGAGCAGGAGTCCGATGTGTCGGCACCGCAGGCGCGAGCGCATCAGCGCGGGGCGCCGAGCGACGGCGCGTCTTCGTTTGCGCAGGCGCCGCGGGTATCGAGGCACTTCCCCGTGATGTGGTCGCAGCGCCAATTGCGGCAGTGCGTCGTCAGCATGTTCCCCAGGGAATGGCTGAGCAGTTTTGTTTTTCCGTCATTGGAAGATCTAGTCAATCAGTCGCCGTTCGTGGATTTCGCAAAGTGGCTAGACGAGCGCAGCATCGCTGGACCAGTTGGCAGCACGGCAGGCCAGGGCACGTCTGCCATGCTGGAAGCCGCGGCGGGGCGACAGGCCGGGGCGCTCTCGGCCAAGCACGCGTTGCCGCCTCTCCTGGGCCACAGCCGGGATGAGGAAGAGCATTTCCGCGCCGCGGTTGATTTCGCGAAGCGGGGGAAGTTACCGTTCGATGAGGACGTTGCTGCTCCGCATGACTTGAAATTTGCGGCGGAGTCCACCGCCGCAGAGCTGCGCGACTTGAGGGAGTTTCGGTTGCGCAGCATGCACGCGCTGCAAGAGCTTAGTCGCCGGTGCAAGCCCCTCACGGCGGAGCTCTTGAAGTGGCAGAGTCCGACTGTGCGCGCCGTGGCGGGGCATATTCACGCCGGACTCATTGCCGTGCTGGTGGTGCTCGCGCGGTGGCCAGACCAAAAGCTGGCGTTGCGCTTTGTCACCGGCTTTGGCATCACTGGCGTAATGGAGAATACGGGTGCTTTTGAACCATCCGAGTATGAAGCTCCCATGCCCGTGCACTCGCTGCTTGGAGAGTCCAAAGTCTTGCTGGCGGAACTGGATCGCCAGCGCGCGAGTGAGGAGGGCCAATTTCTCTGGGATAGCTGCGAGGAAGAGTGCAAGAAAGGCTGGGCGGCACCGCTGCGAAGCAAGTCGGACATTGATGCGGAGTTCGGCGCGGGGCAGTGGGCGCCGATTCCTGCGTTTTGCCATATTCAGCCTTCTGGAAAAAGGAGGAGAATCGACGACGGGCGTCGGGGTAGGCAGAACGAAGCGACGGCATTTTGTGAGCGGCAAAGAATGTGTACGCCATTCCAGCCTGTCATCGATGCGAGGGTGGTCCGGCAAGCGTGTGCGGACGCTGGTGCCGACGTGGCCCGCGAGAGGCTCGTGTCGGGGGGCGAAGATTTGCCGTCGGCCTATCGCTCAGTCCCAGTGCACCCAGATCACTTGCGCTTGAACGTCGTGGCGGTCCGCGATCCTGTCACGGGAGAATGGAGGTTCCAGGTGGCGTGGGCGTTGCTTTTCGGTTTCTCCGCGTCAGTCATGCAGTTCGCGCGATGGGGAGGATTCCTGCAGGCAGTGCAGCGCCGCGTGTTGTCGCTTTTGCTTGCCATGTATGTGGACGACGCGAATATTACTGATTTTGAATCAGCTGGGGGCGCTGGTCAGGAGGCCGCACAGTGCCTTTGCGCGGAGTTGGGCACGCCTGTGGCTCCCTCGAAGACGAGGAGGATGAGCCCGTCCGGCGATTTTCTGGGCGTCGTGCACACCTTCGGCCCTTCGCTGGACTCGAATGTCATATCTTTCAGGGCGCGCGACACTCTCGTCGAAAAGGCGAAGACGTTCATTGCGGCGAGGCGCAGCGAGGGCAGGCTCACGCCCGGAGACGCCAGCAAGTTGAGAGGCCTCCTCAACTTCATCGCCAGAGCGGCGTGGCACGGCGTGGGCAAAGCAGGCATGGGGGCTCTGAGGCAACGGCAGTGCACAGATCAGCCGCCTTGGACCCTGAGTAACTGCCTGGTGCGCGCCCTCGATTTCTTTTATATAATTCTGCAAGACATGCCGAGCCGCGTGGCCGAGATCGCGCCGAGAAGCGAGCCTTTGATTCTCATTGCTTCTGACGCGCGCGCTGACAATGACGCGTGGCCGACAGGGGGGTACGTGTTGTTAGATTGCGCCGACGGCTATCGGCAAGCTGGCTTCTGCGTTTTTGACGGGGCTCTGCTGGGCATGTGGGGCTACTGTGAGGAGCGCTTGAGGCAGGGCGGCCAGCCCATCGCGCTGTGTGAGGGCGCGATGCCGCCCATCATCTACCAGCGCCACGCTAAGCGGCTGGCAAACCGCCGCGTGCTGTATTTCATAGACAATACCAGCTCTCTGCATTCGTACGTCAAGGGCTGCGCGGTGCCGGCCGCGCTGGATCGGTCGATTGCTTTCACTAATTTCTTGGCGAGCCGCCGTTCGATCACCACGTGGTGGGAATTCACGCCTTCGGGGACCAATTGGTCGGACGGGATTTCGAGGCAGCTAGGAAGTGACGCGTTTGTGAGGCGACATCGATTTCCAGCAAAGCGAATCGGCGTGGACAGTCGTATTTGGACGGGCAGCTTGGAGAGCGCATGGCGCTTCGCCCGCGGGTAGCCCCCACGTGTGGCTGCGACGCGCCGTTATACATTGTGTTGCTCGGTAAGTGAACAGCGTTGGGTGAGCGAGCGGGGCGTGGGGGTGAGCAGCGTTGGGGGGATCGGCCAGAGGGATGCATCGCCCCTCGGTCGGTCGGCCTCCCGTCAAGGGGATGCATCCCTCCTTGGGGGAGAGCGGCTCCAGCCGCCCCAATGTTGTTCCCTATGGAAACCCGCTCTCTCTCACCTTAAACCTTACGTTCACTCCAACCAGCAAAAAACAATGCTTTTGGTCCCTCGGACCCAGTCTAGTAGCTAAGGTGGGCGCGTAGATTATGGGTGCACTTTAGGCCCGGGCAGGCATGGGTGAGTGCTTCATAATGTACGCGCGCGGACACCTTGGAAACGTCGCCCGCGCATGCAGCTCGGGGCGCAGGGGCGAAGAGAGGGGGGGGGCGCCCCCCCCCTTTGCTGCCCGCGCCGAGGGGCTGCGAGGAAGGGGGGGCGACGGGCCGCGGTGGCCGCGCTCACCTTGCGATTTGATTTTTCCCACCCTCCCGCCCTGGGTTTGCATTCAGCAAGCTGGGGGGGGGCCAAGAGGGTAAGCGAAGCGACGAAGCCTCGAGCGCGACACTTCGCGCATGAGGGATGCATCTCCCCTCCGTGGTTGGTCGCGCATGAGGGAGGCATTTCCCCTCTGTTACAAGGGGGGGGATCGGCCAGAGGGATGCATCGCCCCTCGGTCGGTCGGCCTCCCGTCAAGGGGATGCATCCCTCCTTGGGGGAGAGCGGCTCCAGCCGCCCCAATGTTGTTCCCTATGGAAACCCGCTCTCTCTCACCTTAAACCTTACGTTCACTCCAACCAGCAAAAAACAATGCTTTTGGTCCCTCGGACCCAGTCTAGTAGCTAAGGTGGGCGCGTAGATTATGTGCTTCAACAATCTAGCCGTGTCCCAAAACTGGGTAGCACAAATCGGACACACCGTTCCCGTGACAAACGCAGTCGGGCTGGCTTCAGTCTTGTGTGTGTTTACCGGTGTGGACTCTTGCCACCTGCTCCTGCAGAGAGACGCGAAACCACACACACACAACAGACGTACTGGGAATCCGCAACAGGGGGTTGGGTGCCAGCGACCTCCTCGGGGCGGGGGGAGGGAGGGAGGGAGGGAGGGAGGGAGGGAGGGAGGGAGGGAGGGAGGGAGGGAGGGAGGGAGGGAGCAGCAGGGGTAGGGGGAGCGAGTGGGGTCCCCTCTGACCCTGTCCATGGGCAGCGGCGTGGCAATGGCGCTGGTCCGACTTGAGCTGTGGGCCAGCCGCTTGCTGGCATCGGTGAGTCTAACCCTCCACACCTCACACCCAAGTTCCTCCTGCCACTGAAACCGACTCCGAGCTCCCGCAATGCTCACAAGCCTCGCAGAGCGACGGGGGTCGTTCCGAACCATACCCAGCCCAGAGGGCATCCAGTCACCAGAGGGCGGATCCGACGGGGGGGCGATTTTGCGGAGCCGCGCAAGGTCCTGGCAGATGAGTGGGGGCCACAGGCCAAGCACCCCCCACACCGCATCGAGAAGCATGCGCACCATAGGGGGGGCACGCATCAGAAACCGAGCAAGGAAACGAAGACGCATGATGGAGAGCACGACTTGGGCGGGCAGACGACTGACAGCGGCTAAAATCTTGCGAGAAGCAATTTGCTCATCCTTATTGTTGCGCTTTCCTGAAGTCATGGCCTTTCTATAAATCGCAATATTGTGCTGCGCAATCAGCCTCTCAATATACCCAGGCACATCATCCCAAGTAGAGCTGCAATAGAACATGCGCGACGCAGCAAGCGACTCACAATGCATGCCCTTCTTGGCCAGTGGCATGAGGGTGGAGGGGGCGATGAATATCTTGATGGGCTTGAGGGCCCCCGCCATCCCCGCAGCACGGTGCGCCACCTCGGCTCCGAGCCCCCCCGTATCCATGCGCATGGCCCCTAGAACCCGGTGGCGCCGAACAACTTCCAGGTCCTGTCCCCGGGCTTCCGAAGGGAGGGTGGGTCGACTCTGCGTGGCCAGCCGCCTTCTAGCGGCTTGCTGCCCCGCCCCACGGAACGCCAACAAAATCTAGGTCTTGAGGGTGTTGACCATGAGGCCCCGCTCCTGGACAAGCCCACACAGAATGTCATGCGCCCGAATGACCTTTCCAGGGGGCTCCTGCGCACTGCCAGCCAACAATAACGTCAGGTCGTCTATAAAAGACACAACACTGGTGGGCTGATTCCAATCTTCGGCCACCGAGAAACGCATGGCCGGTTGGGTCGGGGTCCAAACGAGATCTTCCTGCCTCAGGGCGGCCTGGAGGTCCGTCACGATACCCGCGAAAACCACGTTAAACACGTCTCCCGCGGGTATGGATCCAGGTCTGGACCCTGCCGTGGGGGCGATCCAATCGCTGGTAAGGGCCAGCTTCCATTGCGATCCTGACTGCGATTCTTACAAAAGGGCCAGGATGTGAGCAGCCTCAGCAGGCGCAGACAGGAGAGGGGGCCGGTTAAGCTGGGCCTTTACCCCCTGGACCATGAAGGGACTCATTTCCATCGTCTGGAGCGCGTGTTGTAAGGGCTCTTCGTCTCGCGGCAGGCGGACGGCCAATTGCTTAACCGTCGAGTAAAAAGCGGCCACCAGATCGATAAACATTCCCCCCGCCGACACTTTCTGAACCCTCGTTGCATGCCAGTGCCGGCGGATGTACAAAACTGCAAACTCAGTGGAACAACCTGGGCGGCCGCCAATCTGCGTGACATGTAGAACGGCGCATATGAAGTCGGCCGCCTTCTGCCGAACAAACCTGTGGTGCATCTTGGCGAGAGTATTGCACAAGTGGATATTCCTCTGTACCTGCGCAGCCCACACGTCGCCAGATCCCTTATGGAAGAAGGTGACCTCCCCCTCCTTAAAATTGAGGGGTTCTCTCCCATGGGCCGCTATTTTTAGCAGCAGGGGGCGCAGGGTGACAGCCAGATCAGCGGCCGCCGCCTTGAAAAGATCATCGGGGAGGAGATCAGGTCCCGCCCGTTTCCGCGGTTGATCCTTGGAAAAAAGAGGTATAATCATGCGCGGTGGGCATGCTTGCGACAGGAATGCACTGCGATGGTCTGGTCGGTATGCCGCTCGCTCTATTGTACTGCTGCACTCGCCCCTGGTCCGATATCGGGTATCCTCGCTCTGTAATGGCAAAGTGGCCCTGAACAAGCTCCTGGGCGCGGTCTGGGGTCTCCGCCACCACCCCCTGGGAGTCTCGCATACAGGGAACCGAGAACGCAATCTCGGGGGGTCGACCAGCAAAGCGGAGGGTGCTGTGGAGGTGTTCCCACTCCTTGATGGGGGTCTTCAAATCGATTGAGCTACGCACTCCCTCCAGTTCCTTCACGAGAAAGACCGCGCGATCTTGATGCAGCGAGAATGCTAAGAGTTCCTGAGAGTCAGTCGCGAACTGTTGGAGGGCAATCGCAAAGGTGTCAGCCTTCATACTCCAAGGGTCATCCTTGTCCCAAGCCTGCAGAAATCGACTGGCGCAGAAACGGAGTCTCATGAAAGCCTGAGATATCAACTTGTCAATTCTGGGGTCCTCTGAAATTTCCTGCATTCCCAAACCTGCCCAGGCCGCCTTGGGGTGAGCTGCAGAAGCAAAGAGGGGGAAGTGCGAAAGAGAAGAGGCCTTCCAACGGTTTCCTGCATGCACCTGCTCCGCTGCCGCCCCCTGACTGCCCCAAACTTCATTGTGCGTGTGAGACACATCGCATTCCAGGAAATGCATCTGCTCATACCACCGCTGATGGATCTCATGGTCTACTTCTTTCGTGAAGGCGAGGCCCTCCGTTTTTAACCGACGCGCAAAACGAAATAGGGTGCGCCGTTCGGAAAACACACTCGCCGCCAGGCCCTGCTTGTTTCCCAGGGCCCTGGCAATCCCCCGCCTTGTCGCAATCAGGAGGCGAGTTCGGACCGAAACATAGGAAGCACGGGGAGTCGTTTTGGGAACAGGGAAGGCCTGTCGAGCAGCCGGCAAAATTTGGGACTGCACAATCGCCAGATGTTCATTAACGTCCGTCGTCCATGGGGCTGCTGGGATCTGACGCGCCTTTTCCTGAAATTGCGAACATGCCTCGGGATCCTTCATCGCCGTCATGCTTATCCCCTTGGGGCCTGAACGAGGGGGGTGGGTTAGGGCAACCCACTGGAATCGGACTGTCACTGACTGCTGGTCTGGTTGTGCCATGGCATTACCAAACTCGGTCCAGACAGCAACCTCCTTCACCGCCTGCATTCCTTGCTGGGCAGCCATCACATAGTCGATCCTATGACGTGGGCCGTTGTTGGCTGTATATGTGTACGCAGGGCTATGAGGCACATGTGTGTTAATGACATACGATGACGTGCTGGCCGCAAAGACCTGGAGACACTGCCCACTTCGGTCCTGCTCCTGCGGCAACCCTTCGCTCCCTATCCCTTATGTTACAATGTCCCTCGCCCTAACATTCGCATCCACACATAATCGACTTTATACTTTAGGACCATAGCTTCAGCCTCGTCCCCAACAAATCTTAACAGCCTTAATACCCAGACGGATGTGCGGGGCATGCATGAATGCAAAGGTCATCCTCGCTTGGGGGGACGAGTAGGCCACTATGATCATCCTTGGGGTGGCCACTAGCTTCACCAGGTTATCTTTGGCAAATTGTATGCCCTTCCCCTTGGGGGTCTGGCCGATGGGGACAGTCGTGTTGAACCATAATTCACATCCTAATCCCTCTGATGACGTGCCTGACGCAAACACCACGAAAGGTCCTGCTTTTCTCAGTCCTCCTCTGTTCCTAGACTCCTGGATCCCTATTACATGCGCATCGGACGGTTCAAACTGTTCCTGAAGCGTGCGCGCGCGCAGCGTTCCTCCTCCCAGCCGCCCCGAACGCATGCCGAACGCTCGCGCTCTTGGGGCTGTACTGTACAACTTGGATCTGGAAACGAGCCTGGACTGGTTGCGCCTGGGTGGTGGGCCCCGCTGGCGGCACCGTGGCGACCATATGTGCATTGGTCGTGACACATGAGTCCTTCTATCATGCCAGAGCCCTCCCCGCTGCCCCTTCTGACCCAAGGGGGATCCGCAGATCGACAGGATGGGGGGGGAAGCTGCGCCCATTCCCACTCACGACCCGCGCCATGGTTCATCACCGTGAACAGCCTCGGGTCGATGGGGGAGGAAGGGCTAATCCCCCCCCCACATGGTGACTCGCGCTATGTGGTCAGCCAGGGTGTTCCACGGGTGATCCTCGTGCGCTTTGACGTGGCGTGCGTCAATCTTGCATAGCTGAGTGGCAATCCGATGGAGAGCACGCATCTGAGCAAGCAGGTGCTGAGGATCGACTGTAGCGGTCCCATGGATTTCATCCACAGCATTCTTGGAATCTGAATTGATGCTGACAGGCGTCCTTTCTCCTCCACTAGCGGCACACTGGATGGCATCAAGGAGAGACCAGCAAATAGCAGGCATCTCGTGGTGAAGGATGTCGGGAGCCGAGAGGAGAGATGGGGTAGCACACGTCTGTAACCACAAACCCGTCCCCCACCCAGCAAAAGAGATGCTGCCTTCACCATCCTGGTAGAGTTTTATGCTACTCCAGGCCCCCTCCTCCCCCGCATCAGGTCTCATGGGCCCGTTTGTATAATAGTGGCGCTGCTCGCTATTCCCATGGACGATGGCATCAACGGGACACTGCTGCAACGCATGACGGGCTGTGACGGGCAAAGTGTCAGTATCCAGCTCTACACTCCATGGTGGGAGAAGCGTGTCTCGAACAGTCTCGACAACTGGTTGCACATGCTCTGGCATGACAATAAAGAAAGGCAAACCCTGGGTAGCAGCTGGGGGTTCCAAGGGGGGCTCGCTTGGTTGGTTCATCGGGGGGCCGCCTTTATCGGCTAAGGGACTGGGGAGGGAGTCGACTTCCTCTGGCCCAAGGTCATGGGACCCCGTCGGTCCTGGGGGGTCAGCCGACGTCACCTCGCCAGGGTTGTCCGACCTAGGCCCGCAATCAGGGTCGCACTGGGAGGCATCAGAAGGGGTGAGGGCATGTACGGTGCAATTGCTGCGCCGCTCCTGCTGCTCTAGGGTATCGGCCTTCGCCGGTACCTCATCTGCTGAGAGCAAATCTGCCAGCGAAATCGTGCGTCTCATCTCTGACATCTGGCTGCGCTGTCGCCCCCTGCACGGGATCGCCCCAATAAGTGATAAGACACGCTTGCAAGATTGACGCTGGTACACGGGCACGGGCTCCCATTGCTCCCAGATCACTTGTCCAGCGTGAGTGTGGCAGCAGGCGCGAGGCCCCGGCAAACGGCCAGGGTCTTTGCCCAGAACATGTTCCAAGTGCAGTGAGGCTGCTGCTGCCTCCATCGGCTGTCCGGATGGAGGCAGGGTCGGCGATTCTCTCGCCTGGCGCTGCAGAAAGGCGTGACGGTGCGGCTGTGTTGCACTAGTCAGGTCGGCAGTGGGGCCTGAAAGAGGCTGGGTTCCGTCCCGCTGGGGTTTGTAGGTCCCCTCGGCGGCCCCAGAACCCGAAGTCCAAGGAAAAGAACCTGCTGGGCCCGTCAGGGCCCCTCGCAGGCGCCCTGTCTGGCTTGTAGTTGTGAGAAATCTGACAGGGGCATGCGGGCGGCAGAGGTGGTCACCTCTCTACTGCTGTTGACCTCGTACTCGTGTGTCTGGACCTGCCCCCGCTGCACTCGACGCACCTGTCGTTGGAGAAGCGATGCGGTATCTTCTGTTCGAAGCGCTGCAGCTCCTTCGTCGTCATCCTCTCGTTCAGACGGCTGGTCTTCCTCATCCGCAGATGGTGGTCGACGGGGCAGATCCTCTTCCACCAGAGGTAGCATTCCCGCATTCGGTGCTGGCTGCGGTACACCTGGCTCAGGTCCAGGTTGGATTTCTGGGGGTACATGGTGGTCGAACCCGTCCAGGCCTGGTCCCCCAACTGCTCGGTCCAGACGGTCCCGTGCCACGCGTAGTGCCTCTTGTGCCAGACGCACCTCCATCCGCCATTCATCCACTGAGTTCTGGCCAAGGACAGCCATGGATCGGGCATGCTGGCGTCGTCGTGATAGCCCTCTCGTCCATATCTGAGCACATAGTTCACGCGCAGCACGCATGAGCTCAGGGAAAGTGTCGTACCTCCTGTAGGGGATCGGTATTGTCTGAAATATCTGAGTCGCGTACGGTACGCAGTAGATCATCCAGTCGCGCCTCGCAAAGTCATCGCTGTACAGGTAGTGCTCGATGCTCCACGCCGCCGCTTGATCACGGACTGCCGTTATCAGACTGCCGTGGACGTGCCGTTCAGCCTGTTGTTCAATCGTCTCAGGGCGATTTCCTGGCGGTGCCTGGCCGTTCACGCACATTCCGTCGGTGCGAAGGGCGTGAACTGTTATCTGGTACAGGCTGGTCGAGTCGCCGCCCTGCTCTTCCTGGTTCTGCATCTCCTGGTTGGCCGTGGCAAACCTGCCAAAGCCTAGCTGTCGCATTCCTCCCTGGGGCACGGGGTGTGCCTCTGGGCCATCGACCTGGGGTTGCGCCTCGATCTCCATCGGCCCTGGCTCGGTCTCATCTGGAACATGGACCTCGTGTGCAGGAACAGGTACTTCGGGCGCTTCTGTAGCAGGTACCCCATGTGCTGGATGGGGTAGTCTTCCTCCTCGTCTGGCTGTCTCGATGGCGCTCACCGAGAGTTCTTCACCCCTTCGAATGCGATCCTCAACGCGGGGCTGACGATGTGCCTGATGGGCCTGGAGTGTCAAATATCTCCTAGCTCTCGTCACCCTCGCCATTTGTTCAATCATGTAGTTAGCCCATTCACCAGGGTTGCGTGCGAGCAATGTCGAGAGCCTCTGCTGGCTGCCGTATCGCGCAATTCCCCAACTGCGCCACACCCCACTGCAGATCTCGATCGCAGCATTATTGCATTTGATCCCATCTCATCATCGTCGTCATGACAACGTGATTACGAACTGCAGGCACGCACCAATCATTCCAATCCTGTCGTGCTGCCTCGATGGTCCAGAGGAAAGCTTCTGCATTCCACGCATCAACTGTGGATCGTAGACCGTTCTCGATCGGGCCCTGAGGACGGTAGTAGGCGTTGTCGTCCGAGCTGGTCGTGACAACGCTGGAAGCTTCACGGAGGCTCTGCAACTGACCCATGAGAGCTTGTCCGTCATCATCTAAGGTATTAATCGACCTTCCCCAGTCGATGTGAACCTGCTCGCTGTTGTCCAACATGGCCATGCCGAGCATGATGGTATTAGGGTTCTCCTCTTTTCCCATGGGAGCGCCGTGTATTGAGGTAGCCAGAGGTCCGTGCCCTTCACGTACCATCCTCCAGCCTCCTTCGTTTGTGCTGCTCACGCTGCCGTCCTCGTTCCTGCAGCTGCCGCTGCCGCCGCACCCGCATCCACTGGCATTCCCTCTGGCTGAGATGGTGGCTAGTGGTACTTGTGCGCAGCGGGATTGGGGTCGCCCTCGGCGGAGCGGACTGGGCGGCGGGCTGTGGGGTACGGCTCCGATGTCGTGGTTCCCTTCCCCGTCGACTTGCCTCCGAATGGCGCCACCAAGTTGCTGAACTGGTCCGATCCTGGCCCAGGTAACCGTGGTGACTCCTGGGTCGGTCCCGCGGGCTGTGTCGGTGCCAGGTGGGCGGGATCCACCCAGGGGGTCTCCTCCGCAGAGTTGGCTCCCGCTCCCGCTGCCTTGGGCTGCGGCGGTGGTGTCCTGTGCGCGCCTCCCACCACCTCCCACTGAACCGTCTTGGGGTCCCTCACGCCTGGTCCCAGAGCTCCCTTGACCGCCTTCTGTGCTGCTGCCGCCGCCGCTTCCAGGTCTGGAAGACCCACCGCTGCTGCCGCTGCAGCTGGGGAGAGCTCCGCACCGCTCCACTGAGGTGCCGTCTGTGCCAGTGGCACCGGTGGCTGCGGCACAGCTGCAACCGGCGCTGGCGCGGTAAACCCCATCGCCTCCAGGGTTGGCGGCTGCCTTGGAAGGGGCCCCGAGGGCGGCATCGGCGGTGCCGCATAGCCGATGGGGGCTCTGGGCTGCGGAGGTGTCGGGCAGGGCCCGACTGGCGGGCACGGGCCGCCAGGGTACTGCTGCATGTACTCCTGCATCTTCACCATCTGGTAGACCATCTGCTGGTTCTGCAACTGGAGCTGCGCGTATGCTGTCGCACCGTTGCGATTCTGCTCCTGCAGAGTTGCAATCGTCTGGGCTGCCGCTGTATTTCTCGAGATTGTTCCCGAGGTGTCCATTCCTGAGGTAGTTGCCTCCGCACCTGGAAGAATGTCCCTGAGCTCGACTGCAATCTTGGATTCGACCTCTGCCAGGGCTGTCTTGGTGTCCGCAATGTCGTCCTCGAGCTCCTGAACTTGGGTCTCCAGCAGGACGATGCGGCATTTTGTGTTCTTCAGGTCCTCCATTTTGGCCGTCAAGCGTGCCATGTGCTCGGCTTTCACCTCGCTCAGAGGCTTGAGCTGGTCCAGGGAGTACAGAAGCATGCCCATCTCCTCCTTCAGCTCCTCGTCCGACTTCCTTGCTCTGACCGCCTGTACTGCCAAGCGAGCAAGCACCATCATTCGAGTCTTCACTCGATCTCGGAATTGGCTGTGCATGCGACGGTCTTCTGGAGGTTCCCATTTGCTCCAATCCTCGTGCGACTCGGCAATATGCTTCAGGGCGGGGACCACTCTCTCGATGAGCTTGCGAGCTGCTTTGTCCAGGCCGTCGCGGTCGGGCTTGCGCTCCTGCTGGGAGCGGTCTCGCCCTGGCCTCTGCTTGGGCGCGGGGTTGTTGACTCCCCAGTGCCCCTTGTGGCGAGAAACGCTTCTGCTCTGTCTCCGCCGCTTGTCGAAAGAGGATCCACATGATGAGCACTCCCACTGCCATCCTTGTTGGTGGAGTCCGCATCTGCATGTCCATCCTGGGGCTCCTGTAGTCATCGGTTCCGCGCTTGGATGCTGTTGAGCGCTGTGGTGCCCTTGCAGAAGCTTCACAGCCTGATGCACCCGCAGAAGAGTTCGGGCGTCTGCTCGTTGTCGGCGCCGTCGTCGGTGCCAGGCTGGTTCATGCTGCTTGGAGCGGGAACGGCTCGCCGAAATGTCTGAATCTGAAATTGTAACTGTAATGTTATCAGTCGTGGCTGGCGTGCGAAAGCCAACACACGTGAGGTCAGAGCTCCTGCGGGCGGCCTCCCTAGGCGCCCACTCGAACCCAAACCTTCTCCTCCTCCTCCTCGTTCCCTCGATCCAGATCCTTCTCCTGGATCCTCCTCCTCCTCCTCCTCCTCCTCCTCCTCGACCCCCGATCTCCTCGATCGAGGTCGAGGGTCGCTGGTCCCGTGGAGGCGCGATGGCACGAGGAGGAGGAGGAGGAGGAGGAGGAGGAGGAGGAGGAGGAGGAGGAGGAGGAGGAGGAGGAGGAGGAGGAGGAGGAGAGACGCTCTCCAGGCCTTCCCCGGAGGCTGACGCACCTCGGCCTGTGGGTGCCCTCCCCGCCCCCCTCCTCCCTCCTCCGCGGCCGCCTTCCGCGCTCCTCCCTCCTCCCTCCTCCTCCCCCCCCCCTCCTCCCTCCTCCCCTCCTCCTCCCCCTCCTCCTCCCTCCTCCTCCCGCCCCTCTCCGCCTCTCCCTCCTCCTCCCTCCCCCCCCGTGGCAGCCGGACGGTTGGCGCCCGCCGCTCGCCGGCCCGCGGGAAGCGCGCGTGCGCGCCCTGCCTCTGCCGCGCTGCGACGTGCGAGGAGGCAGACAGCTCCTCGAGAGGCCGGAGGGCCCCCGAGACGCCCCGCCGCCTTCTGAGGAGGCCTGCTCCGTCCTCCTCCTCCTCCTCCTCCTCCTCCTCCTCCTCCTCCCTGCTCCTCCTCCTCCTCCTCCTCTCCTCCTCCTCCTCCTCCCTCCTCCTCCTCCGCCTCCTCCTCCTCCTCCTCCGCCTCCTCCTCCTCCTCCTCCGCCTCCTCCTCCTCCGCCTCCTCCTCCTCCTCCTCCCTGCTCCTCCTCCCTGCTCCTCCTCCTCCTCCTCCTCCTCCTCCTCCTCCTCCCTGCTCCTCCTCCTGAGGTGGCCTGCTCCTTCCGAGGAGGCCTGCTCCTTCCGAGGAGCGCCGCCGGAGAGACCGTCGGGGCTCCGCGCGGGCCTCCTCGGATCGGCGCCGGCCCCCGCCCCCCTGGCGGGGTCTCCGGCGCCGCCCCCCCGGGCTCTTCGCTCCAGGGACCCAGACCTCCTCGAGTCATGAAAAAATCACGACGGGAGGTTTTTCGCTATTTTCGGCCTCTGAGGGCCCTTACCGGGCCTCGGGAGCGTCAAAAAACGACTCGGGATGAAAAACCGGTCCCGGGGAATGGGTCTGGACCTCTGGGGGTCGCGTCATGAAAAAATCATGACGTCGGGGGTCTGGGGAGGGGGTCAGGCACAGGTCCGAGCAGGTCCGCGCGTGGAGCTCCGAAAGTTTGCGCTCGTGCCGCTGTTTCTTCCTCCGTACGTCTACACGCAGGACCCGGTGCAGGACTCGTACGTGAAGTACCCGTCGTTTGGCGTCTTCGAGGATCTGTTCATCATCAAGTGGCCCGCCAGCCCAGCTCTCCAGGCGTGCAGGATTGTGCTTTCCGTTGCCGTCTCGCTATTCAGCTTGTGGTTTGGGCGGCAGGTGATCCACCATAAGTTTCTGCGGGACTTCCTTGGGCTCCAGATGTTTTCTGAGAACAATGGGACGCTCCTTGTGATGTTCTTGACGTGGGTGGCTTTTTTCGAGTACTGTCTGCCGTACCCGATCAACCTGATCGAGACTGGCACGATTGAAGCCCCTATAACCGAAGATTCCAGCCTGACGTATGCCACGTGGGGGAAGATTTGGCAGAGCACCGCGGCGATCGCGGACATGGTCTCCATAATCACGATCACGGACGTTGTGCTGCAAGACCGTGTCGTGTGGCCGCATTTTGGGGTTGGGCTGAAGCGGCTGTGGAATGATGCTTGCGGCGGGTGGGTTCGCGTTCTTGTGGCCTGGTTCGGGTTTCTGGTGGCACTGCCTCTGATCATCTACGGTCTTCATGCTTCGGAGCACACCAACGGCATATACTCTGCCAGTAAGGCCGACTCCGCCACATCGGCGACCACGCAGGCAGCGCGAGTTGGTATCGCAGCTCTGCTTACCATAGTTGACATCACAACCTGTCTGCAGGATTGGGAATTCCCTTCGTTCAATACCCCGATCGATTTCAAGGTCACTGGCACTTTCTTGTCGGAGCTGGATTGCCCATTTGTTGCTAATCTCTTGAGGCCGCTCTCGTCGATCACTTGTATTGCGGAGGACTTCTGGGACGTCTTCCATTTCAGAATGAGCGGGAAGTGGATCGCCCTCCTACCTGCCTTTGGTGCCTTGGGCTGTGATTGGTGGTACACGTGCGTCACGATCTTCGGGTACGAGCCCGCGAATTTGGGACAGTACGAGCGACCTGACGATTGTGCAATCTTCGTCATCAGGGACCAGGCGATCCTTGACGCCGCATATGACGGGGGAGAGTTGATCGCCGAACAGGCGGACCTCGTCTCTTGGAACGCGCGCCAGGGAGCCCTCTCCGATGTGCTCATACATTCCCGGTACTGCAACGAGGATCCTTTGCTGAGCTACCTGTTTGTTGTTGCCACCATCGCTGCAGGTACTGCCTTCGCTGTCCTCATCCTTCGGGCGGAGCTTTACTGGGACAGGTATGCAGAGCGGCACGTCGGCGACGAAGGGCTGATGACCAGGATCGAGCTGAGGCTGCAGCAGGCTCAGGAAATTGCAGCCGGGTCAGAGTCCCAGGAAGGTCCACTTCTGGATTCGGCCGGGTCCCAGTCCCAGTCGAGCCGCAGCAAGATCTTCTAGGCTCAAGTCGCCCGCTGGCGAGGCAGTGCGTGCTGCTTGTTTCAAGAGCGGACCTGAGACTTGTCTCCCCTTCCTGACACGCCCTCCCCTGCTTGACCGCACGTGCTCCGCCCGCAGGCGTGACAGCGCGAGCGAATCTTGTTTCAGGACATTGCGCTGGAGAGCCTACGCAAAGCCGTGACGCTCGCTTGGCCCCAGTCCATATCCAGCGTCCCTGGATGCAAAGAGTGTCATTATCCTTCGCTTTTGCATCTCGGTCTCTTTCTCAGCGTGCCGCCGCAAAAGGTCCATCAATATAAGCCATCTCTCGCAGGACAGCCTGTCTACGTGGCTTGACGTCTCTGTCTCACTTGTGAGCACGGCGTTTGAGGTAGTTCACTGGCTTCACGCTTGCGTCGCCGAGCTTGTCATCGTGCCGCTGTGTCGGCGCTCCCGCTTGCCATCCATACACACATACACACGTACACATTCATATACATATGCATGTACATGCACATATACATTTACACATACACATGCACATATACATATATGGGGGTTTCCGTCCCCGGGGCCCCGCAGGCCCCCCCCCCTTGTACATAGGTAGTGCCCCCCTCCCAGGAGCCCCCCGGGAGCCGCCCCGAGGCTCCGAGCAGCCTTAAATCCGCCCAAGATTGCCTACAGATGGCCAAAGAGCTCTCCAAGACGCACTCAGAGGGCCCCAATAGCGCTCGAAGACGGCCCAAGACGGCCCAAGACGGCCCAAGACGCTTCCAAGACGCCCCAAGAGGCTTCCAAGAGCACCCCCAAGAGAACCCGAAGAAGCAACATTCATTGTTTTTTTATGGTTTTTGAAGGATTTGGCCGTTCTCGATATTTTGGCGTCCCGACGTTCCAAGATGGCCCAAGAGCCCCCCAAAACCGTCCCAAGACGGCCCGAGAGACCCCCAGGAGGGCTCCAAGACGGCCCAAGAGGGCACCAAGATGGACTAAGAGGCCCCGGGGACGGCCCAAGAGGGCCCCAGGACGGCCCCAAGAGTGGGCCCAGAGGAGAAACCTGAACGGACATTGCGAGCTTTTGGTTCCAAGAGGCTCCCAGGAAGCCCCCAAGAGGCCCCCAGGAGGCTCTCAAGAGGCCCCCAGAGGCCCCTAAGAGCCCCCAAAAGGGCCCCGAGAGGTCCTGAAGAAGCCACCCAAGAGGCCCCCAAGAGGCCCCTGAACTGCCCCTGCAGAGGCCCCCGAGACCCTTCCGAAGAGGCGGGATAGGCCCAAGGCTATTTGATAGCTGGCATGCGCGCGGCGTCAGGACTTTCGATGCTGCGCGCCACTTCGACAAACTCCCAGGGAGCGGCCGGTGATGCGCCGCCGGCGTCCTCGACCCCTCGTCCTTCCTCATCTTCTCCAAGGTGACCCGAGTCGCTCCCCTGGCCGCGAAAAGCGGTCAAGGGGGAGTGACCGCGATGGGCGTGAGAGGTTGAACCTTCCGCTCCCTCTCTCTTCCTCATCTTCTCCAGGGTGACCCGAGTCGCTCCCCTGGCCGCGAAAAGCGGTGAAGGGGGAGTGACCGGGATGGGCGTGAGAGGTTGAACCTTCCACTCCCTCTTTGTTCCTCATCTTCTCAGGGTGACCCGAGTCGCTCCCCTGGCCGCGAAAAGCGGTGAAGGGGGAGTGACTGGGGCGGGCGTGAGAGGTTGAACCTTCCAATCCCTCTTCCTTCCTCATCTTCTCCAGGGTGACCCGAGTCGCTCCCATGGCCGCGAAAAGCGGTCAAGGGGGAGTGACCGGGGCGGGCGTGAAAGGTTGAACCGTCCGTCTTCCTTCCTCATCTTCAGCTGGGTGACCCGAGTCGCTCCCATGGCCGCGAAAAGCGGTCAAGGGGGAGTGACCGGGGCGGGCGTGAAAGGTTGAACTCCGGGGTGACCCGAGTCGCTCCCCCGGCCGCGAAAAGCCCTCTTTCTTCCTCATCTTCTCCGGGGTGACCCGAGTCGCTCCCCCGGCCGCGAAAAGCGGTGAAGGGGGAGTTGACGGGGCGGGCGTGAAAGGTTGAACCCTCCACTCCGTCTTCCTTCCTCATCTTCAGCTGGGTGACCCGAGTCGCTCCCCCGGCCGCGAAAAGCGGTGAAGGGGGAGTGGCCGGGGCGGGCGTGAAAGGTTGAACCCTCCAATCCTTCTTTCTTCCTCATTTTCTGCTGGGTGACCCGAGTCGCTCCCATGGCCGCGAAAAGCGGTCAAGGGGGAGTGACCGGGGCGGGCGTGAAAGGTTGAACCCTCCACTCCTTCTTCCTTCCTCATCTTCTCCAGGGTGACCCGAGTCGCTCCCCCGGCCGCGAAAAGCGGTCAAGGGGGAGTGACCGGGGCGGGCGTGAAAGGTTGAACCCTCCAATCTTCCTCAGTCTTCTCCGTTGGGTGACCCGAGTCGCTCCCCCGGCCGCGAAAAGCGGTCAAGGGGGAGTTGACGGGGCGGGCGTGAAAGGTTGAACCCTCCACTCCGTCTTCCTTCCTCATCTTCAGCTGGGTGACCCGAGTCGCTCCCCCGGCCGCGAAAAGCGGTGAAGGGGGAGTGGCCGGGGCGGGCGTGAAAGGTTGAGTGGCCGGGGCGGGCGTGAAAGGTTGAACCCTCCAATCTTTCTTCCTCATCTTCTCCAGGGTGACCCGAGTCGCTCCCCGGCCGCGAAAAGCGGTGAAGGGGGAGTGACCGGGGCGGGCGTGAAAGGTTGAACCCTCCACTCCTTCTTCCTTCCTCATCTTCTCCAGGGTGACCCGAGTCGCTCCCCCGGCCGCGAAAAGCGGTCAAGGGGGAGTGACCGGGGCGGGCGTGAAAGGTTGAACCGTCCACTCCGTCTTCCTTCCTCATCTTCAGCTGGGTGACCCGAGTCGCTCCCATGGCCGCGAAAAGCGGTCAAGGGGGAGTGACCGGGGCGGGCGTGAAAGGTTGAACCGTCCACTCCGTCTTCCTTCCTCATCTTCAGCTGGGTGACCCGAGTCGCTCCCATGGCCGCGAAAAGCGGTCAAGGGGGAGTGACCGGGGCGGGCGTGAAAGGTTGAACCGTCCACTCCGTCTTCCTTCCTCATCTTCAGCTGGGTGACCCGAGTCGCTCCCATGGCCGCGAAAAGCGGTCAAGGGGGAGTGACCGGGGCGGGCGTGAAAGGTTGAACCGTCCACTCCGTCTTCCTTCCTCATCTTCAGCTGGGTGACCCGAGTCGCTCCCATGGCCGCGAAATGCGGTTCGAAAGGGGGCTCGGGGGACGATCAAGGTTGAAAGGCGTTGTTCTCCCAAGGCGTTCTCTGGCCGCGAGACGTGGTCAAGGGGGGGCCCGGGGAACGCTCGAGATTGAAGCCGTGTTTTCCCGAGGGGCCCCCTGGCTGCGAGCCGCGGTCAAGGGGGGCGCTTGGGGGGGGGTGCTCAAGGTTGGGGGATTGTTTTCCCGAGGCGCCCCCCCTGGCCGCGAAACGCGGTCAAGCGACACTGCATCATTGAGCCTGGCCCCTCCTGCACGCGTGGTTCCTCTCCTCAGTGCGCCTGCTCCATTGCAGCCGCACGCCTGAGCCATAGCAACCTCATATGCATATGTAAACCATTGCATACCGATGCCTGCCAAATTACTCGCCTATGTCTGCGCCACTTCATCCGGACGGTCACGAATCATTTCGCAATGGTTTGTTACGCTTTGGACAGTGTGTCATCACGCCTGTGCCAGTCGATCATATGTCCCAGGAACATTCGAGTCATCGTGCATGGCTCCGCCGCTTTGCATCACGGCCATCGTACCATGGTCCCGAACCTGTTGTACTATTCCGACGTGCCGCCTGCGTCATGACTCCTGCGCCGTCGGCATGAATCTTTCACCCGCAGTACCTGGATGTTTGCATCCTCGCGATTACTTTCCTTGCACCCTCACGCCAGTGCCACTCGATCAGGGGTCGCATGAACCATCGTATCGTCGTGCATGGCCCGAGCGCCCCCCGTCAAACCAATCGTATCATTGTGCCTCACCGGATGTCGTATTTCGACTTGGCCTGTGCATCTTCGCACATGCGCCGTGCAATGAACTATTGACCCACAACGCCTGGACCTGCGCATCTTCACGATTACCCTCCTGTAGCAGCACGTCTGTGCACAACCCCGATTCTGCTCCCTGGCCATTGTGTTTTCCAACGCTGTTCCTTTTTTTCATCATCGCGTGCATGACCACGACCTGACCACGTTGCCACCAAGCATGTTGCCACGTGCCATGTCATTCCACATTCGGTTGAAGTCGCGCATTGCTTCCCGTTTCTTCGGGGCGCAGTGTTTGGATGGGGCATCATGATCGTTTCCGTTTGCATTCCCCCCCCCCAAATTGTCCACTCCCCGATGCTTGTCCCGAATCGGGACAACCATCGGGACAACCATCGGGACAACCATCGGGAAAACCATCGGGGTCCTGCACTTCGCTTACTGCCCCACTACATTTACGTATCTCTTACCCGTACTCGTAGGCAGGACCCGTGCACCGGCGGCCAAAAAGGGCCACACTTTGTTGTGACGTGCTTGGGCTCTCACCCCACGGGGATGGCCCGCGAACACGCCCGGGTGAATTAATACATCCTCTGGCCTGCTTGCTCTGCTGTGCGGTCATGGGCAATATCCTGGTCAATCTCCCGCCAAAACATCACTATAGCCGAGCAAGCTGGGAGGACAAATCCTGCCCCCTTCAACAATTTGTTAAATGGGCATGACATTGCGGAAAGTTTGCAATGGCTTGGTACCCGGTACCTCGCCTCGACGGAGCTTCCTCAACTCCGATGAGAAGGTTCCCAAATTAGGTTTGAATAGCCTGCGGTTTCGTACACTGGACGTGAAGCCCCCGCAGCCAGAACAAAATGCAATCGGCAGCTCCGGGCCTACAATCCAGCCAGGCGATGGCCGTTTCCATAGGCCTCACGGGGGTCCTCATTTGGGCTTCGAGTGTCCCCAGTGTCCCAGATGGGACCAAAATGCTCCGAGATGTCCCAATCTGATCCCCTGCCTGCTCGACAAGAGCCCAGGAACGCCCTCACTACCAACCCCGACGGATCTCCGAATCACCAGCGCATCCCCAATTGGCAATTTGCGATGGGCGCGGCTAGAACCTAAGCGCGCGCGAAGCGCGCGCGTGGTTCTATGTATGTATGTATGTATGTATGTATGTATGCATGCATGCATGCATGCATGCATGCATGCATGCATGCATGCATGTATGTATGTATGTATGTATGTATGTATGTATGTATGTATGTATGTATGTATGTATGTATGTATGTATGTATGTATGTATGTATGTATGTATGTATGTATGTGTGTATGTGTGTATGTATGTATGTGTATATATATGTATGCGTGCACAGAGAAGGGGGGGAGTCCGGCGCCCTGGCCTGTACCCTCCATGGGGGGACCGGGTGGTCGGGGGGCGTCGTCGGGGGCCAGGAGGGCGCCCTGAATGCGCCCAGGACGCCGCGGGGCTAGCCCAAAACAGAACGACCCAGGAGAACCCCAAGACGGCATACGAATACCCCAGGACTTCCGAAAACAGGCTCAGGACAACCCAACATGCTTCAAAGACGCCCCAAGAGCTTCCCAAGAGGACCCCGTAGCCATTTCGGCTCAAGCCAGTTTAGGCTCAAGATTCCGAGGGGCCGTCGCCGGCCTTCCAGGGTTCCCCTCGGCCGTCTCTCGTTCAGGACCTCTCAGCTATGCGCATCTGCAGACTGCATGATGCACCTACGCACGTCTCGCACCCTCGGCGCGCTGCTCCTGCCGCTGATAGCGCGCGGCGCCCCGAGCGCCAGGTCGCCTGCGAGCGGGGCGCTGGCCCGCCCGAGGCTGGAGGGCTCGGCGAACGGTCACCCTCGAGAGCCACAGGCCGAGCTCGGGAGGGGCCAGGCCACCAGGGCGCGCAGTTGCTCAAGCTCTTGGCGAGTGATGGGGCCGCCTGGGACGCTTTCGGTAAATCGGTGGCCGTGAGCTCCGACGGGGCCCGCGTGGTGGTGGGGGCCCACTACTGCTATGACGATGACGACAGATCATATGGATCCGGCTCCGTGTACGTGCTCGACGGGGCCATTGGCGAGAGGTTGCTCAAGCTTGTGGCGAGTGATAGGGCCGAGGGCGCCTGGTTCGGTAGATCGGTGGCCGTGAGCTCCGACGGGGCCGTCGTGGTGGTGGGGGCCTACTATGACGACGACGAGGGCAGCCAGTCTGGCTCCGCGTACGTGTTCGAAGTCATCATCTACGGCTACTACGGCTACTACTACGCCGAGACGACCACCAAGACGGCCACGACGACCACCGAGACGGCCAGGAGTTCCGCGACGTCAAGCACTACTACCACCACCAAGACAGCCACCGAGACAACAACCGAGACGACCACCGAGACGACCACCAAAACGGCCACGACGACCACCGATACGGGTACGAGTCCGGCCACGTCAAACACCACAGCCACCACCGAGCCATCGGCGGAGGAGCAGCAATATTGCAGGGGATTAATTACAGTCTTCGCTGGTGTCTTGATCTTGTTCTTTGTGTTCTTTGTCTGCGGCGTCGCGCTGGGCTGCCTGATGGGGCGGATGTCCTGGCAGTGGCAGGGGCCCAACACCGGAGCGCGGCATTCACGACGCGGAGGTTGAGACCAACTGACGCGGAGATCGATGAGCACGAGTCGGATCACCGTATTTAGCACGACGCGGAGGTTGAGGCCTTCCTCTCGTCTCCCTCCCTCCTCCTCGCCCCCTGACGCGCCGCGCAGCTATCCCTCGCAGTACGTTCGAGCAACGGGTACAACGATGGCCCGCGAGGCACTTCGCTATACTCTAGTATATATATATATATATATATATTCACAGCTGTATACATATATATATATATATATATATATATATATGTGTATACACATATATATATATATATATGCGTGTACACACCTGTTCATCTACACATGCACGTATAACTATCCATGTCCATATACATACGCATGCGCATGCACATTTGCAGACACATGCACATATACGTAGACACATGTACATGGGCACATAAACAAACATATACGTACATATACATCTACGTATGCATAGACACATACCCATACATAAGCATCTACATATGCATATACAGATATGCATACACATGTACAATCCACACATACATGCACATTTTCTTGCAACTGTGCATATACATATTCAGCACATATATGTGTACATGCACACATCTTGTTACATATCCATACACTATACGTGTACACATAGACACGTACGCATATACGCACATACATACGCGCATACACACATACATGTATGCATACATACATGCACACTGCATGTATACATACGTACTCACACCCATACATCCACACATAAGTGCATACATCTGTTTATATTTTCCACATATGTATACCATCATATAGTTGCATGCGTGCGTATATGCATATTTATATACGTATATATGAATGGTTTCATACATATATGTTTCTTTACACAAACAAACACACAGGCATGCACACACATATACATACATATACACATGCATACATGTATACATGCATACAAACATGCATACTACAACCCCTCATACATACAGCACGCACGTGCATATATATTTATATATGTATGTATGTATGTATGTATGTATGTATGTATGTATGTATGTATGTATGTATGTATGTATGTATGTATGTATGTATGTATGTATGTATGTGTGTGTATATATATATATATATGTCGGCGGTGCGCCGTGGCACGACCCCCCCCCCCCAGCACTACCGGGGGGTTTCGTGCACTACCGGGGGGTTTCGTGCAGCCCGCACCGGGTGCCGCCAGCGGCTTAGAACACGCCCCCCTTGCCGCTTTACCGGGGGGGTTCGTGCAGGCCGCACTGCGTCTACCTGGGCTCCCCCCCCCCCTGTGGGAGTGGGGGGGTGGGAGTGGGGGGTGGGTTGGGGGGGGGGCAGGGGGGCGGTTGGGAAGGGTGGCTCCCTGTCGAAGTGTGGCGTGTGCTCGCCTTGTGTTCTCTATTCGCGTCTGCTCGCCTTTGTTCCGCCGCAGCCTCTCGTATTGTGGCTCGTGGCCACAATACGAGAGGCTGCGGCGCAACTCCCGAGAGCCGCTGTGGGGGGTCGACGGCACGGCCGCGTAGAGAAGAACAGTGCCGCCGTGTTCCGGCACGGCCCTGGGATGCAATGCCGCCGCCGTGTTCCGGCCCGTCCGATTCGCGCGTCGGGGCTGGGTTTCGCGCGTGCTGGGAGCGCGCCGCTTACGGAGGGGTTGCGTCCTTACCGGGGGGTTTCGTGCAGCCTACCAGAGGAGGTCGTGTTTACCGGGGGGTTTCGTGCAGGCTCGCACCGGGAATGGCGCCAGCTCGAACCCCCCCAGGAGAGATTACCGGGGGGGGGGTTTCGCTCCGCACCGGGCACCGCCGACATATATATATATATATATATATATATATATATATATATATATATATATATATAATGTGTAGTCAGATCTTTTTCACAAGCTGGGGGGTGCCCAAAACCGGACCCCCAGGACCCAGGATTTTGCCAAAGGTCCCCCAGCTCGTCCTCGTCCTGGACCTCCCAGGGCGCTTGGCCGGACAGAGCGGTGATCAGAGAGGCCGAAGAGAGACCCAAGACAGCGCAAGAGCGCTCCAAGAAGGACTCAGATGACCTCCAGAGGCCCCCAAGACGGCCGAGGAGGTCCTGAACAAAACTCCCAGAACGCAAAAAACGGAGAATCGTGCATTTTCAGGAAATTCGCTGCGTGGGTCTTGGCAGCGTCCAAACGAGCCAAAACGGCTTCCAGTATCGCCCCAAGACGGCCCAAGAGACCCCCAAGAGGCCCAGATGGCCCCAGGACTGCCTAAGGGAGTCCCAAATTAGCCAAAAAGAGGCCCAACAGGCCCTCACAAGGCCCCCAAGACAAGCCCAAGAAGGCCATGGGAGGCCCCTGCAAAGGAGGGCCCACGTGGCCCCCATAGAGTCCCTAGAGGGGGCCCAAGCTCCCCGAAACGGCCTAGGACGGCTCCAGGACGGCTCGAGAGGGCCCCAAGCCGGCCCAGCAGGGCTCCAACAAGGCCCACGCGGCGTTGTCCACCAAACTGACTCGACTCCCGGGTTCGCAACCAATCTGTTGCGAGCCTGGGGTTCGGTGCATTCCCCAAGGATGTTCCGTGCCAGACCCGGGCCGGTGCCAGCCCGGGCCAGGTCTGGACCAGATCGGGCCGGGTCCATGTTCAGGGCCAGCCCAGCGCAATTTCGTACAGAAAAATATGTTTGGGGAGGCTTTTTTCCCAACCATCCTGTGGTGTTGGGTCCTCGTTTTGAAGAGACGGTCCCCGCGTTCCTTTCTTCCTTCCTTCATTCCTTCCTTCCTCCTCCCTCCTCCCTCCTCCTCCTCCCCCTCCTCCTTCCTCCTTGCGTTTCACCCACCCAATACAGCGCTTCGTGGCCCCATAGGGGACTCCACCGGAGGCCCCAGTGGGACCGCCCGCATGCGTCATCCACCACCCAGTACAGCGTTTCGTGGCCCCATAGAAAGCTCCACCGAAGGCTCCAATGGGACCGCCCGCGTGCGTCATCCACAGCGCTTCGTGGCCCCATAGGGAGCTCCACCGACGGCCCCAGTGGGACCGCCCGCATGCGTCATCCACCACCCAGTACAGCGTTTCGTGGCTCCATAGAGGAGCTCCACCGAAGGCCCCAGTGGGACAGGCCGCGTGCTTCATCCACCACCCAGTACAGCGTTTTGTGGCCCCCTAGGGAACTCCACCGAAGGCCCCAGCTGGACCGCTCGCATGCGTCATCCACCGCCCAGTACAGCGTTTCGTGATCCCATAGGGAGCTCCACCGAAGGCTCCAGTGGGACCGCCCGCGTGCGTCATCCACCACCCAGTACAGCGTTTCGTGGCCCCATAGAGGGCTCCACCAAAGGCCCCAGTGGGACCGGCCGCATGCGTCATCCACCACCCAGTACAGCAGCGGTTCGTGGCCCCCTAGAGGGCTCCACCGAAGGCCCCAGTGGGACCACCCGCATGCGTCATCCACCACCCAGTACAGCGTTTCGTGTCCCTACAGGGGGCTCCACCTAAGGTCTCCGTGGCGGAACTCGCATGGCGGCCCAGTGGCGCAGTTCGCATGGCGGCGATTTTGATTTTCGGAGGTTTTTCGTCGTATTTGACGTCTTGAGGTCGCTTTCGGGCCGCGCATCCCGGGCGGGAGCCAGCCTGCTAGCTCTCTCTGCTCCGCGCAGCGGACGACCCGCGCGCGTTGCCGGGACCCCTTCGGGGCGACCAGCGCGCGTCGCGGGGGCTCCGTGCGGCGCCGCGCCCGCAGCCTTGGACGCGGGCGTGCACGGGCAAAGAGGGGGAAGAAGAACGGGAAGGAAACGGGCGCGATCCCCGTGAGAGGCGTGCCGACATGGGCGTCGACATTTATGCACGTAGACTCACGCGCGCGCAGACTCATCCACAATCAGACTCACTCGCTCTCAGCCTCTCGCACACATACCTATCGTCTTCGCTCGCGTTGATGGTTGGGTCCTTCGCCATGTTCATTTTTGGCCTGGACCCTGCCCCGAACAGATAACCTCCCCAAGCGCATTTTCTTTTGTTCCGTGCAGGGACACCTGTCCCCAGCCAGCCCAGCCGGTCCCCTGGCCGGCCGTCTCCGGCCGGCTGGGGTCACCTCCTGTCCCCGGCCGGCCGGGGACACTCCCCAGCTGGCCAGAGACACTTGCGCCGGGCGCAGCCAGCATGCGGCCTTGGCCCGCGGCCGCCCAGCGCCCGAAAAGGGCGCGCGTTTCTCGGGCCAGACGAATGGGGGGTGCGAAATCTGCTGCGCGTAGCTGATTTCGGCCCCGCCGCCAGGCCATTCCTCGATGCATGAGCGCCCCCCCGGCGCCAGAAGGCGCCAGGAAAACAAGCCTCGTGAGCTGATTCTGTACCTTTTCGTCCCCCCCAGTGCCTGCGCGTGCGTGCGTGCGTGCGCGGGCGTGCTTTTGATTGTGTGTGTGTGTGTGTGCGTGCGTGTGCTTCGCCAGGCCCGCGTGGTTGACCCTCCATCTCAGGTGATCCGAGGCTGTTTTTCCCAGCGGCCTTGGAAGGCCATCGGAAGCGAAAAAGGCCGACAACATTGAATCTCCGGAGGTGTTTGAAGTTTTTGGCATCTTGGCAGCCTCCTTTGGAAAGCTTCGTCGCCACTTGGTACATTCTTGGAGCGGTCTCGGGGCATCTTGGAGCATCTTGGAAGCCATTTTGAAGCACCTTGGGCTATCTTGAGCCATCTTGGAGGCCATCGTGGGCTCTCCGAGGCGCTCTTAGGGCCATCTTGGACCATCTTGGACGTTCCAACCCCTCGCCGACTTCCCTGTCCGGGTCCGAGAAAAAACTCGTTCCCCGGTTGAACGACTCGTTCACCGGTTAAACGACCCGTTCCCCGGCGGAAGTTCGAAGCGTTTTCTCCGTACATGGATCTTCTGAGAGGTGGCGGCCGCCAAAAGGTTTCTGGCGGCCCCTGAGAGGGTTCTTGGCGGCCCCTGAGAGGGTTCTTGGCGGTCCCTGAAAGGGTAACTGGCGGCCCCCAAACAACGTTCTTGGCGGCCCCCAAGTGGGAGCTCCTTGGCTGCCCCCAAAAAGGTTCTTGGCGGCCCCCACGAAGGTTCTTGGCGGCCCCCACGAAAGTTCTTGGCGGCCCTGAGAGGGTTCTCGGCGGCCCCATGAGAGGGTTCTTGGCGGCGCTTGAGAGGTTTCTCAGCGGCCCCTGAGAGGGTTCTCGGCGGCCCCTGAGAGGGTTCTTGGCGGCCCCTGAGAGAGTTCTTGGCTGCCCCTCAGAGGGTTCTTGGCGGTCCTTGGGGGGGTTCTTGGCGGGCTTCAGGTGCAAAGGAGGCCTGGTGGTTTGGCTTCAGTCGTGTTCGCCCCCCCCGCGATTTTCAGATGTTTGCGCGAAACGTTCCTTCTCTTCCTCCTGCGCGAAACTTTCCTCCTCCTGTTCCTCCTCCTCCTCCTCCTCCTCCTCCTCTTCCTCCTCCTCCTCCTCCTCCTCCTCCTCCTCCTCCTCCTCCCCCTCCTCCCCCCTTCAAGGGAAAGCCAGAACTTTAGGAAAACCATGGGAAAACAAAAACTAAACAAACCACAGAAACTGAAGTGCTGGAGGCTGAAACTTTGGAAAGCACTTGGGAAAAAACAAAGCAACAACAAAAACTTAAATATCCCAGGGAACATCCGCCCGAAGGGACCTCCTCCTCCTCCTCCCCCTCCTCCTCCTCCTCCTTCTCCTCCCCCTCCTCCCCCCCTTCCAGCGGAACGCCATAACTTTACGACAACCCTGAGAAACACCAACACAGCCAAAGCAACTGAAGTGCTGGAGACTGGAGCTTTGGAACAACCATTTGTTATATATGTATGTATGTATGTATGTATATATATATATATATGTTCACACACAAAGTTTCCAAGCACTGCCGCCCGCCCATGTAACCTCCCCTTTGGGGCGGACGGGATTTCCATTAGTTTTTTGTGTGGTTTGTCCCATGTTTTTTTCTAAGGTTTCCGCCTCCAGCACTTCAGTTTTTTTTGTTTTGTTTTTGTTTTCTCATGGTTTTCCAACGAGTTATGGCATTCCGCTGGAAGGGGGAGGATGAGGAAGAGGAGGAGGAGGATGAGGAGGTTGTAGAGGCTTTCAATCGGAATCCTTTTGTAGATGCTTCCAATCGGAATCATTTTGTAAAGGCTTTCAATAGGAACCCTTTTGTAGCGGCTGTCAATAGACATCCTTTTCTTTGGACTTTCAATAGGCATCCTTTTGTGGATGCTTTCAATGAGAATCCTTTCGTGTTGGCTTTCAAGGGGAATCCTTTTGCATTGGCTTTCAACATGGATCCTGTTGTAAAGGCTTTCAATAGGAATCCTTTTGTAGAAACTTTCAATTGGAATCGTTTTGTAAAGGCTTTCAATAGACATCGTTTTGTAGATGCTTTCCATGGGGCTCCTTTTGTATTGGCTTTCAATAGAAATTCTTGTGTATTGGCTTTCAGTAAGAATTCTTGTGTAAAGGCTTTC
>CAUYUJ010021010.1:90000-95000 GCA_963575745.1 Prorocentrum cordatum | reverse complement strand
CCCTTTTTCGTGGTAGGGAGCCTGATCGGATGGCTGCCCGTCGTGATGCGGGCTCTTCTCGGAGAGCCCGCGTTCGGGACCTCTGCCCGCGCCAACTTCCTGCTGGGCGTCCACCCGGTGGTGTACAGCTTCTTCGCTTCCACGCTGCTGTACTACGCGTGGGCCCCCTGCCTCTTCCGGTATCGGCAGTACCGCCTCGAGGACTTGATGCTCAAGAGCATGTTGCTCCCCCAGGACCGCCAGCCGGTGCGCATCAAGTGGCGGCGAGACACCATGAAGACGCCGAGACTCGACATGACCGTGCCGGATAACGTCCTCGGCTGGGCGGCGGTTTGGCGCGTGCTGCATGGGGGGGGCTTCCACAGCGCCTTCCAGATTCGGTCCAACGTCTATTGCATGATTACCTTCGGAGCAGTTATCGTCGGCACAACACTTCAAACAGTGGCATTCGAACTGAACATGGACCCGTTCCCGCTGCCCAGCAAGGTTCAGGCCTTCGTCTCGCTGGGCCTGTCGGCGGCGTTTGTATCCCTGCATCTCTTGCTGGCTCACTTCTCCAATTGCCTTGCCACCGAGCTCGGCGCAGGCTTGCATAGCCATCGCATGAATATCGCGGCGATCATGAAGACGGAGGCTGTTGAGGACAGGCAGGACGAACTGAGGACGTCGTTCGAATACCTTGACGCCCTGGAGGCAGAGACGTCTGCCAAGGCGTGCGCGCATCCGGTCACGGTCGGCTTCGTCAAGGGCGACATCGTGCGCTTGTACACGATCCTCACTGTCTTTTCGGTCCTGTTATATACGGACCTGAACAGGCTGCGGCAAATGGTGGACGATGTCAGGCAATCTTGAGCGTCGCGCGAGTCATTTGAGACGACCCTCACTGTCTTGTCGGCCCTGCTATATGCGGACCTGAACAAGCTGCGGCGAGTGGTGGACGATGCCCATCAGTCCTGAGCGTCGCGGGAGTCATGTTAGCCACAAAAAGAAAACTCCGCAGGACTCCTGAGGAGTCCTTCCTTAGAAATCCTACTGAGTCCGATGTGCACGACCGTGCCCATAGGATTGCTTAGGAATGTTTCTGAATCCTGCGGATTCCTTGGGGATCCTCGGGGATCCTGGAATCTTCTGGTTTTCTGATGATTCAATTGGAATCCTGAGGCATCCGGAGAAATCCTTGGGATACCTGAAGAGTCCAGAGGAGTCCACGAGAACCCGCAGGAATCCCGAGGGGATCCTCTGGAGCCCCGAGAAGTCTGGGGGAATCCCGAGGAATCCCGAGGAATACCTCGGAATCCAGGGGAACCCTGACTCCGGATCCGCCCTACTTCTGTGGATCTCCGCCCTACCTTATGCTGGGTGCAGAAATTTCCGCCCTACTCTTTCGGCTTCCTATAAGTGGATTTCCGACGCAGTTTTGAGTTGGAGAAAAAGCCAAAGTAGGGCGGATCTGGAGTCAGGGAACCCTTGGGATTGAAGGATATCATTCCCACGGCCGAGCCAAAAGTGCCCGTGGTGCTCTGCAGAGAGATCACGGTCGAGGCGGCGAGCCGTCGGCGGTCGGACGGATATCGCAGCTGCTCTTCGCTGCATCCAGAGGCGCTCTGATGTTTCCCTTAACCCCTCCTCCTCCTCCTCCTCCTCTTCCTCCTCCTCCTCCTCCTCCTCCTCCTCCTCCCCCTCCTCCTCCTCCCCCTCCCCCTCCTCCCTTGCGCCTTCTGGGAGGCGCTCTGATGTTTCCCTTACTCAGAACCTTACTCCAGATTTCGTAATAAAAGGGAGGGGGTCTGGACCCTCCAAGACAGGCCACTTCAGACCTCCGTCGTGGGAGAACCCTCCAAAACATCGTCCAGAACCCCCCCCCGAAATGAGACCCCCCTCCCTTTATTACGAAATCTGGAGTATTCACGCGCCCCAGAAACGTCGCAACCAGTTCGGACCGATCGCGGTTGAAATTGGTCCGAAGGGGTTCCTGAACGGTCCGAGGTGGTTGCGAGAAGTCGCGCTCCCTATCGACACCGATTCATTTCAGGCGGATAATACGATGTGCGCGCACACGTTCATCAAGTCAAGTCCGGTCGAGGGGCCTATGGAGGCACCTCGCTCCGCAAGCGGAGCCGGAGGGCGTGAGACACTACGGCAACAAAACGCGCATGCAAGAGAAACGTAGTGGACAGGGCAGCAATAAATTATACATAGTAGTATACATCAGTCGCTCTTCATGAAATCTAGAAAATGCTTTTCCATCCGCTGCCAAGGGAAAGGCTCCTGGCTGCGAATCTCATTCATTAAATTCGTGCCGTGCTCTTGTCGCAGAAATGAATCGACGGCATCTGTCCATCTTCGACGTGGCCGCCTTCGGCGTCTGATGCCGTCCGGACGCCACCGTAGAACTTGCGCCGGCCATTCTCGCGAGCCGCCGGTGGCGAGTCGCGCCACGAGGCGCCACATTGAGCGATCCAACACGACAAGCCAGTTCGACACAGGACAAATCTTCAAAGCAACGGTCACTTTCTGCTTGGTGCGTCGCCCCGCTTCCTCCCAAGTTTCGTGGGAAAGCTTGCTGAGACCAACTATCTGGCGGAGCATTTTTGAGCGCGTCGATACAACTCGCGCCCGCTGCTGTGCTGTCATGGCTGTTGTCGGAAGACCGTAAACAGCCGTGGGCGTAACAATCGCGTCGAAAAGCTTCAAACGAAGGCGCAAAGATATAGATCTGTTCAAAAGTACTGCCTTCTGGGAATGGAACTTCCCCCATGCGCACTCCATGCGGTAGTTCACATTGCACTCTGACCTATTGCGCAAGTCGCCCCCGAATTTCTTACCTAAATACTTGTGAAACACCTGGGACGTCATAACTGGCAACTGGCAACCGGCAAGCTGCAGAATGGTGGGCTCTGCGGCATTGGAAACAGCAACGTCGTTAGTAAATATTCGCGTTTTGTCTGCATTCAATGACAGGCCGCATGCTGACAAATCTTCCGAAAGGATGTCTAGCATGCGACAAACCTCTGCTGCAGAACGCGCATATAGTAAAATGTGGTCGGCGTACCGTATATTGCTAAGCAAGCTGACGCCTCCAACGTCGAAGCCGCACTGCCGAGCACGCAGCTTGAACTTCCGAATTGCGTGCTCCAAGCCGGCGTTAAAGAGCAATGAAGACAAAACGTCTCCTTGCTTGACGCCGCGCGTAATGTCGAACGCTTCACTTCCATTGACGCTGCCCCATTGGGCACTGTAGATGTCTGACAAGAGACGCACATATTCTACATGAACTCCCTGCCCCGACAATGCCTGGAAAAGCACGTGGTGTTCCAGCCTGTCGAACGCTTTCGTGAGGTCTATGCTAGCGATCCACAGTGGGAGTTGCCACTCCCAAGCTTTCGTGGACAGATCCTCCAGAACAACAAAAGCGTCGTCCACGGAGCGGCCTGGACGGAATCCTACCTGGTCATGTGTTTGTTCTTTCTCTAGATCAGGCTGCAAGCGTGCAAACAGTAATCGTGCAAATATCTCATATGTGATGCGTGAAATGGCTATGGGGCGCCAGTTTTTTGCATCATGTCTGCTCCCCGCTTTCGGCAGCATCACAAAACACGTTTCCTGCCATGTGGGATCGATGCATCCTGTGCTGAGCAACGAATTCAAACACGACAACAGGTGTCTGTGCAGAGCATCGCCTCCACACGCAAACATTTCGAGGGTGATGCCGCGTTTATCTGCGCACTTTCCGCGCTTCATGCGCTTAAAAGCTTGCCGCAACTCCTCCATGTAAAACGGTGGGATATTATACGAGCCTCTGTTGCAATGTGCCTCGGCCCAGTCGTTCCTGGCAGTGCCGCAGTCCGTGGCAAAAATCTGTTCGAGCGAAGCTTTAAAAACATTACAGTCTAATGGACAACGCTTGCTCTGCTGCGAAGGGAACATGTGCACTCGAGGTAGGTGCTTGATACCCTCAAATTTCAACAGCTGTGACGCAGCACGCTCGTCGCAATACTCCCGCATGCGTTTCCGGTGCAGTCGGAAAATCTGCTTGGACAATCTGGACCGTTCCTCTGGATCACATGCATCGCGTCGCTGTCGACGCATCTCTCGCAACTCAGGTGCATCCCATGGCTTCGCATGCGAGCGAGTTGCGTTACTTCGAGCTCCAGCCCGCTTGGCTGCGGCGACAACGTGGTCCTCCAGTGCAAAGAAAGAGGACGGCCTAGATTCAGAGAGAGATTCCTGCACAAAGCTCTCATATAACAAATCGCGGCCTTCGGCATTGAGCGAAGGTTTCCATCGAATTGCATCGTGCTGACGGCTCTTCTGGCGCCGAAAACTTGGGCTTAGGTTAAACGTCCCGTGCACCGCACGGTGATCAGATCCCAGATCTAAATAATCTCTCGGTGAGCAAGACTGGCAATGGAAAGAGGCATCAAACAGCATATAATCTGAAACTCGCTTGGCACCAAGCGAGCTTCGAAAAGTCCACGCGTCGGGTGCGCGTTGCACGTTGCCGGCCTCCAATTCACAAAACAAATTCCTTGCGGCAGAGTGGACAAAGTCCACACGCGCGCGGCGCTGCGCGCGCATATCAGAATCTTTCAAAAACCTCAGGTGTCGTAGGGATTTCAAGGTCAAGGTTTCCGAACACATCTGCAACACCACTGGTTTTGCAACCTGCTTTTTTTGTTTGTGCGCGCGCTCTCTTGCGAGTTCTTAGGAGAACCATCTGTTTTCAACATGCGCGTCAAATGCGACTAAGCAGGTCTCTTTCGCGCAGGCATGTCAAAATCAGGCGAATGCTTTGCGCGCTTGACGACCCCTGTCACGTAATACCGTGCGGACCACTCGCGCCCGTCGGCCGCGCGCGCATGTCGAAATCATTCCGAAACCTTCATCACCGACACACATCATCGTCAACGGCGTGATCAGCATCGATGCCTTCATCGGCCTTGTCGTCGTCATCGTCATCATCGCCACCGGCATCGCTACTATAATCATCATCTCTGCCG
>CAUYUJ010021010.1:80000-85000 GCA_963575745.1 Prorocentrum cordatum | reverse complement strand
ACATTGGGCTCATAAGGGGTAGCGCCAGGTCGATGCCGGGAGCGCTGGACGAGCCTGCCACAGTAAAGCTCCACGTCGGAGTCCGAGATTGCAAACGTCTGCGATATCTGGAAGCACGATATCAGAAGATGGCCAAGAACTCGCACGAGGTGTCGCGAAGTTCTCCGCGAAGTTTATGCTGCATAAACACAGAAGAGCAAACATGTCGTCGGCAACAGCTCCACCAAGCCAAGATGCAGAGACTCATGCGTTGCAGTGCGAAAGTGGAAGCGGCGAGGTAATCCTTCCCCTTTTCCGCCAGACTTCCCACCCTTGCCAGGGGCTGTGTTGGGATACCCCCCTGCCGATGTCGTCCGCGAAGCCGCACGGAGAGTGCCAGAGACCTCGGAGGCCAGATCACCAGGGCCGAGAGTATGACCCGAGACCTCTGAACCAGCAACGCTGCCAGCCCCAAAGCCATGGGGCTGCAGCTGAGCAGGGGCAGGACCGGCAGGCGCAGGATGTGGCTGGGCCCTTCGCCAGGATCTGTTTCTCATGCTGTGTTGCTCCTCTCTGTCTCTCCCTCTCTCTCTCTCTCTCCCCCCTTCCACTCCCCCCTCCTCCTCCTCCTCCTCCCTCTCCTCCGCTCCCTCTCCTCCCCCTCCTCCTCCTCCTCCTCCCTCTCCCCCGTTCCGTAGCCATTTTGGCTCAAGACTAAATGCTTGGGAGGCCTCTCGCCTCCAGGCTCGCACGGATACCGCTGTTACCGCGGCCAGAAGATTCAAGCTTTCTTTCCGACGGTTGGTCCGCCCCAGCCGTTCGGCTGCCTCCTGCGGCCCCGCAGGTGAGCAGGTGTTCTCGTGGGCCCACAACGTCGCTTCGATGGGACCGCGCGAGGACTCAGCGTGCAGGTGGTATTGCAAGAGTTGCAAGAATGATCGCACGGGTAAGCAGTGGTGGAACATGGCGCATGCGAAGAAGTGTGTGCTATGCGGCTTGGCGAAAGGAGTCACGTTCGGGGGCAACGTTCAGCCCGCGGAGCCTTCAGTCCGCGCCAAGTCCAAGATGCCGCCGTGGAAGTACCCGTCCGCTGAGGCAGCAGGGCAGGCGAGGATCCGTGAGCTGGAGGCGAAGATCAAGGAGCTTCAGGCTGAGTCTAAACGTGGGCTCCTCGGGGACCACATGCAAGTCGACGCTGGCGAAAAGGATGATGAGGCTGACATTCGCAGAAGGCTCAAGGAGATCGATGAGCAGCTGGCGTTTGTGTCCAAGTATAGCAATGAGTCCAAGGCGGGCGCATATGTGGAGTCGTTACGGGTCGAGAAGGAGCGTTTGCACAGCACGCTTCAGGAGTCTCGCCCCATGTATGCGAAGTTGCAGACCATGTCCAATCGGCTTAAGACGGCGGAAAAGAGGGCGGAAGCGTCGAGAGAGTTGGTGGCTGAGAGGAAATACCAACTTGGTGAGATGCAGAAGAGTCTGGAGCAGGCCGAGAAGAATCTCACGGAGCAGGAGAAGGAGGTGGTGTCGCTCAGCGCGCAGGTGCAGGAGCTCACGAAGCAGGCGCCAATGGCTCCTGAGTCGGCATCACTCGAGGAGAAGGGCAAGGGCATGGCCATGGACGTTGGTGCCTTGGGCAAGATGCTTGAGGCGCAGGGTCTCGGCTCCGAGCAGGCGGAGGGCTTGGCGCAGGTGCTTGCGGTCAGTATGTGTAAGCTCTGGGTCAGGCACGAGGCTGACGAGTCGAAGCGAGACGGACAGGCTGCACTGTCGCTCCACGCTCCTCGCACGCCGATGGGCGAAGCAGGCGGTCCATCGCCTGGCACGCCGAGTGCTGAGGCAGGGGGCGGAGTGCCCGCCGCTGCAGCAGCAGGAGGCGCCAAGCCCAAGTATTTGGACCAGGTCATCGCAGATGCCAAGGAAGAGGAGCTGCGGGAGTCGTTGGAGGCGCTTTACCCATCCGAGTTGGCGGAGCATGTTCCCAAGGACCTTGAGGGCCTTCGGGCGGCTGCTGCTCGTTTGGCGGCTATGCCTCTCTTCAATCAAAGTGGACAGCGGCTGGCAGTCGTGCGTGCACCTTATTGAGATGCCGCGGAATGGTGTTCCTTTGTACGCTTTGCCGCAGCAGCAGGTTGTGGCGGACTCCAGTTTGGATGCTGATGATTGCCAGCGGGATTTTCAGCAGTCAGACGACGTGGGCTTCGACCAGGATGAGTTCTTCGGTATCACCGAGAGTCCGACGGCGGCGTTGACCTCTTCTTCGACCAAGTGTGGGACTACTGGGGCCAGCTCTGCTCTGGAGTCTGGTCAGCAGCCTTATACTGACCTCAAGTTGAAGGGAGTGATCACGTCTGCCAATGTGGAGGGTGCAGGACCTCTCAAATTGTTCATGGAGACGTGCAGGTCCAAGATCGTGGTGATTCAGGAGCATCGCACGTTAGACAAGCATCTCCCATCGTTGCAGGCTCATATTCGTGATCTGGGCTTCCATGGGTACTTTGGTGGTGCTGTGGAGACAGGCGCTACGGGGCGTTCTGGCGGAGTAGCCATCCTGGCTCCGACGCATATCGTGGTGAAGGCGCCTCCTGAGCTCCCTGGGCATGAGTTGGAGCCTGGTCGTATTGCTGCTGCTGATGTCTCCTGGATGGTACCAGGAGGGGTAGTTATTATTGCTGTGTATCTTATCTCTGGTGAGGGAATGAGTGCAGCAAATGAGGCATTAATCTTGAAGATTGCGAGGTACCTTGCAGTTTTGAATGCGATAGGGCGCGATTGGATTGTCATGGGAGATTGGAACCTCGCGGCCTGATTTGTTTTCTGCAGGATGGTTGGCAGGCGTGAGTGGCTTTGTTGCAGCGCCTTCGAGGTCCACATGTTTGTTGGAGCAGCCTGGCAGTATCATTGATTACGCTCTGGTTTGTGCCAACTTGGGTACTCGTGTCCTACGGCCTCAGGTGGTGGACGACAGTTGTATCACAGTTCATTTACCTGTGGAGTTGCCCGTGTTAGCTGAGGACAGGCCAGCATGGGTTCGACAGGTTGTGGAGCCAGCTCCCTTTTCAAAGACGCCGCCTATTGGGTGTGAGAGATTTCCATTGGATTGGGGTAGGGTTGAACGGCAGGTTTTCTATGCTCAAACCAGCGAAGACTTGAGCTTGGCTTGGGACGAGCTGCTGGCGGGCATGGAATTTGAATTGCAGGGCGTCTATGGTTGCTTAGATGGAGTGAAGGCTTCGGCGACGTCTGGACGTGGTGGCCCTCTACTTACCAAGATGGCACTGGCCAAGTGGCGACCTCCTCTTCGACGGTTGCAGCATGGCCCTGAGCTAAGGGCTTGGATGGTTGCTCTAAAGTGGGTTGTCCATTGCAGGAGGGTAAAGGAGCACGTCGCCAGGTTGGTAGACAAGCTTCTCATTTGGCAGGACGGGATCAGAATTGTGAACGCGCTGGCTGATCACTCCGCGCTGGCGAAGGTGCTGGTGGAATTCGCTCGGTTTATGCATGGTGTTCGGGGTTGTGATGGCACTTTGCAAGCTCTACCTGCATGGGTTTCTGAATTCTTTTTGCCGTCATCTTGCTTTAATCTGTTGGCGCGTGATGATTTTGACCAGATGTCGGCCAATACCCAAGGTACTCATGATCGCCTGCTGTCCGCTCATGAGATGCGTGATCGGGCCCGATGGAAGAAGTTCGTGGATTCAGCATTTGAGAAAGGTGCAAGTGGTGCGCATCGTTTTACTAGGTTACAGGCAGCCCAGGAGATCATCGAGGCAGGCAGTGAGCAGTCACCGCACGAGCTGGCTGATCGTGAAATGCGAAAGTGGTTAAAGGTATGGACGGTGCATGAGGATTGCGAGATGCAGTTGCCGACTGATAGTGCCAGTTGGCCTTCTCTGCCTTACATCACCACGGATATGTTGGTGCAGGCTATCTTATCGTTCAAGTGGAAGACGGCAGCGGGCCCGTCGAAGCTGCAGCCCAGATCGCTGTGGTTCTTGTCGCGCGATGCTTTGGGGGCCATAGCGGCTTTTTTCATGAAGTGCGAGGATTTGCTTCTCAGGCCAGTGAATCGGATCCACTCCGAGATGGCTATGGTCCCAAAGGAAGGAGGAGGTACTCGATTGGTGGCTCTCATTCACACGCTGATACGGGTCTGGGCGGGAGTCCGACGACCGCTTTCACGGCAATGGTTGCAGCAGTTCCCCTCGGAGATGATCTGGGGCAACAGGAAGGGGTACTCGTCGTCGGGATCGGCCTTCATGCACAACGCGATGGCGGAGATGTCTAAGCTGCTGGGCGAGCACTCGCTCACGGTGATGATGGACATGTGGAAGTGTTTCGACACGGTCAAGGTCAGCAGTCTTTTTTTGTGAAGCTCGGGAAGTCGGATACCCTTTGCGACTTCTGTGGCAGTTGGTGGCTTCTTACAAGATGCCTCGGGCGGTGAAGGCGTTTGGGTCGGTGTCTGTCTTACACGAGGTGGGGCAAGGTATCCTGCCTGGATGCACACACGCCACGACCTTGCTGACGGTGTTGATGATTCGTACGTTGATCAGTGTGAAGGAGATTTGTCCGACGATCCACCCTCGTGCTCTAGTGGACGATGGAACCCTGCAGTGGGTGGGGCAGGCAGGACTTGCAAGAAATGGGTGAGCTGGTCAAGGCTACTCGCTTGTTCAAGAGTGGTATGAGAAGGCTAGGACTGCTGGTTCAGCCCGTAAAGTCGGGCTATGTGGGCACCACCCGCGAGGCGCTCAAGAAGTTTTCTCCGTGGGCCAAGGTGCTGAGGCTCACCCAGAGGAAGCAGGTGCGTAACTTGGGGCATGATATGGTTGGTGGCCGTATGATTCGCACGGTTGCGAAGGGACGCCTGGAGAAGATGCAGAAACGAATGGGGCGTGTCAAGTTGCTCCGAAAGACTGCTGGTTCCAAAGTGGGGGCCATCTGGCGTACTGGGTTGCTGGCAGGAGCTGCACACGGCAGCTCGGTCTCGGGCGTTCCCGACGGCGACCTGAGGCAGC
>CAUYUJ010021010.1:62500-75000 GCA_963575745.1 Prorocentrum cordatum | reverse complement strand
CGCTCGTCGGAGTCGGAGGGTGAAAGAAATGGTCAGCAACAGGGGGCGCCCATGTAAGCTCAATCTACCGTCAATGTATATGATCGGGTCTGATTGACATCCAATGTTGGCGGTCATATAAATGCCAGTCGTTCGTGCCCGCAAGTTGTCCGCGCGGGCAAACGCGCCGTCCATCCATTATAGTTCATGCGCGCGGGCGCTCTTGCACATCACTCGTGGGGCGGCGAAGTGGAATGCAAGTGCAACTTCATTGTGCGATTGATGACCCTGTATGTTCCAAAACGATGTCTTGTCGACCCCGAAGAAAGATTTGGAACGGCCCCCGCCAGTCTACCAACATGTGAATTCACATTTTCACACGGGCCTCTCCCAGGCCCCCCGCCTCTTTGCTTCGTTTACCTTCAAATCTCGCGCAGGGGTGCAGACGGGGAGCTTCAAGCACAGCAATCGAGGATGCATCGCCCAGGCGTGGCCCATAGAGCCATCATTGCCGGCCCCTGCTCCCGATCCCCACACTCACTCTCCAACGGAGGTCTTTTCTGGGATGCTCGGAAGTGGCTCCGCGGTGGTACTCCAGGATTCGGCAGGTCAGCGGTCCGTTGGTCGGTGTGCAATAACGTAGACGGTCTTCGGCGGTCGTCGGTTGGCGGCCGTGGGGACAAGCGCTGCTCTGTGGGCGGCAGGCGGTCGTCGATCGCCGTCGGCGGGTGCCGGGCAGACGGCAGACGATCGTCGGCGGTCTGTCTGGCGGTTGGCGGGCGGTCGTCGGCGGTCGTCGGACGGTCGCCGCAGGGGATCAAGTGCTTGGTGGACGTCCTGCGCGCAGTCGTCGGTCGCCGCATCGCCCTCGGTCCACGACGACGCGGCCACGGCGCGGCCGCGGCGGCGGCGCGGGGCGCGCGCGCCGGCGGCGGTTGCGGGTCGACGGCACGGGCTGCGCGCGCGGTCAAGAGCTGCTCCACGCGCCCGTTCTTGAGGGCCGCCCCCCGCGCGGTGCCCAGCCGAAGCCCGCTCTGGCGACGCGTCGCGCAGCAGGGGCTGGGGCGGGTCGGCGTAATACGGCAAGTCGTCAAACGGTCGAGAGACGGTCGTCGAACGTCGTGGGGTCTGGTAGTAATCGGCGGACCCTCAGCGGGAGGTTCGTGGTGAACCACGCGGTCGTCGGGCGCTCAGCGAGAAGGTCACGATGAGCCACTGTGGGAGGGCTGGCTGCCGCGGTAAGCTGGTGGTGGCTGATGCCCCTGAGAGTCCTCGGACATTCGGAGGGAGGTTCGAGATGGACTACGCGTTGGGCGGCATCACGGGGGCTGCCTGGACGGGTGGCAACACGCCGAGCGGTGCCAGCGGCGGTGGGTGGACTCTCGGCAGCAGGGCCACCACGAGCCGTGAAGCGACGGTCTGGCCGCAGTGTACACCGTAGGCGATGCTTAAGAAAACCTAAGTTTTCGTGCAGAGTCTCGATTATTCTTAACTTTTCAATATAAATCCCAAGATTTTGATAGAAGTTCTGGGTTTTATTCCATTTCTGAGACTATGAATTTCTTAACCCATGATTTCTTGAGCATTTCGCAGGGTGTAGGCCAGCAGGTGAGGGGCGTGGAAGTGCGAACTTCACGGGCATTGTGCAGATCAGGAAGACGTCTTTGGATGCCTTCCCGACGGTAGGCATCATCCGATGGTGCCGGAGCCGGCTCGTGGACGGCGTGGCCGCCGGAGCGGCAGATGGGAGCGAGAGGATGCCGCGGATGCTGCGGTGCTCGGTGTGGTACGGGGCGCGCTGCGTCTCTGGAAGCAGCCGCCCTTCGGAGTCGAGACCGCCTTGCAGCAGATACAGTTGGCCTCGCACTGGTCACCGCGCCGCTCGGGCTCGGCGGGTCGGCGGCGCAGAGCGTGGAGGCGCGCGGGGAAAACATAATATTAGGGGAACAAAAAGTGACATAAACATGAAAACTCGGGGGTCCGCGCGGATTTCTCGGATCCGCGCTGGGGCCCCCCCGGCGGCGCCTGCGGCGCCGCCACCGGCGCGCTCCGCGCGCCAGGGAGGGGGGTCCAGCGCCGATCCGAGAAATCCGCGCGGACCCCCGAGTTTTTATGCTTATGCCATTTTTTGTTCCCCTAAGGATACACTGGTGCAGATTCGTTGCGCCCTGGGGCGGGGCGCAGCTATAGTCTGCCCGTGCGGATTTCGACGGACCGCTGGGGGGTCCTGCACCTGTGGCCGCGCTCTTGTCCTCGCGTGGGCTAGGGCCCAGGCAAGAAAGTTTGGAAGAGGAGGAGGAGGAGGAGGAGGAGGAAGAGGAGGAGGCGGAGGAGGAGGACGACGACGACGACGACGAGGAGGAGGAGAAGGAGGAGGGAGGAGGAGGAGGAGGAGGAGGAGAGGAGGAGGAGGAGGAGGAGGAGGAGGAGGGAGGAGGAAGAGGAGGAGGAGGAGGAGGAGGAGGAGGAGGAGGAGGACGACGAGGAGGAGGAGGAGGAGGAGGGGGAGGAGGAGGAGGGGAGGAGGAGGAACCGTTGCCAACTTGGGGTGGGGCCCGTGGGGACTCACGGCGGGCGGCGGCAGGGCGCCCGCGCCACACGGCGGCGCAGGGGTAAGGACCCCGACACATCCCCCGCCGCGTCGGCGGCCCCTCCTGGTGGGCGCCCGCGCCAGGCGCCAGGTGGCTGCAGACCCAGACCTCCTCGAGTCATGACAAAAATCACGACGGGAGGTTTTTCGCTATTTTCGGCCTCTGAGGGCCCTTACCGGGCCTCGGGACCGTCAAAAAACGACTCGGGATGAAAAACCGGTCCCGGGGAATGGGCCTGGACCGCTGGGGGTCGCGCCATGAAAAAATTATGACGTCGGGGGTCTGGGGACGGCCAAGCGGCCCGAGCCAGCTTGGCATCGCAGGGCGCGGCGGGAGAGAGCTGCAGCCAGGACGGTCCGGCGAGCTGCGGCATCCCAGACCCTGCTGAACCAGCACCACGCCAGCACGTCGCAGAAAGGTGGATCCAAGGGTGCTGGCGAACGCGTCTGGAAAGGTCATGGAGCTCATGCAGGGTGGAAATGTTTTGCTTGTGGTGCGCGCAGTGGATCGGAAGACATTGGATGTCGTGGGAGGGATTGTGGTATATATCGTATCGGCAATATAGCCAGAGGTTGCATGATGAGTCTTCCAAGATGTAGGAGAGTGGCCAGCTGAATGAGGACGCCAAGGTGTGCATCCAGGAACGTATGACGTGTACAACCGAGTGCGCCATCGACGGCAGTATTTACATACCGCCCCCCCCGGGGGCGATGGAGCGATTGCACGGCAAATAGATGAGATTCACTCGAGGCTGAACACGCTGGCGGAGATTGTTGTTAATGGGAAGGAAACACGGTTTTTCAGCAGAGAGAATCGGCGGTCTTGACGCTCATGTTGTGGCAGCTGAAAACACCCGCGGTAAGGGAGAAGGAAGCGACGGACGGCCTTTTCAGAGCAAGTGCGAAGCTAGACCCTCCCAGGAAACAAGCGTCGGCGATTGAGATGGACATAGTATTTGGAAACGCAGACAATCAATTATTGGAAGGAGTTGTTGAGCGAAGTGAAGACGGGATCGGACCTGTCACCGCCGTGCTATAGGGATGTTGGTCATGACAGGAGGAAGGCCTTGGCGCTGGCGATTCCAGCGCAAGAGGAGAGCGACGAAGATGACGAATCTCCACCACCGCCCCCCCCTCCGCCCCCACCTCTTCCACCTGCTGCACCAGTGGACAGGACAGGGAGGGCCGCCGACGATGTCGAGAGTTTCGCGCCGATTGTAGGTGGTCGGTAGATTCGATGCCATTCTTCGTCAGACATTGCGAAGGTGACAGTTGTGAAAGGGGGTGCCAGTCACTTGGGCAAGCAGAACACGAACCAGGATGCTGCGAGACCGTTTCGCCAGCCTCGCCAGCGAGCTCATCTGCAGGTGCAGATGTTTGATGGAGGATGGTCGACGAGTGTGGCGGGCAACTGCGGGAGAAGGAGATTAGAGACATCCTTTCTACGCGTGGGATAAGGCCGGCTGCAGGTTTTGGGGCGCCGTTTTCGCCGCCGCCGCCGCCTGCCATATCCCCAGCGGCGTCGATGCAAAGCAGCCCGGGCGAGGTGGCCATGAAGGATGTGAGCGAGGTAAGGGGGGAGTTGAAGCGCGGGCAGTGGGTGCGGACTCAGGGGCGGCTGCTGCAGCGCGCAGCTACGGGCTGGAGATGCAGCAGCCGAGACAGGCGATGGATAATCAGATCACGCAGTGGAAGTGCATGGCGGCCCTGGAGGTCACCGCGGCGGAGTTGAAGGCAGGAGACCAGCTGGAAGGGAAAGCGGCCCTTATGAAGCGCGAGGGGTGCGAGATGGGGGCCCAGGAGAAGAGGGTGATGAGGATGAAGGGGTGGGGGGGTGGGGGGAAGTGCAGCGTGCTCTAGGCCAGCGTGAGAAAGAGCAGGTCGAGAAGCAGAAGGGGCCGATGCGACGGCGCGAACTGACGCACCAACATCAATCGCAGCAGATGATCGTGAAGCAAATGGGCGACTATGAACAGATGGAGAAGGCTAAGGCGGACACCATCGCTTACCTTGGAGTGCCAGAAGAAGGCTCGCGATCGGGAGTTTCAGCTCAAGTGGGTGGAGCTGGTAGAACATCGCACTGGGATGGAAGCTGAACGCGCTCGCGTGGTGAAGGAAGCGCGTCAGGCTGAGGCTCGTAACAAGCTGCGCTTGGAGGAGATCGCGAGCTTCAGGAAGTCCATGGAAGTTGGCGCAGTGGATTATGGCCCGCGCAGAAACAGAAGTACGCGGCGGCGCCCGAGCCATGCGAAGCACGAGGTATCTCCTCCATGCCTGTTGGCAGCAATGAGCAGGGAGGAAGCCGTTGTCCAGCAGGAGCTTGCAAGGAGGACCGAACGGGATGAGATCGACAGGATGGAATTCGACGGGTACTTGGAAGATTTGACACCGCCAAAAAACCAGAACGCCAATATCTGCATCGCCGCCAATTGGGCGCGCGAAGGCGGTGGGGGACATGCTGGAGAGCGAGGGGCAGGCGGAAGGGCCAGACGCGATGGAAGAGGAGAGGGACAGATTTGAGTTCGAGAGTTGGTTACGGCAGCGGCATATGGAAGATGCTTTTATTGCGGCTAATGCCCGGCAAACATCGAGGGCTCCACCTGCGCTGATTGGAGGTGCAGAGATTCCCCGGCCCCGTAGTCAAGCACTCGACCAAGCCGAACGGGACGTTGGAGGTATCCATGGGCCGGAGCCAAATCTGGCTGTCGGCGGATGGACTTCAGGCTCATCAGTTCGAGGTGTCCAACTTGCCGGGTCCGGACGGGCAGGTCCGTTTGACCGCGCTCGACAAAGCAGCGGGCGTGCAGCGGGCGTCAGCTCGAATGACGCGACTACTGCAGCCCAGCTCTTTGATCAGGAAGCGGAAGCAGACTTGGAGGCGATCATAGAGTCACGCTTGGAGCACTTGGGGCGGGTGGTCAACATTGCAATGGCCCCTTGACCATTATGCGCACCTAGCTGTTTTCTCCAAGGCTTGACCATCTGACCTCTTGGCTCCCGCCCTGCTGCACCACTCCACGAGTGCCTCTGGTGTGGGCTGTCGTGCGGCGTCTTCGGCGGCTTCCAATTATGGGAGTGGTGCATAAGGGGTTTGGGGGCCTCCCTAGGCCGACGCTCTATGACCCTTTTTTTTCCCCTTTCTGACGGACTGACCGCCCTTGGGTTGGCGACCCGTCTGACGGTCAAGGGCGGCGATCCGTGAGACCAGCCAGAGATAGCATCAGCGGCCCTCACGGTACCCTCACGAGGGTACGGGGTCCAAGGCGTCTCTTTTTTTCCATTTGTGTGATCCTATTGTCTGTTCCTTTGTTTCCCCCCCCCCCCCCCTCCAGTGTCTCATGCCCCCCATGTTGCACTAGCGTCGGTGGACTTCGCACCTTGCCTAACCTGCCCTGGCGCCGCGCTGGGGTCCTCAGGGCTCGGCCTCCTGCGTGCGGACGTTGGGGTTTGACTGCGACGTTGATGATGTGCTGTTCCCCGTGATATGGAAGATGACGCCGAGCTCTGGACTTGCGCACTGCTTCTCGTCGTGGCCCTTGCCCGCCCGATTTCGTGGGCCTCTCGGTGCGAAGCACCTCCTCCTCCTCCTCCTCCTCCTCCTCCTCCTCCTCCTCCTCCTCCTTATCCTGATCCTTATCCTTATCCTTATCCTCCTCCTCCTCCTCCTCCTTTTCTTGCGCTGGCTACGGGGGCGCCTGCTGCATGGCTGTGGCATCCTTGCCTGTCCCGCGGAGCCCCCGCGGGCCCTGACGTTCCAGGCGCTAGCAGCGCCCCCGTAGCCAGCGCAAGAAGAGGAGGAGGATAAGGAGGAGGAGGAGGAGGAGGAGGAAGAGGAGGAGGAGGAGGAGGAGGAGGAGGAGGAGGAGGAGGGAGGAGGAGGAGGGAGGAGGAGGAAGGAGGAGGAAGGAGGAGGAGGGAGGAGGAGGAGGAGGAGGAGGAGGAGAGGGAGGAGAGGAGGGGAGGAGGGGGAGGGGGAGGAGGAGGAGGAGGAGGAGGAGGAGGAGGGAGGAGGAGGAGGAGGAGGAGGAGGAGGAGGAGGAGGAGGAGGAGGAGGAGGAGGCGGAGAGCGCAGCCAGCACGGATGCGCCGAGGCCCTCGCGGACTTGGAGGCGTCGGCACATTGTGTGTGGGGGGGGATGTCCGCCTTGTCGTTTGCTGGCTTCCTGCTTCTTCCCCCCCTCCTCCTCGTCCTCCACCACTGTTTCTCTTCTTCCTCCTTCTCCTCCTCCTCCTCCTCCTGCCTCCTCCTCCGTAGGCATTTTGGCTCAAGCCATTTTGGCGCAAGGCGGCCGACTTCTCGAGTTCGGAGTTCGGGATGTCATGCAATAGTTTCGTGTTCTTGTCTCCCAGGCGCCATTTTTCTTTTCCATCATGGAAGATGTGTGTGGCAGTGTCTCTGCTCTGACAGGTCGCTCCCTGCGTTAGCTATCAGATTTGGAAGGCAAGCGCTACAGTGATGTTTCTGCGTCTGCCAATGACCATCGGCGTTTGTTAAGCAACTCGATGCCGAGGAGGTTTCGGCAAGTTGACACTGCATGTCAGTTCCTCTGGCGTTATCCTGCTACTTGGGAGTCCGACTTCTTGCGCGGGCTAGAGCAGGATATGTAATGAGCACATTCAGGATGAACTCCAGCTGCCTCTGTCTGTGCGCGTCGCTATCAGCAGACCAGGGTTAAGGTGGCTTCGCATCTCAATCCAGATGCCGTGGTGTCCACCCCGACTGGCAGCGGACTCGGCTACACGTTTCATTCTTGCTCCACACTTTCTCCAGTCGTCCACCATTGTGTATGACCAGCAGGGATCAGCCTATCGAGGGCTTGTTGAGGCCCAAAGCGCTTCTTCGGCTCGTCTGCAAGGCCTTGTTGACAATCTCGGAGACAGGATTAGCAGTTCGGACCAATCGGGTTGCTCTTCTTCCGCTGCTTCTCCGGCATCGCACGAGGCGGGCAGTGCGGCGGAGGCCGACCACCCCGGACCTGAGTATCCACATTGGCACACGGGAGGCCCAGGGTCAGTCTTTCCGTGCGGGTGTCACTTGTGATGAGCAGGTGGCTGATCTTGGGCAAAGGGCGCGCGACTATACTGAAGGGGCCCTGGGACACGCAACTAAATACGCACAAATAAGAGGATTCCCCATGTATTCCCATATTTTCGGGCTTTTTGTCTCCCCCCCCACTTCCCATATTTTCCCATATGTTCCGGGTAATCGACGATTAGTTGTGTCTATATGTTTTTTTCCTCCTGATATACGGATCATCGGTTTTGTTGTTATCTTATTTGTTTGATGAGAAGTTGAAGGTTCGTGTTTGTGAAGTTGTACAGCGGTTTCTTGGCATTACCAAGCAGGCGGTCGAGGCAAACATGCTGCCAGTGAACGGGTCTCTATCGTTTGCTCAAGACGCTTCCCTCTCACGGGCTGTGGAAGATCGCCTCATGTCCCTGATTGCGCTTGCCAAGCTGAGTGCAAATCGGAGTGAAGGCGTGGCCGAATCCCAGAACCTACATGTGCAGGAACATATCTTCACGCTCGACGAGCTGGCGGCCTCACTGCGGTCTCAGGCTGGCGCTGCATTCGAGCGACTCAGAGCCTTGGGGAGGGTATCGATTGCTCTCCGAGGTCGCCTGGGCACTCTGGTGCCCGCGCTTCGGGCTCTGCCTCGAGGTCCCAATCCCGACCTGCAGCCTCAGCCACACCATGTTGATATGGAGTTGTGGAAGTCGATTCATGGAGACGAAGCATGCTGCAAAATATTGTAGTGGCCTCCGGCCAGTGCCGCCGATCCGGGGCGCGCTTAATCCTCCTACTCCTCCTCGTTCTGCTTCTCCTTCTCCTCCCCCATCCTCTTCCTCCTCCTTCCCTTTCTCTTCGTGCCCTTCCCGCTGCTCCTCTCCCTCGTCGGTGGTCTCCTACATCTTTCTCATTTCCCCTTCTTCCTTTTCCCTTTCTCCTCGTCCTTTCTTTTCCTGCTACTCGTTGTTGCCAAAATTCGTTCCAAATTCGTTTGAAAAAGTATGATTCTTGTTATATTTCTTTTTCTGCTCTTCCCAATGGCGGTGGGGGCAGTCTTTCTTGTCCCCAAGCGCACCCCATCTACCTCCGAGCACAGAAACACGTGCGCTTCCGCTGTTGTCGGGAGCTGGCCAGTGCGCCCCTCCTCCTTCTTTTCCTAGTCTTCCTCTTTCTCCTTTCTCTTCATCTTTCTCCTCCTCTTCTTTCCTCTTCCTGCTCCCTCTCATCCTTTTCTCGCTTCCTCCTCCAGTTTTCCTGTTGGTTTCCTTCCGCACAATTTCCCTAGGGTGCGGACGAGGGAAGAGGAGGCCGACGACGACGACGACGACGACGACGAAAACGACCGCCATCGCAATAACTGCGACCACTGCGACCACGAGGACGACGACAAGGACGACGACGACGACGACGACAACGTACCCGCCAACGAGTGTCCGTCCGTAGGTCTCCGTCCACAGCTCTCCGCCCAGAGGTCTCCGCCCGCAGCTCTTGTGCTCTCTTGGGGGCATCCGGGGCGAAGCCGGAAGCCTTTGTGGCCCCTCTGGCCTCATGGCGCGGGCCGCCTGCGGCCGTCTGGGGCCACTTTGGGCCTCCAAGGGGCCCCCAGCGAGAGCGCCCCAGGAGAGCTCCAAGAGGGGCCCCATCGGGCCCAAGAGGGCTCCAAGAGGGCGCCAAGGGGGGCTTCAGATCGCTCCAAGAGAGCTCCCAGAGTCTCCCGAGAGAGCAGAGACTCGCGCTGTCGGAACCGACGTTTTGACAGCGCGAACCCCAGGAGAGCTCCAAGAGGTACCCCATCGGGCCCAAGAGGGCTCCAAGAGGGCGCCAAGGGGGGCTTCAGATCGCTCCAAGAGAGCTCCCAGAGTCTCCCGAGAGAGCAGAGACTCGCGCTGTCGAAACCGACGTTTTGACGGCGCGAACCCGGAGCTCCAGGAGGGCTCCAGGAGACCCCAGAAGAGCTCCAAGAGGTACCCTATCCGGCCTAAGAGGGCTCCAAAAGGGCGCCAAAGGGGGCGTCAGATCGCCATTAGTGGGCCTCGAGGGCCCTGAGAGAACAGAGGCTAGCACCAAGAGGGCTCCAAGAGGGCCCCGAGAAGGCAGAGGCTCGCGCTGTCAAAACCTGCGTTTTGACAGCGCGAGCCTCCTGGCGGTAGGAGCTCCAGGAGGGCTCCAGGAGAGCCCCTGGAGAGCTGCATGAGGACCCCCATTCGGCTCAGTAAGGCTCCCGGGTCCCGGGTCCCGGGTCCTGCGCCGGTCCCGGGTCCCGGGACCCGGGTCTGCTGGTCCCGGGTCGCTGCAGCTGGCCCCGCGCGCCCGGTCCTGTGTCCCACATCCCGGGTCCCAGATCCCACGCTCGTCCCGGTCCCGGATCTCCGTCCTGCAGGATCCCGGGTCCCGCGCTCATCCCGGCAGTTCCGTTGCTAATTCCAGGTCCCGGGCTCCCGGTCCCGCCCCGGTCCCCGGGTCCGCTGGTCCGCTGGTCCCGGGTCCCAGGTCCCTGGTCCCAGGTCCCGCGCTTGTCCCGGCCGCCCCGTCCCTGCATGGTCCCAGGTCCCGGGTCACGGTACCGGGTCCGCCGGTCCCGGGTCTGGGGTCTCGGGTCCCGGGTCCCACGCCGGTCGCGGGTTTCAGATCCCTGGTCCCGCGCTCGCCCCGGCAGTCTCGTCGCTGGTCCCGAGTCCCGCGACCCGGGTCCCGCGCCAGTCCCGGGTCCTGGGTCTTTGTCCTGGGTTCGGGATCCCGCGCCGGTGCCGGGTGGCAGGTCTCGGGTTTGCTGGTCCCGGGTGCGGGTCCCCGGTCCCGAGTCCTGGATCGCGGGTTCCGAGTCCCGCGCCGGTCCCGGGTTCCGGGTCCCGCCGGGTCCCGCGCGGGTCCCGGGTCCCGAGTTCCACGTCGGTCCCGAGTCCCAGATCCAGCGGCTGTCCCGGGTCCCAGGTTCCGCGATGGTCCCGGGGTCCCGTGCCGGTCCTGGGTCCCGAGTCCCGTGCTCGTCCCGGGTCCCGGGTCTCGCGCCGTTCCGGGTCCCGGGTCTCGCGCCGGTCCCGGGTCCCGGGTCCCGCGGGTCCCGCACCGGTCCCGGGTTCCGGGTGTTGGGTCCCGCGCCGGTCCCGCGTCCCGCGCCAGTCCCGGGTCCCGGGTACCGCGCCAGTACGTCCCGGGTCCCGGTCCCGCGCTGGTCCCGCGCGCCGGTCCTGGGTTCCGGGTCCCGCGCCGGTGCCGGGTCGCAGGTCCCGCGCCGGTCCCGGGTCCCGGGTCCCGCGCCGGTCCTGGGTCCCGGGTCCCGCGCTGGTGCCAGGTCCCTCCCGGGTCCCGCGCCGGTCCCGGATCGCGGGTCCCGGGTCTCGCGCCAGTTCCGCGGGTTCTGGGTCCCGCGCCGGTCCCGGGTCCCGGGTCCCGCGCCGGTTCCAGGTCCCGGGTCCTGCGCCGGTCCCGGGTGGCGGGTCCCGCGCCGGTCCTGGCGTCCCGGTCCCGTGTCCCGCGCCGGTCCCGGGTCCCGAGTTGAGTCCTGGGTCCCGCGCCGGTCCGGGGTCGCGGTTTCCGCGCCGCTCCCGAGTCCGGGACCTGGGTCCCGCGCTGGTCCCGGGTCTTGTGCCGGTCCCGGGTCCAGGGTCCCGCGCTCGTCCCGGGTTCCGGGTCCCGCGCCGGTCCCGCGGGTCCCGGCCGGGTGTCGCGCCGGTCCCGGGTCCCGGGTCCTGCGCTGGTCCCGGGTCCCGGGTCCCGCGCCGGACCGGGGTCCCGGGTCCCGCGCCGGTCCCGGGTCGCGGGTCCCGCGTCTCGCGCCGGTCCCGGGTCCCGGGTCCCCGGTCCCGCGCCCGGGTCCCGGGTCCGAGTCCTGGGACCGGTTCTGGTGCCCGCTCTTCGGGCTCTGCCTCGAGGTCCCAATCCCGACCTGCAGCCTCAGCCACACCATGTTGATAATTATGGAGTTGTGGAAGTCGATTCATGGAGACGAAGCATGCTGCAAGATATTTTCCAGATGTCTAAAAGATGTTTCAAATCTGTTTTAAGTCGGTTCAACACATGTTTAAAGCGTTTTTTTTTTTTTTTTTTGTTTTTTGTTTTTTTTGTTTTGATTTTTTCCTTGGTTTAATAAAAAAAATGTTTTACACATTTTAAACACATCTTTAATTCAATGATAGGATTGTTAGAGTGTCCATTGTCATGGCATCCACAAATATGGAGCTCTGTGCAGGAGGGACAACTGGATGTTTCTTCAGCCCGAGGGGAGGTCTGCGCCTGGGAGGCCGCGTGCAGGGAGCCGAGTCGAGTCGAGTCGACTCAGTCGACCACGTGGCACCGACTGCTCCAAATCCGAGGGCACCGCTGTCGAGGCGGAGGTCGTCGATGACTTGGAAGTACTTGACAGTGCTCTTGGCCCAACTTCTCGCGCGCTGTGCTTTGCTCTCCGCCGTCGGCTTCCATCGGTTGGGGTGCTTGCCACGGGAGCGCGGTCGTTCATTCGTCTTCGCCGCCCGAGGCCCTGAGCACCCACAGAGGCCCCCGAGATCTTTTTGGGAACAAAAATACTTCGAAGTACTTGACGCGATGGTTCACGGGCCCCCTTCCTGAACCTGATGTGGATTGAGGCTTCATAATATTTGTCGATGTGTGGATTTTTTGAATTGGGCTTCCGGCGGCGATTTCTTCGGGCGGGCTCTTTCCTCAGTTGCTCCTCCGGTTCTTCTTCTCCATCGCGCGTTTCCTCTTCGCGAGGTTACAAAAGGGGGTGCCGCCCACTCCCACCCCTCGTCCTGGCGAGGTCTGGGCTTTACGGTTGCCAGGCAGACACATGCAACGCTGTGCCTCCGTCCTCTTCCTCCTCCTCCTCCTCCTTCCTCCTTCCTCCTCCTCCTCCACCTCCCCCTCCTCTTCCTCCTCCTCCTCCTGCTCCTCCTGCTCCTCCTCTGCCTCCCTCCACACTCT
>CAUYUJ010021010.1:45000-60000 GCA_963575745.1 Prorocentrum cordatum | reverse complement strand
TCGCGGTGCAACTGTCGCCATATTCGTGGGCTCCTGGGAAGTCCAGCGGAGTGGAGGTCCACGCGGACTTGCCTACTTCCACCTCGCGGCCCCTTACAAGGCTGCGGACCGCGCATTTGTCTCCACTTTCGTGGGCGCTTGGGAGGTCCAGCGGAGTGGAGGCCCACGCGGACCTGCCTACTTCCACCTGGCGGCTCCTTGCGAGGCTGCGGACCGCGCACCGGCCGCCGCTTTCGTGGGCTCCTGGGTGGTCCAGCGGAGCGGAGGTCCACGCGGACCTGCCGAGACCTCGCGGTGCAACTGTCGCCATATTCGTGGGCTCCTGGGAGGTCCAGCGGAGTGGAGGCCCACGCGGACCTGCCTACTTCCACCTCGCGGCCCCTTACAAGGCGGCGGACCGCGCATTTGTCTCCACTTTCGTGGGCGCTTGGGAGATCCAGCGGAGTGGAGGCCCACGCGGACCTGCCTACTTCCACCTCGCGGCTCCCTGCGGGGCTGCGGACCGCGCACTTGTCGCCACTTTCGTGGGCGCTTGGGTGGTCCAGCGGAGCCGAGGTCCACGCGGACCTGCCGAGACCTCGCGGCTCCCTGCGGGGTTGCGGACCGCGCGCCCGTCGCCGCTTTCGTGGGCTCCCGGGTGGCGCAGCGGAGTGGAGGTCCACGCCTTCCGCGCGGAAGGTGCGGAAGATGCAGCTCGAGGGTCGCACCTCCTCCCCGCCCTCCTCGCCCGCCTCGCCCTCCAGACGCCCGGCTCGAGAAAAGGGAGGCGCCAGGACCTTAGGCCCCTCCCACCGCCCTCGCCCTCCTCGCCATCTTCGCACCTCCTCTGCCCTCCTCGCCCTCCGGCGTGTCCCCTCGCCCTCCGGCGCCCGCGGGCCGCCGACTCTCCCTCCCGGGGGCGGGAGGAGGAGAGGAAGGAGGAGCGAGCGAGAGAGAGAGAGAGGGAGAGCAGGAGAGAACGGGGGAAGGGAGAGAAGAGGACGGAGGAGGAGGATGATGAGGAGGAGGAGGAAGAGGAGGGACATGCACTCTGAAACATAATGTCAATCATGATAACATGCGGATGATAGCAACAATACTAGTATTACCACTAATAACGACAGGAATCGTGATAACAACACTAAGATCACTAATATCATAAGGTAAAGGATACGGATGCTACCACGGCGAATCACAGCACTACTAATATTTATCTTGCGACGACGGGTAATAACATTAGTATTACTAATTTCACTAACAGTATCACTACGACAAGTACAAACAATAATGATACCATTATGACAACGAACAAAACACATAAGCATACGTATACGAATACTTCTAATACGATTCATATTAAAATCAAGAATTCCACCCGGGAAAAACCCAATCAGTGAGTGGTTTGACGAGATCGATGGTGAGATCGATTGGGTGAGATGAATCGTGAAATCGATCATGGGATCGATAATGAATCGTGGGATCGTTAAGGAGATCGATCAAGAGATCGACAGGGAGCCCGGGAATCTGGGAACCCGGAACCCACCGAAATCGGCCCGGAACCAATAAATAACCAGGAACCCAGGAACCCAGAACCGAGGACTTGGGAACCTAATTTACTACCAAAATCAGCGGAACATTTTCGCCAAATCGTTCAACTTCCGCCAGGACCCCTTCAGTGCAAGCACTGATTTTGGGAAGTAGGAATCATAATCAGAGCACATCTGTTGCCAAACTTAAGATTGGCAATCTTATTATTCATACGACTGATGGTAGAACGCATGGCCAGATTTCGACGATAAGAAGAACCAAATCATAATAATGTGCAAAAGGGGGTGAGGAGGAGGAGGAGGAGGAGGAGGAGGAGGAGGAGGAGGAGGGAGGAGGAGGAGGGAGGAGGAGGAGGAGGAGGAGGAGGAGGAGGAGGAGGAGGGTGGAGGAGGAGGAGGAGGAGGAGGTGGAGGAGGGGGAGGAGGAGAACAGCCGGGCGGAGCGAGGGCATACACGCAGGCAGACGAGCAAGAACGGAGCAAGACGGCCCCCGCCGCGGCGGGGCGGCCCCGCCGCGGCCGTGCCCAGGCCGTGGCCGCCCTGGCGCGCGGCCGCCTGCGTTCCAGGAGACACGGCCTCCCCCCATGCGAGCGCGCGCGCGGGCCGCCGCCGGCCGCCGCGATCGCCCGTCGGTCGCTGCGGCCGCAGCCGTCGCTGTGGCCGCCGCCGCGGTCGTCGCCGCTGCCGTGGGCGTAGTCGTCGCCGCCGCCGCCGCCGCCGCCGCCGCCGCCGCCGCCGCCGCCGTCGTCGTCGTCGTCGTCGTCGTCGTCGTCGTCGTCGTCGTTGCCGTCAGCGTTGTCGTCGCCGTCGCCGTCGCCGTCGCCGCCGCCGTCGTCGTCGTCGTCGTCGTCGTCGCCGCCGCCGCCTTCGTCGTCGTCGTTTGCCTTCCCTCGTCGTCCTGCTTCTGCTGGTGCTACTGCTGCTGCTGCTGCTGCTGCTGCTGCTGCTCTGCCTGCTTTCCTCCTCCTCCTCCTCCTCCTCCTCCTCCCGCTTCTCGTTGCCCCCCCTCCTCGCACTTCTCCTCCCCTTCTCCTCCTCCTCCTCCTCCTCCTCCTCCTCCTTCTCCTCCACTTTGTGCTCCTCCTCCTCCTCCGCCTCCTCCTCCTCCTCCTCTTATTTCACCAATTTCACCAATTCCAAGGATCCGCAGTGCCAGAGGCGGCGCAGAACCTGGGCAGAAAAGATGAAGAAAGAGAACGATAGAGAAACAAGACAAGTGCGCTGCAGCCCCCCGCCCAGGCTTCCGCCGGAAGGGCCCGAAGTCCTCCCTCGGTGGGAGCCCAGGCGGGGAAGCCAACGCCCCTGTCAAGCTTCAGCGAGGTCACTGGCCTGACTCGAGGCCACGTCCGCTTCAGCGGGGCGCGGGGACGCATCCCAGCGCTGCCCCTCGCTCTGTCCAGAGAGGAGCGCTGCGTCCGAAACTCCGGCGACTGGTCGGATCCACCCCCTCGAGGTTCCCTTTCCTCCTCCTCCTCCTCCTCCTCCTCCTCTTCCTCCTCCTCCTCCTGCCGAAGCATCTCCAAAGACTTCGCAGTCGCCTCATTCCGAGGCCGATTCCTGTCAGGCTCAGAGAGCAAATTCGTTCGATGCCTGGCGTAACTACCACACCTGGAGCACCAAACAATCGGGAGCCCGGCGCCAGGATCCCCTCCCCACGAACGATGGGTCCGATGAGCCTGGCGACAGTGTGTTGCTAGATCCGCCCTTGACGGAACTGTTGTATCCTTTTTCTTTGCCGCAGTGCTGGGGGCTCGGCTCTAGAGAAGGAGCCGTCCAGTCGCGCGGCCGCCCTGCGGTTCCAAGAGGTGCGATCGCGAATTCAGTGGTGGCCGTCCAGAGGGCGCTCCGCCTCATGCTCGTCCCTTCCTCTCCTGCAAGTGCGTCCCAGACATCCCGACACAGCTACTGGTTTCAAGCCCTGCGCCTGGGTTGGCGAGAGTTGCATGCCAGCTGCAGCAGCATGCGGGTGCTTCTTTGCAGAATGCTTAAGCTAACAACTGCGGCCAGAGCGCTCTTCAGCTGTGCGTGCATGGGAGTATCGCCTTACACGTTGTTCATTTCTAATTATTCGAAGGTTTTTTGATCTTCTGGGGGGCCAAGATCCTCTCGTTTCTAATTGTTCTATCCTGGGCCTCTTCCTGGCCACTCGGGGGCCAGGAACAAGCAGAAACGAGCACCATTTGAAATAAGCACGATCAGAAAGGAACGCCGCGTATCGCCTCAGTTTGCGCAAAACGCATCGGTCGCTCGCGTGCGGGTGCTCGCCGCAGAGCAACTTCCCTGGGCGGGCGCGCCGCCCACGAGCTCGCGGGGGCTCCCCCCCAAAAAAAAAATGCGGGGCGAGGAGGAGGAGGAGGAGGAGGAGGAGGAGGAGGAGGCGGAGGAGGAGAGGAGGAGGAGGAGGAGGAGGAGGACGGGGAGGAGGGAGGAGGAGGAGGAGGAGGAGGAGGGAGGAGGAGGGAGGAGGCGGAGGGAGGAGGACGGAGGAGGAGAGGACGGGAGGACGGAGGTAGGAGGAGGAGGAGGGAGGAGGAGGGGGAGGAGGAGGAGGGAGAGAGAGGACGGAGGAGGAGGAGGAGGGAGGAGGAGGAGGAGGGGGGGGAGGCCCAACGGCGGCGACGGGGCGGCGACGACGCGGCGACGCGACGGCGACGCGACGGCGACGGAGCCGCCAGGCGACGGGCGGCGACGGGGCGGCGAGGGGGCGGCGACGGCCGACGCAGAGCCGCCAGACCGGGCGACTGGCCCTGGTCCACCTCCTCCTCGTCCTCGTCCTCGTCCTCCTCCGCCTCCCACCTCCTCCTCCTCCTTCCTGTCCTCCTTCCTCCTCTCCTCCTTCCTCATCCTCGTCCTCCTCCACCTCGTCTCCTCCTCCTCCTCCTCGTCCTCCTTCCTCCTCCTCCGCCTCCTCTCCTCCTCGTCCTCCGCCTCCTCCGCCTCCTCCGCCTCCTCCCTCTTCCTCTCCTCCTCCTCCTCCTCCTCCTCCTCCTCCTCCTCCTCCTCCTCCTCCTCCTCCGCCTCCTCAGGCGATCGGCGGCGACGAGGCGGCGAGGGGGCGGCGACGGCCAGCCCGGCCGGGACCGCCAGCCCGGCCTGCCGGCGCAGGGTCTCCAGAGCAGAGACAAGAGCCACTCCCAGACAGGATGGCGTCGTAGGAGAATCAGGGCGGGAGGTGTTTCGCTGTTTTCGGCCCCTGGGGGCCCTCGCCGTGCCTCGGGACCGTCAGAAAACGATTCAGGATGAAAGACTGGCCCCGGGGAAAGGGTCTGGACTTCCAGGGGCGCCGTCCTGAAAAAATCAGGACGTCGCATGTCTGAGGAGCCACTAGGTGCAAGCACGGTTTGGATAATGATTAGCACTTGTCAACCTCGCACACCAAAGAAACAGCCGGCGTACACAGACGCAGGCGGGCTAGCCATCGACGTTTCAGTGTCAGTGGGGTTCAGAAGTCTTGGGCCGAACATGTGCATTTCAGGGGGGGACAGGAGGGGGGACAGGGGACAGGACTGATCACGAGATGGAGGGGGGACAGGACAGAAGAGAAGCTGTTGGCGAGAGGGATCAGAACAGCAGTCGCATGTGACAGGGCCGCCTGGCTGCAGGGGCTGACGGCCAGGGGTGACTGGGGCGAGATCAGAAAACTCCGGAAAGGATTCTGCCCGCAGCAAGGTGGGCTCAATAATGGTACTGGCCAGCTCGTGGACAGCGACAACAGGGCAGACACTCTGGCAGCGCGCTTAGAGAAGGTACAATTGGCCGTGAGGCCTACGACGGCAATGCCAACGGACGCCCTACACGAGAACGAGCTGCTGATCGTCTTCGGTGCCATCACAGACGCAGAAGTGAGCAAAGTAGCACGTAATGTCAAACAAGGCAGAGCTGGCGGAATGGACAACATACATCCGGCGCCGGAGTTCTGGCGAGCAGCGTGAGAGAACGGCACCCCGACGCTTTAGTAGATCATTGGCTTCTGCAACATGCTACGGGAGACGGGGCGCGTCCCCGATGCTTGGCACAAGGCGAGTGTGATAATGATTTGCAAGAAGGGCGACCCTGCGGACTGCAACAATGACCACCCGATCAGTCTCTTGCCGATCGGATACAACATGTTTGCGCTTGTGCTGCTGCATCGCCTGAAGGACGCTGGCGCGGAGCAGTGCGATTGGAATGCAAAATTATGATGCCGATCCGAACTTCATCGCCCAGCGGGTTCTCGAAGACATGTGGTCTTCTCGAGATGGCAAGATTGTCTTCTTGGCGTTGGACTGGGCGAAAGCCTTCGACTCCGTGTCCCAGGAGGCACTTGCTAACTTTCTTCGAAGGCTTGGATGCCCAAGCCAGTTAGTGAACATGGTCGCTGCCACATATGAAGGCCGCGGGCTCGTGGTCGACGACTTCGGCGTCGCGTCGCAGGAGAGGATGCAAGCGTGCGGCAAGTGCCACGGGTGCCCGCTGGCGCCATTCTTGCTCACGATCGTGACGACACCGCTTCTTCACGACGCCCAGAAGGAACTGCGGGAGCGACGAGGCGGGCAGGTTCCAGGGGAGTTGGTCCGTGATCTGGTGTACGCGGCCGACACCTTGCTGATGGGCGCCCGCGCACGGGCAGTCCAAGAACTGATGACCTTCGTTGAGAAGTTTGGGGCGGATTACTGCTCCTCTTCAATCTGAAGAAACTGGAGATAATGAAGGTGCGGGCGGAGAGGGACAGCGTGGACAACGCTGGCACGCCCATTCTCAGCATCCAGTCCCTCGTCTACTTGGGCACGTCGCTGTCCGCCGACGGGAGGTGCGCCTCTGAGTTGAGCCGCAGACTTGGAGCAGCAATGCAAGATTTCAAGACGGTGCGCGCGATTTGGTCTCACACTTCTCTTTCCAGACAACAGAAGATACACATATTGCATATCTGCGCGGTACCAAGATTATTGTATCCCCTCTTTGCTGCGTGCCTTAACCAAGCGGAACGTCGAAGGCTGGACATTTTCCAGAACCGGTGCATCAGGAGGATTTTTTGCAGAGTACCCCCAGCATACATCAGCAGAGTCTCGAGCGCTATTGTACTCGCCATGGCCGAGCAGCCGAAGCTCAGCGATCGCCGCGCGAGACGGCGCAGGATTTTCACGGGGCAGCTAGCACGCCGACCCAGCTTAGATCCTGCGCGGCGCTCGGTGTTTGAGCTGGGCGCCCTGGAGCTGCGGAAGGCGCCTGGCCCGAGAAAGTGGGGCAGACCGAGGCGAATTTGGAGCCATTTAGTGTGGAAGAATTGCCTCGAGGTCGCAGGCCCCCGCGAATGGTTCGCTGCATACTTCCGCCTAAAGGACGGTGCAGCGCGAGCGTGGGGGCGCGCGGTGAAGGCGTGGGCCAGATGCTGATGGCATTTTTCTTGTTTTTTTGTTTCTTCACCCTGCTCGCGCACCGTCTGGTGCAAGGCCCCCTTGACTTGATTTGACTTTACTTGACATTTACATGTCCTGCACCAGTGGAGGTCGAGGTGGATGCGCACGGTAAGTAAGATGTGAAGAAGGTTTGGCATGTCCAAACAATCGCTCTCGTCCACATCATGTTGCTTCCACGATTTGATGCGGCTATCAGCAATGCGGTAAGCTCGACATTCCAATACTGTTTCAACATTGAGTGAAACACATATTTAATGTGACAATTTCGCAGCACTCAGAGACTAATGTTTCGAATGGTTGTTCGAGCGCCATGACGTCGATCGTGCAACGGCGACAGCCACGATCAATTGATAGGCCCAGCACGGATCTCTCCGATATGGAATCAATCACATCTTGCAGTTCGAGCGGCAGTTCTCGTGACCTCGAACCTTGGAGCGATTTGTGGCGACGAGTTACTTATTACGCCATGCAGCAAATTCCAGCCTTGAGGCGCGACGAGTACATGGCTATGCAGCACAGGTGCTGTCGAGAGTGGGCACGACCATATGCCACCAATGACATGCACAGATCGGACAGTTTTGCACTTCAATGGGATCCTACCACTCAGCCTTGGCCGGCGCAGAGGTCAACAGAAATACCGAAGGCCGGCGATCTTGCAGGGAATGTGTGAAGGCAAGCGGGTTTGTGGTCGCAGTTGGATCGCTGCTGCAGAGATTCTGTCAGGGTGGGAAAGGCCCGATCAATCATATTTGTCAAGCGATTCACAGAGACCCCGAACGTCGCGTGTGAATGTGTGTGTGTGTGTGTGTGTGTGTGTGTGTGTGCGTGTGTGTGTGCGTGTGTTTTCTTTCAATTCACAACGTCGACCCCCAGGGATGTCTGGACCCCTTTCCCGTGACCGGCTTTTCATCCTGAGTCGTTTGACGGTCCCGAAGCCGGGTCAGAGCCCCCAGAGGCCCAAAATGACGAAAAGCTTCCCGTCGTGATTTTTTTCACAGCGCGAGGGGGTCTGGGAAATCAGTGGCGTCCCTGCGCCTCCTCCTGGCGTCGCGCGCGGCCGCCCGCCCCCTTTGGGCGAAGCGAGTGTTGCCTCTTGCTTCTTGCGCCGCACGCCGTCCATCCCCCGAGCTGTTTCTTGCGTTGGTTCGTCCTGCCTGGCGCTTTCAACAGGCAGCGGGCGCGTTGTGGCAGCCTGTGGAGCTTCGCGGCGGTTCTCCATCTCTCTCTCTCTCTCTCTCTCTCTCTCTCTTATATATATATATATATAAGCTGTTTCTTGCGCTGGAGGCAACTGCGCACGGCGCCAGGGCGCGAGCCACATTTTGGAAAAGGGGTCGCCCTCTGTGCTGTGCTCCTCCTTCGCCTCCTCCTTGTTTTCCTCCTCCTCCTCCTCCTCCGCCTCCTCCTCCTCCTCCGCCGCCTCCTCCTCCTCGTAGCTGTTGGATGTTTTTGAGACGAATTCCGCGCCGCGCAATGGCGGGAGTCCCATTTTGAGAGCGCCACCCCTGCATCTTCTTATCATTGGGACGCTTGTCCCTTGTCCCACGAGTGGGCGCGATGCTCCGGCGAGGCCAGCATTTGAAACGGCCCCCCTGCCATCCTAGGAGTTGTCGCGTACTTGTAGTACGAAGATACGTGGCGCGCTGGCGAAAACCCCATTTTGAAGACGCCCCCCGTCTGCGTGTGCCACATCTCAGGCCCCAGGACCCTGCGTGGCGGGGAGACCTCGGGCGAAACGCCCCGACATACGGACACGTCTCTGGGGCTGCGACAGGGAGGGGTTTTCTCTACGAGGGGGGGAAGAGATGGAGGAGGAGGAGGAGGAGGAGGAGGAGGAGGAGGAGGAGGAGGAGGAGAGAGGAGGAGGAGGATGAGGAGGAGAGGAGGAGGAGGGGGAGGAGGAGGAGTGAGGAGGAGGAGGGAGGAGGAGGAGGAGGAGGAGGGAGGAGGAGGAGGAGGAGGGCCTTTTGCGCCTGCCAAGCCGGCGCGCATGTTCGTCTCAGAACCGTCTCTGGCGCCGGCGAGGAGCGCCACGCCTGGGGGCGGCGCGCACCGTGCTGGCACCAGCAGCACCCCGAGGCACCCGCATGGAAGGGGGGGTACCGCGCCGGCCTTGTTTGGGCGCGCGCCCGAGCCGGGGATGTCGGCGTACCCATCCTGCCCCCTCGCGGTGCGACGGGATCGTGGCGGAAGGATTTGGCCGTTGTCCCGCCTCCGGGGGCCTTCCCCGGGCCCCGGGGCAAGCAAGGAACGGCGCGGAGTACAGAGCCGCCCCAGGGGAATGGTCCAGATTTCTCGGGTGGGGCCCACGTGAGCGACTCAGAGTAACAGGTTCGATTGCGCGGGGACATTCGCGCGTAAGCTGCCCGCAACAGGTGGCGCGGAGTCGCCCCAGTTTCCAGGTGCAGCGTGCCGCGCTGGCAGCACCACGCACGGTCGCTATGCCATCGTGCGGGAGGCCTGTTTCTTGCCATCGCTCACGTTGTGAACAAAGGCGAGGCGTTGGCCGAGGGAAGAAACAGGGGGGACCACGAAGAAGATGTCGCAGTATCTCGTCGATGCCGATCTTGGTCGTGGTCCAGGTCGGCCGTCGCCGATGCGCGAGGATGATCCGCGCATCGACGCTGCACCAGATCGACGGTGACCAAGCTCGACACACTGCTTCCGCGCTCACTCTTGGTCACAGTCCCCGTTTTCTCCCCCTCCAGTCGGAGAGCTGAGCACATCCTCGGCAGCAGTGCCTCGCGCTCCGCCGCGGCACGTCCGGCCGAACGCTCCCGGGGGGAGCGCCGCACTGAGGCTGCACCAGATCGACGGCGACCAAGCTCGACGCACTGCTTCCGCCCTCACTCTTGGGCACGGCCCCCGTTTTCTCCCCCTCCAGTTGGAGACCCAGTCATGCGACGTCCTGTTTTTTTCAGGACGGCGTCCCTGGAAGTCCAGACCCTTTCCCCGGGGCCGGTTCTTCGTCCTGACTCGTTTTGTGACGGTCCCGAGGCCCGGGGAGGGCCCCCCGGGGCCGAAAATGGCGAAAAACCTCCCGTCCTGATTTTTTTACGACGCCATCATGTCTGGGGAGCTGAGCACATCCTCGGCAGCAGCGCCTCGCGCTCCGCGGCGGCACCTCCGGCCGGGGACGCTCCCCGGGGGGAGCGCCTCGCTCGCGAGAGGGCGCGCCCCGCCCTCCGGGGGCGGGCGCCGGCGGAGGTCGGACGGCGGCGGCGCGCGCGGCCCGCGGCAGGCCGGGGCAGAAGCCGGCAGGTGTTGAGACGTGCTCGCAGCGGGGAAAGTCACGGCGGGAGGTTCCCAGACATGATGGCGTCGTAAAAAAATCAGGACGGGAGGTTTTTCGCTATTTTCAGCCCCTGGGGGCCCTCGCCGGGCCTCGGGACCCTCAAAAAACGACTCAGGACGAAAAACCGGCCCCGGGGAAAGGGTCCAGACTTCCAGGGACGCCGTTCTGAAAAAATCAGGACGCCGCATGTCTGGGTTTCTTGCTTATTTGATCGCTTCGCCCATGCCGCCGGCCCTCGAGCGCTCTTATGGGGCCTCTCTGAAGCCCCTTGGGGGCCTCTCTGGGGCCTCCTAATTAGGGGCCTCCTGTGGGCCTCTTTGGGGGTCTCTTGGGGCTCCTTGGCGGCGTCCTGGGGCCCCCTTGGGACGGGAGGTTTCTCGCTGATTTTCGTCTCCTGGGGGCCCTCGCCGGGCTGCGGGACACCGGCCATGAACGAGCGCCCACGGATGAAAAGCCGGCCCTCGGGAAAGGGTCGGGACTTCCGGGGACCGCGCGTGATGGACAAAGCAAGGAGCCGCCAGTGCGCTAGTGGGGGTCAGCGCAGACGGGGTGGCCGGGCGTATCTCGTTAGACAGCGTTTCCGCCGCGCGCCGTTAATTGGTGGAAACAATGCAGCTTCTCTCATTGTCATGGGCAAGCCGCTTATAGGAGTAGCATCATAATTCGCAGCCGAGCTTATGGCATTGGACTGGGAGCTTTGCGCGTCGTCTGACTACGCCACTGGTGGCGGGTGGCGTGTGTGTGTGTGTGTGTGAACGTAATTACGCGAACCTCGCAGTAAGACGTGGCAGAGATACAGAGGGAAGGAGGACGACGAGGAGGAGAGGAAGGAAGATGGGGAGAATGACGACACTGAGGAGGAAGAGGGGGAGACGGAGGAGGAGGAGGAACCCACCTGCTGGCTAGGCCCACGGTGACTGAACTGCGGCCGATCCCGAAGAAGAAAGGAACAGCAGAAAAGAGGACGACGACCAGCAGCACAAGCTGGCGCCCTCCGATCTTGCCGCCTGGCCGCCTTGACGATGACGACGACGACGACGACGACGACGACGACGACGACGACGACGACGACGACGACGACGACGACGACGACGACGACGACGACGACGACGACCAGCAGCACAATCTGGCGCCCTTCGCTCTTGCCGCCCGGGCGACGCCGGCGGCGCCAGCCTCCAGCCAGCCGCCGCCACTGCTGCTGCTGCTGCTGCTGCTGCTGCTGCTGCTGCTGCTGCTGCCCAGCAGCCGCCGCTGCCGCTGCCCAGCAGCCGCTGCCTTGGCTGCTGCTGTCTTTGCCGCCGCTGCCGCCGCTGCCGCTGCCCAGCAGCCGCCGCTGCCGCCGCCGCCGCCTGCTGCCGCCCCGCGGCATGCGCCCCCGGAGGCCGCCCCTGTCCTCCAGCGGCGGCCGGGGCCCGCCGGGCGCCGCGGAGTGGTGCGACGAGCCGGCGGCGCCGCTCACCGCGCGCGCGCGCCTGCAGGCCCGCCCCTCCTCGCCGTCGCTGGCGCCGTCGCCGCCGTCGCCGCGGCCGCCGCTGCCGCCCGTCGCCGCCGCCGCCGCCGCCGTCGCCGTCGCCGCCGCCGTGGCTGCTCGTCGCCTCCTCCCCTCCCTGCCTCTCGGGGGCCCCTGGGCGCCGCGGCGGCCTGCCTCGAGCTCTCTCGCTCCCGCCGGCCCCGCCCCCGGGCGCCGCGCGGGCTTGCCGCTCGCCGCGTGCGGTGAGGGCGCTGGAGAGTGGAGGGCAGCTTTGGGCTCGGGAGACGCTCGGGCCTCTGCGGGCCGCTCCTCGGATCTCAAGACTGGGGGGGCCTGCTCGAGTCCGCGGCTCCCCGTGGCCAGGGCAGCCCCTTAGTTCCTCCGTGCGGCGCCCCCCGCGCGGTCATGCACCTCGGCTTACCGCGTCGCGCCGCTGGCTCTTGCCCACCACGCTGCGGCGCGACACGCGATCCACCGCCCCAGCCCCCGAGCGTCAACGTCCCGAGCTTTCCCCCGCCTCCCGATCCGTGGAGCGGAGCGACACGCTGTCCGCTCGCAGGGCGCTGCGTGCCTCTGGGGCCGCCGCCGCGACTCGCCGTGCCAAAGTTCCTGACCGCACCTCCGCCTCTCCAGCCTAGGCTTTCGTCGAGCCTCTCACCGCACGCACCGCACCTCCGCCGAGGCTTTCGTCCAGCCTCTCCCGTGCCGCCCTGTTGATGACCGCACCTCCGCCCGCATCCCGATAGGTGACCGAGGATCCCGTCCCGCCGGTATACCCGTCAGACATTTTAAGAGAACGAGTCGAGTTGCATGGAATTCAGATTGCTTTGAAGAAACTCAAGAATCTGGACTGGACCCTGGGCGTTCCCTCGGAGCTCTTTTTTGCCGTGGAGCTTCCCAGAGCTTCCGTACACCTGGACCTGGGCAACTGTTCAAGACATCGCCTCGAATGAACTCCAGGTTCTCAGCTCGAAGCTTCTTCACCCCGAGCAGCGGTGCAGAGGATCCCGCCCCGCGTTCCTCATTCGCTCACTCGGCGCCCCGCACAGACGACCCGCACCTCCGCCCGCGAGGCTCTCGTCGGCCTCCTCCAGGCCGCCCCCGGTCCGAGGCGCTGCCGCGGCCCTGGGGCGCCGCGCCCGCTGGGGGCTCCTCCGCCCCAGGAGGGCCGCTGCTCCGCGGCCCCTCAGCGCCCCGAGGGCCCCGCCGCCCTTCGAGCCACGAGAGCGGCACAGGCGTGTCCAGAGATGCGACGTCCAGATGCTCCTCCTCCTCCTCCTCCTCCTCCTTCTCCTCCTTCTCCTCCTCCTCCTCCTCCTCCTTCAAGCCACGGGAGCGGCACAGGCGTGCCCAGACATGCGACGTCCTGATTTTTACAGGACGGCGTCCCCAGAAGTCCAGACCCTTTCCCTGGGACCGGTGCTTCATCCCGAGTCATTGTTTGACGGTCCTGGGGCCCGGCGAGGGCCCCCGGGGGCCGAAGATGGCGACGAACCTCCCGCCCTGATTTTTTCCGAACGACGCCATCATGTCTGGGTCTATAGGCTTTCGGAGAAGCAGGCGCTCGAAGGGGCAGCGCCGGCAGGAGCAGCAGCTCCCCCAGAGGTCCGCGAAGGCCTGCCGCCCTCCCCCATCCCCCCTCCCCCCCCTCCCCCTCCCCCTCCCCTCTCCCCCTCCTCCCCTCCCTCCTCCCTCCTCTCCTCTCCTCCTCCATCCTCCTCCTCCTCCTCCTCCTCCTCCTCCTCCTCCTCCTCCCCTCCTCCTCCTCTTGAGGACCGGCTCGCCTGGCATCGGCGCGCCGGGTCTGGCCGCCCGACGGAGAAGCTCCCCCGCCGCCACTCTGGCCGTGACAGCCGCCTTCCGCACGGCCCCCGCGCCACCCGGCGCCGCCGTGGCCGCCGCCGCCCCAGACATGCGACGTCTTGCTTTCTGCAGGACGGCGTCCCCAGACCCAGACCCCCTCGAGTAATGAAAAAATCATGACGGGAGGTTTTTCCTAATTTTCGGCCTCCTGGGGCCCTCACCGGGCCTCGGGAGCATCAAAAAACGACTCAGGATGAGAAGCCGGTCATGGCGAAAGGGTCGGGACCTTTGGGGGTCGAAGTAATGAAAAAACCATTACGTCGGGGGTCTGGGGAAGTCCCGACCCTTTCCCCGGGACCCGTTTTTCGCCCCGAGTCGTTTTGTCACGCTCCCGAGGCCCGGCGAGGGCCTCCCGGGGCTGACAGCAGCGAAAAACCTCCCGCCCTGATTGTTTTCACGACGCCACCCCGTCTGGGGCGGCCGCCGAGCCGCCGCCGCCGCCCGCCGCTCGCGGCCGTCGAGCCGCCGCCGCCGCCGCCGCCGCCGCCGCCGAGCGCCGCCGCCGAGCGCCCGGGCGCCCGGTGCGCGCCGCGCAGGGCGCCGGGCCGGCGGCCGCCAGCGGGGGCGGGGCGAGCGGGCGGGCGCGCTCCGCGCGCGGCGCGGGCGGCGGCGGCGGCGTGGTGATGTTGGGGCCGGGGACGTTCCAGGCGCCGTGCTCGCGGGGGGGGGGCCGAGGAGGCAGGAGCCCAGAGGTCCAGCGCATTGGGCAGAGTCGAAGCGGAGGTTTTCCGCCGTCTTCGGCCTCCCAGCGGCCCCCGCCGGGCCTCGGGAGCGTCAGAGAACGGCTCAGGACGTCAAGCCGGTCCTGGGGAATGGGTCGAGATTTCTGGGGGACCCGTATTAAAAAATTATCCCGGCAAAGCAACCTAACAGCGATGTGTAGAAGCATATCTGAAAGCATTCCCCTTAAGATTCAGATGAAAATCCAGTTGTCGAATTCTGCTGTTCTCGCAGTCGTAGTCGCATTCGCGATGACAGTCGCAGCGGCAACGGCAGTCGCAGTCACAGCCTCAGCCTCAGCCTGCCTCCTCCTCCTCCTCCCTCTCTTTCTCTGCTCCTCCTCCTCTCCTCCTCCTCCTCTTCCTCCTGCTCGTCCTCGTTCTCGTCCTCCTCGTCTTGCTCGTCCTCCTCCTCCTGCTGTCTGCTCTCTCCTCCTCCTCCTCCTCCTCCTCCTCCTCCTCCTCCTCCTCCTCCTGGTGGTCCTCGTTCTCCTCCTCCTGGTGCTCTCCTCTCTCCTCCCCCCCCTCCTCCTCGTCTCCTCCTCCTCCTCCTCGTCCTCCTCCTCCCTCCTCCTCCTCCTCCTCCTCCTCCTCCTCCTGGTAGTCCTCCCCCTCCCCTCCTCCTCCTCCTCCTCCTCCTCCTCTTCCTGGTCGTCCTCGTTCTCGTCCTCCTCGTCTTGCTCGTCCTCCTCCTCCTGGTGTCCTCCTCCTCCTCCTCCTCCTCCTCCT
>CAUYUJ010021010.1:25000-40000 GCA_963575745.1 Prorocentrum cordatum | reverse complement strand
AGAATACAAGCTGTTCCTGAGAGATATGGGCCGCTTGGCTCGTGATCAGTTGACGTTCTCTGACCCCGGGCACCCAGCGACGCTGCTGCAACTGGCGCGTTCGATCGCTTGCGTGGTCTGGCGCAATGATGCTGCACTTCCTGGGCGCCTCTTGCGCAGTTGCCCGATGGCCGAGGACTTTCTTCGCGTTGATCAGCGCTCGGTTTCATTATTCTCTGCAGATGAGTTCTGGGCGCGGTCGAACGAGGTCCACTGGGCGGCAGCTGAGAGGCGTCGACGCGGCATTGAGGCCAGTCTCGATGACCCGCGGCTTTTCCGGCGTCGCGAAAAACAGCGAGGTCGAATGACAGCAGGCTTGCGCGAGATGACGATCTTGTCTCCGAAAAGCAAGACTCTCTTTCCTCGTGGCGTTATTCTTGATGATGGCACAATTGTGCCCGATGCGCTTGGGATGCACCGAGCGAAGGCCCAGTGCCGGGCTTCCGCGTTCACGGCGAAGTCCCGCGAAGCGACTGCATCCAAGAGAGAGATAGATTGAACGGCTTGTTCCTTTGTGTGACCTGCGTGATTCTCGGCTTCCGACCTCGCAAGATGTCCGGCGTTCTCTGCGGCCTGTGCGTCTTGCGGCTCCTGGCGTCGAAGAGCTGCGCTATGCGGCGTGGTGGGCCCATGAAAGGGGTGCGCAGTGATGGCAGCTCGATGTTTCCCGCTGGCAAGCTCGACGGATACGTTGCAAGCGTTCATGCCGCAGGGGTTCATTTCATCCGATTCAAGTCCAGAGAGGTCCACTTCGCCCGATTCGAACCCTGAAGGCCGCCCGCGCAAGGCGTCGAACCTGCGCGCGCTGGGCCCCCGCAGCGCAGATGCGATGATCGCGGCGTCAGTGATCAATTTCTCGCTCAAGGAGACGGCCCCCGGAGTGGTGCCGCGGACCCGGCGAGGTGTGGTGGCAGAGCGTTCCTTCGTGACGAAGATCCATGAGCTTGATGCGGCTGCTCGCACTTGCAGTCTATAGGATATGGCAGCGGAGTGGCATCGTATACTTTTCTCTCTTGATGTGACGCAGGCGTTCCCGTCGTTGGCTCAGGGCATCATGCTTGACGTGCTCCGCCGACTTCAGCTTCCTGATCCCCTTCCTTGCCTTTCTTGGGGCGCACTGCCTTCTCATGCTCGGTTTCGCGGTGGCCAGTTGGAGCCTGGTTCTGTAATTCCCTCAAGCATCGCGCAGGGATGCCCGATGTCGGGGTCCCTCTGTGCTATTGCAACGACTCCATGTGCGCGAGTTCTGCTGAACCCTGTTGATTCTAAGCATCGTGGTATGGCGCGGTGGTGCGCTGATGACATCGGAGCTGCCTTGGATGCCATCAATTTCCTCAAGGTTGTCTCGAGAGATCTGAATATGGCTGAACGCGTGGCGTCGCCGCACCTCGAACCTGCGAATTTTTTTAAGCGACGTCTCTGCCGGGCGAGTTATCGGCCGACTTGAACATTGCAGCCCGGCGGCGCCTCGCTGCTGAAGTCCCTCCATGGCAAGACTTTCAAGTGCTGGAGGCTCTGAAGTAACTTGGACTGCGGCCTGGGCCCGCTGCCGATGATCGTCTACAGTCTCGTCAGCCCGTCCAGAAGGTCATTTATCGTGGGGGTGCCTCGGGTCCTAGCACGGCCCCTGCTCTTGCCATGGCATGCCGTTACTCCTCTCGGTGCATTTCTTGTCTCTCCTATACGGCTCAGCTGGTTTCGCAGCTGGGGCTTCTGGCCTCCGCGCCACGTCTTCCCCTCGGGGCTCTACAGCCAGCGCAGTTCCTGAGGCTCCGCGATTGGTGTGGACCTCGTATTGCGACGTGGCAATCTGCGGCGTCGGCAGCCTTCATTTTTCTCCTTGGATTGCCATTGGGGAATGTGTAGAGTCGCTTTATGCCGCGTTCGTGTCTGATGCTTCCGAGCATCTCCTTTCGATTTCTTCTGTGGGATTGCCGGGTGATGGCCGCGTGTTGGAGCTGCCCCTTAGATTTTGGAAGGCGCCTGGCTGTGAGGAAAGATTGCATGCTGTTCGCGCCTGTGTACCATGTTCTGGATTGATGAAGCCATCTCTTCATCATGCTGGGGGGAAAGCCACTGGGCGCATTATGGTGGATGCAGAGTTTTCCCGGGCGCGTGAGATCTGCAACGATGTGCGTATTCCTGATGATATATCGCAAGTTCAAGTGGCAAAGAGCGACCCATGCTCAGCTGGTGAACGCGTGGTCTTCCCCCTCCACGACGCCCTTGCGGGCGACTCGCCCACTTCGCAAATGGTGGCCTCAATGTGACATGCTAATGATGAGCGTTGATTGGGATGGGCTCAGAGTGCGCCTAGCTCGTTTACCTGCCTCGTGGCCTTGGCCCACTTTGAGGAGCTGGGGCAATTCCTGGACGACGTCGGGGCGGAGTCTTGGTTGTAGAAGCAGACGCAACTGCATTTTTGGATGTCTGCGTGAGAAAGATCGTGTGGAGCATTATCTTGATCGTCTTGTACTTTGGCGTGACCTTCGGCGTGCCCTTCGTATTCTATTGGCAGACCTCCCTGTCCAACGGCTTGACAGACTGGGGCTGCGCCCTCCGCACCACGATCGAGTCCTCGAGCTCCTCGTTATCCTGTGCGCGATCTGCCGCGCCGTCAGGCACTTCGACGTCGACGTCATTGGTTTCGGCGAGCTCGTTGAGCCTGCGCCCCCCGCGCCGCGGGCCCGCGGCCGCCGCCTCCCACCCCCGCCCGCGTTTGGTCAAGCTTTCGCGATTTCGCCGGCATTCGCGTGCACCGCGGCCCGCGCGCGCCCGCATCCATGCCCGCGCCCATCGGCGGGCTTCTCCTGCGCAGCCTGTGCGCGCCGTGCATTTCCACGTGCGTCTCCTCCCTTGGCCGGCGCGCTGCCCCCCCCCCGCCCCCCCCCCCCCCCCCCTCCCTGCCTGCCGGTCTAGCGGGCGGCGCGGGCGCGCAGTCCCGCCCGGGGGCCCGGGGCGGGGCAGCGCAGCCTGGCGCCCCTCCCCCCGCGCAGGGGGGCGTCGTGCACGGGCCAGGCCTGGCCAGCTGCAACTCGCTGGGAGCGGCGCGCGCGCGGGCGCAGGGCCGCGAGCTGCGCGAGGAGGCGCCCGCCCCTCCTGGCGGGCGACGCGGCGAGGGAGGAAGGTCGGCGGCTAGGGCCCCCGACTTCGCGCAGGCTGGCCCGTTCCATCCGGGCGCTTTTTCCCAGGGGAGGTCGGTGGCTGGGGCCCCCGACTTCGCGCGGATGTGTTCGCCCCTTGCGGGCGCTTTTTTTTCCTCCGTGGTCGCAGCTGCGCCGAAGGGCTCTTCCTCCGTGGCAGCGGGCTCTTGCTGCCGATCGAGATGTGGGAGGCGGGCGCGATGCCCGGCGCCGTCGGCTGCGGCGCCGGGATTTGCGCGCGCGAAAGGGGCAGCGCCAGCGGGCTTTGGCGGCGCTGCTGAGACTTATGCGGGGGGCCGCAGCGGCAGTGGCAGCGGGCGCTGGCGCTGCTGGGCGGGGCGTCATCAGCTGCGGCTCTGGGGTCGGCCAGTGGCCAGCGGCCGCCGTCTGCGATGGCTCCGACAGTCGCGGGCGGCATTACTCAGGATGCGAGGGGCCTGGGATAGCAGCAGCGTGCATTCTCATGTCTGCGGTCACCCTGCTCATCGGTGCCCGAAGCACATCGCTCGGAAGGCGCGCCTTGATTATCTGCTGCGTTATTGGCGGTGCTTCCCGATGCGCCAATTTAACAGCGAAGCAAGGCGGGAACAACGCGGACCAGGCGGCAGGAACATTGAGTAGGAGGGGGCGGATGAGGAGGATGCCCGTGGCCATTCTGGCTCAAGCCGTTTTGGCTCAAGATCAAACCGTGAGGCCTCGGCGGCTCGAGCTTGGACGCAGCCGCGCGGGGTCCGGGTCAAATCTGTCTGCCTTGCAGGGCCTTCTTCTCGACCGTCGCAGGGGCCTTCTTCTCGACCGTCGCAGGGGCCTGTTCTCTCGGGTCACACGTCCGCCAAAGGTCTCCTTGAGCGATGGGTGCCGGTGGCGCCCCGAGCCAGACGTCGACGGCCGCCGCCCTCGATGCCTTCCAGACGTTCCCTGACTCCCAGATGGCAGATGCTGAACCCTCTCAGGTGGCTTCTCCTACTCGTGGTCTGTGTGCCGCTCCTGGCGCCCATCTGTCTCCCCCAGGTGGCCATCGCGCCGGGCGCCTCGCTGGCCCCATGCCCGCCGGCGAACCCGCCGACTTCGAAGTGGCGCAGACCAGCCTCCAAGACTCCTTCGACGACTCGCGCGCGGAGCTGCTCGAGCACGTCATCCCCACCGCAAAGACGCCCAACGCAAGCCTGCAGGGGCTGGCTGGCAGAGTGAAATCTACATGCTCGCCCATTGTTGCACGGGTCGAGCGCCGCCTCGACGGCGTCGGGGCCGCGCGGCAGGGCCGCTCCAAGCAGTTGCTCTTCCTCCAGGAAGAGGTCAATAATCTCGAGCAGAAGCTCGCCATCGTCAGGGACACCCCCAACGAGCTGCCCATGGTCTCCCGAAGCGCTCGCTCGACTCGTCATTCCACGACGCCCTCGACGTCTCGATCATTGCTGTTCGTTGCAGGGGGCAGACGGCGAGGCTTCGAGCGCAGGGCGCTCTTCTTCCGCGGTCGGATCGCCTCGGCGCCGAGCGTGACGAGCGGGGGCTGCTGGGCGACCCCACGGAAAAGCGCTTCGCGGTCAAGTCCAAAGGCAGCTGGCAGTTCGCGGCGCGCCGTTTGCAGCATGCCCTCAGTCTTCTACGCCCGCGGCGCCCTGGCGAGGAGTGGATGCGGTTTTTCGCGCCTGCCGTCGCTGGTGCCCGCTCGTGGATGTCTGTCGGGTCGGGCAAACGCCCGCGCCAAGTAAGGCTCGTGCTCGCGCTCAAATTGGCCATTCCTTGCGAGTCGATTCCAGGGCAAGCGTTTTTTTTGTCGGTTGACAAGGTACGAGGCGCCTTTTTTTGTCAATTGGCGCCAGTTCGTGCAGATCGCCCCACGAGCTGACAGTGACGCGCCGCAGGTTCGCTGTGCAGAGGCGAACCTGGCCCTGCATAATATCTCGCGCTGAGCTCGACGAGCCGCTGACAGTCGCACTTCAGGGGGGCAATCAGACGCAATGGTCTCTTTGGCCTTGTCTTCGCTCTCTGGGACGTTGCCACCGCGGAGCGGCCGATGAGGGCTGGCTCGTAGAATTCGGACGCCCTCTTGTACCATCGGACCATGGCGCGCGCTGCTGCGTTCAAGCATCTCAGACGCCTGCTCCGCCCTGGGGCAATCGTGGCCGCGCAGGAAGTCCACGGGCCGGTTGCAGACGTGCAAGAGTTGTGGCGTCATAATAATGCCCCTCTCTCTTGTTCCCATTCATATCACCCTGCAGCGCGCGGAGCTGATGGCCTTGCAAGGCCACGCCCCGCAGGCAGCGTCGTCGCTGTCTTTCCGAAGTTTAGCCCCGGCAGCGAGCGAGAGCGAAGATTTGGCAGCGCGTCTCCTCTCATCTCATTTGTTTGTTTTTTGTTTTTGTTTTTTTTGTTCTCTCTCTCTCTCTCTGGTTCATGGCCGAGTACTGGGCGCAGATATCGCGTCTCAATGCGGACCCATGTGGATAGCGCGTTGTAGCGCTCACAATTGCAGTTTTTCTCGTGCTCAACGTCGTCACGTATGCCAGTGCATCTCGAATGATCTGATCGACGCAGGTCGAGATCCGCAAAGTAAGTTGGTTATCATTGTTTGGGGCTTTAACTTCGACCTGCAGCCGCCCGTGCCACTCAACCCCAGTGACGAGCAGCTCGACGCGCCGCTGCCGCCGTTGATCCCTGGCGCCCCCGAGTGGCGTCAGATCTGGCGCAGGATGGTCGAGTTTCAGCTAGAATCGCCGACCCGCTATCATGCGGCGGTGAAGCATCTATCGTATATCGACCGTCTATGTTGCTCTGCTCCAGGTTGGGTCTTATCTCGTGCGGTGACGGGTGGGGAGGTGGTGGGAATTCCTGAACAGCTCCTAGCGAAACACATCTCGGGCCACGCTGCGGTTTGCGCGACCCTAGTTGCTCGCCGTCGGCCGCCCGACGATGCTCGGCCCATGCCCCGCGAGGTTTTCTCTCGCAGGAGATTGCCTGGTGCATGCATCGCGCTCTGGCGGCTGCCGAATATGAACATCTCGGCACGCCTCTCAAGCGCGCATATTAGAATACTCTCATGGGCGAAGCTGCACGGTACGCGCGCAACACGTTCACAGTGCACAAGCCGCAGTCTCTCGATGCCAAATTCATAGCTATACGAACGTGTGCTCGTGCTGTCTCTCGGCAAGACGTCCGACTTGCCGAACGCCTCTATCAGTCTCGCCATCTCGCCCGTGAGCATCTTGTCGTTGACGCGGATGCCGGCGCGGTCGATCCCGTCTCGCCGGCGGGCTTCGCCGCGCTGCCCGACTCGCCGCGCGCTGAAGTTCCCCAGCGTTGTCGGCAGCATGTCCAAGCGAGCCTCGATTCAGCCGGGGAGGAACGGCGCCGGGCTCGATTCCGAGGACGGGCAGAGAAGATGAGGGAAGCCGCTCAAGTTCGGCCCCCTTTTCGACAAGCGCGTCTGAATTGCCAGCTTGCCAGCGTTCGGATCCAGGGGCAAGTTTTGTAAGAACCCACCCAAGTCCTCGAAGCGCTTTCTTCTCATTGGGGCTACACTCTTACGGGCAAGCCGTTCGAAGCGGAGCAAGCTCCCGCCCGCCCTCGTGAGTTCGCTCCCCAAGTGTCGCGCCAGGACCCCCCCCCCTCCCGCCATTTCCCAGGTGGAAAGCTACCTTCGGGGGCAGTCTGACTCTGATCCTGGGCCCGATCGTTTCAGATGCGCTGCGTGGCAGCATGTTCCGCTAGGCGCTCTGTCTTGTTCTATGGCCCTTAGCGGATCTTGAGCGGCTACGCTCTCGCCTGCAACTTGAACGAGCTGCTGGGAGTGCGCATTCCCGAGGGCACGGATGCACCGGACCTCTTGGTTTTAAAATAGTGTTACTGAGTGTAGTTAGACGCCCGCGCGAGGGTCTACTCTATGGGACCGAAGCCACCCTTTCTCTGCTGATGGGTTTCGACTTCGGCCAAGCGTTACCCCCAGCCTGTGCCAGCGCTGGCTGGTGTTCGTGCTTGACGTCCTCGGTCTTCCTCTTCCTCTTCGGTGATTCCTCCATGTGATTTGCGGGAGCGTTTCGTGCCGAGGCAAAGTCGGGGCACTGTTCGCTTCGTGAATGACATCGCCGCTGGTCTTATCCAGGGGTGCCCAGCCTCAGGTTTGCTTTTTCAGCCTTGCGCTCGACACGTTCCTCCAGGATCTTCGGGCCGTGGTCGACGCCGCGCGTCGTGGTCGCGCTCTTGCATGTGCTGATGACATCGGCATGGCTCTGAAGTGCATCTCGGCCTTTAGCTAGGCCGCGGCAGTTCTACGCGAGGCCAAGGTTCTGGCGCACTTATGCCTTGAGATCCCGAAGCGCCACACTGTCCCGCTCACTGGCTCCGCCACCCCAAGAGCTATGCTTGATGTCATTCTTGGCTCACTACGCACCTTCGGATCTGGTCCTCGATGGGGATTTCGGGTAAGCCGAAGGTTTTCGGCATGTTCCTCGGGCCAGATGTAGAATGGGACTCGTGGCGCGCGCCGCTCTGCAAGTGCCGAACTCGCCGTGCCATGATAGCCGCTGGGGGCTCTGTCACTCAAGCCACCTCTCTCTCTCTTATATCGTCGTCGTGCCGTCGCGGTCCTCTCTCACGTTGCCCAGTTCATGATGATCCCCCCTCCCCACCGCCGCAAAGCAGAGTGCGAGCAGCTTGCCCGTCTGTTCAAGACGCTGTTTCGTTGCTGGTCAAACGCGGATTGGTACCGAGTGAATGACGGGGCGTCACTGATACGTAAATGCACCCTCCCCCTGCTGGCGCGAATGCGTGGGGATTTTGGAAGAGACTGCTTGGGCGGAACTCCCGATCGCTACCATCCTTGCAGGCAACCGTGGCCAGGAGGGCGGGCGCCACTGGTGCCATAGGTTTTGGAAATATCGCCCGTTCGCTCAAAACCGCCAGTGGGCTGATATAGGTTTTCAGGAAACCCCGTCTTTCAGGATCCCTGGTGGGGCCGCCCTCCGTGCCTTGCGTGATCATGGGGCTGCAGGCCCCCTCTTTGTCCGCAGGGCCCTTCGTCCTCAGCGCATTCTCTACAGGTCTCTTCTGCGCAACCACTTCCCCGGCAACCTCATGTCTACCTTCGCTGCCCGCGTTCGTCGTGGGTGTCCTGAGTCTCTGCGGGAAATTAAGACGATTGGCTGGGATCGACGCCGTGCCGTGATTCTCTCTCTTCCTCCTTCCTGGCGCGCTGCTGTGGCCAGAATTTTCGCCGCTGCGTGGGTCGCGGACAGTGGATTTCAGTGGCCGGTGCCGCGCGTGCCTGGGTGCTCTGAATGTGCAGACATATTCTGGCACCATTGGAAGTGCCCTCGTTTCTTCAGGCTCCCCGCATAAGTTTTTGGACACCTCGACCACTGCCCCCTCGCTCGTCTCGGAATCCCCGCCCCCTCTCGCGCTAATTTTGCGATCCCAGTCTCGGCCGATTATCGGTCCGATGGTCTGCGCCCTCTGGTCTCTTCATCCACGCCAGTGATCCCGCCAGATGCGCAGTCGTGCGCCCTCAGGGCGGTTCGATTTCAGGTCGCCCGCCCCGCGCGTGGCGGTCGCTGTTCCCGATGGCCAGCAGGGCCGCCCTTGGCCGCGCCCGAGGGCGGGGGGGCGGTGAGGAGGAGGAGAAGGAGGAGGACGACGAGGAGGAGGAGAAACGGCCCGCGTTTCCTTGAAAGACCTTCGGGAGTTCTCAGACATGCTGGACACTCTTCATTTTCAGGATGCCGAACGCGAGCAACAGCATGCCAGAGAGCAGCTGAAGCCCGCGAAGGCGGAACCCACCCGATCCAAGCTCAGACAGCGTCTGCGGAGGCTTGTTCGCAGAGGACGACTCTGGGCGCCTTTTGACCGACGCTTGCAGTTGATTGGGGTTCGCTCGGGCACCCGGTTGTTGACCGCGCAGAGCGAGATGCAAAATGAGATCTCCACCCATTGGGGCCAGGTATTTTCTCCGAAAGAAGTCAATAGCTCTGCTGGTCGTGATTATCTTGCTCAGTGGTGTACGCAATTTGATCTGCATGATGTTCCTTCTCCCTTCTATCATGACATGGGACAGTATATAGCCAGACTCTCAGATTCTGCCCCTGGTCCTGACTCTTTACCTTATAGCGCCTACAAGTCTGCCCCGTACTCGTGCTCAGTGCTCTTCGAGGCTCTATGGTGGATCCTGAGTGGGAGCCCCATGGGCCGTGATTTCAACGCTTTATTAATGGTTTTCATTCCGAAGGGTGAAGAACAACGGGATTTCCAAACTAAATGCTTTCGAAAGACTGCTGGATTGCGGCCGCTGGGGCTCAACGGCACGGACAACAAAATCATCGCGGCCGTCGTTTTCTTTCAGATCAGCAAAATCATGCCGTCGTTTGCTGCTGAAATGCAAGGTGGATTCATTCGCTCCCGATATTTTGGAAACGACATCGCTGAGCTCGACGGGTATAACAGAGTTTTTTCGATGTCGCCATCGGCTCTTATTGATCTTCCAGCTCTTGTATCTTTTGACTTCGGTCAGGCCTTTCCCAGCCTGAGCCACGCATGGCTTCGCCAAGTGCTGGGTTCCATGCTTGTGCCAGATCCTCTTCGAGCGCTTGTGCAAGCTATATACACTTCCGCGCTATGCTACGGCGCGCTCATGACTTCCAAGGTGTTTCTATTCCATCGAGGGTGTGGCATTACTCAAGGATGTCCCGCCTCGGGCACATTCTTCGCGATGGCGACAGACTGTTTCTTCATATGGACGAAGCTCTCAGTACACATACTACTGGCATGGCCAGATGTTGCGCTGATGACGTCGGTGCTGCACTTCGCAAAGTCGCTTTTCTACCCCTAGTTCATAATGTGTTCGGGACAGTTGAGGACGTTGCGGCCCTGAAACGCAAGACCTCGGAGTGCAAGATTGCCCCGCTCGCCGAGGCGTTCAGCGAGCGGTTGGCCCGTAGATATCTGGGATGGCTGCGTGAATGCCCGCCCTCTGAGGCGACCTTTGAAGTAGTTGATGCGCTTCAATATCTCGGGCCCTGCACCTGGCCTGCCGCCGCGCCCCACTCGTGGAGATCTCCTGTCGCCGAGCGGCTGGGCCGAGGCGCGAGACTTGCTGGCCAGGGCGCCCCGTTTTCTGTCACTGCGTACAACTACGAGAGCCGTGTGGCATCAGTTATTTCGTATGTCTCTCAATTCATGCCGTTGCCCAGCGAAGTTGCTCGACAGGGGCCCGCCATGTTGGCGAAACTGTTTCGCACGCCTCATTGCGTGCTTCCCAGGGCTGGGCGGTTCGAACTCTCTCCTTGGGGTGGCCCCAAGGTCTCCAGTATCCAAGCCACGTCGCTTGCGGCCTTTATTCGGGCTAGCAGGCTCCATGTCCTGTCCTGGCGCGATGTTCTCCCCGTCCTTGTCAGGGCGGCGGGGGGCGAATTGCCGATCGTCTATCGCATCCATACTCATTCTCTGTCTCCTCCCCTTCTGGAGTCTTCCCTCCGTCTGCGCGTTCCTTTCCTCTGCTGATGCCCCTTTCTCCCGTACTCTCTCGTCTGGCCTCATTGTTTCCAGCGCCCGCTCGCATCGTCGTATCACTGCTGCCGCTCGGGTTGCCACCAGCGCTTTCAATTATGCTCTTGTCGAGCGCGATTCTTCTGAATTCAGAGTCCAGCGGCACTGGAAGTTGTCTCTCACAGCTTCGCCGCACGCCCCGTGTCTCAACGAGTGCTTCGCCTCTCGGCTGGCCCAGTGGGTGCCCATCTCGCTTGAAGAAGCGCTTGGTCTCCCGTAGGGCTCGGTTCGGCCGGTGTTGTCTCGCTCGCGCGTTTCGTTCTCGATGGCCGTGCTCAAAGTGCTCCTTCTCCTCCTCCTCCTCCTCCTCCTCCTCCTCCTCCTCCTCCTTTGAGCACACCTCGTGCATGCTCGGGTGCTGCGATGCTCGTGGTGAGCTCGCCCACTATTGGGTGTGCCCGCTCTTCACGCGAGCCCTCGCCAGCTTGCTCTACATCCCCCTCGACCTGTTTCTTGCCACGCCCCCTCTTGCTCGTCTTGGTCTCGCCATCCCGTCGCGCACGTCCCTCCGCGTTCCTGTTGGTGCGCCCATTCTCTACTCACATCTTTTACACCGAGATCCCGCGCCCCATCCCTGACGAAGCTGTCAGGGCCATCCTACCCAAAGTGAGGTGGGCGCTCGAGCGTCTATGACCGAAGAACTCGCTCGCCGCGGCCACGTGCGAGGAGGAGGAAGAGGAGGAGGAGGAGCAGGAAGAGGAGAAAATGGAGGAGGAGGAGGAGGAGGAGGAGGAGGAGGCCGAGAAGGAGGACGAGGAGGAGGAGGAGGAGGAGGAGGAGGGAGGAGGAGGAGGAGGAGGAAGAGGAAGTAGCAGCAACAGCAGCATCCAGTCAGGCTCATCAAACCGTCAGATATCCACTCTGGAGAAAATCATCTTTCGGGCTGGGGCCGTCTTAGCCTTGTCAAACCTCCTGTTGTCCTTCCGCTTCCTGGGCAACCGTGCCGCCGCGCTGAATGCGCGCCCGCGGCCATTCCATCGAGGGGGGCGACAGGCAGAAAGGGCGGGGGCGAGCAGGCGAGGGAGGAGGCAGGAGCGCGAGGATGCACGCGGGCGAGCGGCCGAGGAGAGCTTGCGCCCCCCTTTGCCTTTTGGGCTCCTCCCCGCCGCGCGGGCCGCCTGCTGGCCGCGCGGCCCCTCGGGGCGCGGCTGTGTGCCGCGCGTGCGCCCGAGCTGCGCAGCCCGCGCCCCTGGCGTGAGACTCGTCTCGTTGGGGGCACGTCGAGAGGGCCGAGCTGCGCCTCTGCCGCGATCCCCCCCCCCCCACCTCCCGCGCCCCCTCGAGCTCCTCCAGCAGCACCTCTGCCGCGGCACTCCCTCGAGGAAGAAGAAGACTACTGCCTCGGAGCGACGGCGCGCTGCGATGTGGCTGCTTTGGCCTGGACGGTCGAACGCGGGCGCCATCGACGTCTTTGATCTAGCAGGAATCCTGGGACAGTGTCGACTTCACCATCGTCAGCTGGAGCCGCTTGCGCGCCTCCTTGCCAGACTGGGCCCTGGCTGACAAGTCCGCAGGCGACGAGCTCTCTATAGCTTGCGAGTAGGTCATGGCACGTGGGGCTGGTCATTGTCTGGGATGATTTCCCTTCCTTGAGAAAATCTTGGAAGTTGTTCGACATTGCCTCGATCACGTTGTGGTTCCCCGTTTATGAGCGCTGTTATGTAGCTCGCCTGTTCTAGGGTCTTCGCGCGCGTCTCGAACTGTGTGATGAGCATGTCTCGAACAGTATTGATGCTGCCGCCGTGCTCCACCTGCTTCTCCGACATTTCCTTGTCCAGATCCCCATTCAGCTTCTTCCCCTGCTGCTCTGATACGGCCGCGAAGCTCTCGCTGCAAGGTCTCGCCAGCCCAGCTGAGTCCGCCGCGACCTCCATGCGCCTTGATAGGACAATGCGGTGCGAGATGCGGTGGTAAGTGCGAGAAACGATGCTCGGTCAACAATGCGGCCGTGTCGGATTCCTCAAGGCAAACGCGGCTCTTGCGAGCATATGCATCTTGCGCCGCGCTTTCGAACCTACCACGACTGCAAGGGCAGACCTGTCTTGCTAAACTTCGCTTCGCATGCGGGGATGCCACCGTGCGATCTCGAAACACGCTGGAGCAAATCGCACACTGATTAGTAATGGTGCATCTGCGAGCGATGCGTAGTTTCCCATGCGTTGCCCCAGAGGTCGAAGCGATATGTGCGATGAGCTGTTCCCACGTTGGCCATCTGGCAAGACATTGCGAGCCGTCTGGCAACGACTCATTGCGCGTGAAACCTCCCGTCTCGTCGGACGGTGTGACCGCGCTGGTGGCGGCAGGAGGCTGGCGAAGAACAGCTGTGCGCAATTGCTTGACATCGATTGCCTGGAAATCTTCTCCCAGGTCGAACGATATTCGACCAAGACGAACCTCTGCCTCCGCGAGCAGGCCTCCTCCTGGCTCAACAGCGCCGAGAGCGTCGAAATCTCGCTGCATCTGGACTGCCCGAGGATGCCCTCTGACGACCCCCCCCTCCTCCAACGCCCCCCCCGGCCGCCGCCGTGACTCCTATCGTAGCTGCCCAGAGCTGCCCATGACACCCCCTGGTCCTGGACGTCGTCTGGCACCGCCGTTGCCGCATAGCTCGGAGCTCCGGAGACGAAGGCCCGACCCCAAGCTTTCGCAGCACATCGCGATCTGGCGGTCGGTGTGCTCTTCCTCCCTCGTCCCGTGCGCATGTCCCCTCGGGCACTGCCCCACATTTCGGTGGCGAGGAACCCCTCGATCCCCGCGCGACCGCGAGGCGCCGGGGGGCCTGTGCCTTTCGCCCGCGCCTCCGCCCTGGAAAGAGCTGCGCGGAGCAGTGTTCCCTTGATCGGGTGGGCGTTCTGTCTCCAAGCTGCAGTCATCAACATACCAGAACTTGCCCAGGTAAGAAAGGCCTCACGCGTAGTGCGCGCTGCCTCTTCAGCGGTTCAGGCACGGGCGAAAGCGCAGCGATGAAGCTCCCGCCGAGGTACATGGCATGATGCTTGGTATAGTGCCGGCCACGAGCGATTGGCCTCGTGTAGCTGTCGACGAGATCGTAGGCACCAGCGCCTGCTGACGCTCTGACGAGCTCCCGCCTCCCTCGTGCCCGCGTCGATCGCTGGTGGTCTCTGCTGCTGATCCTGCGTCGATAGGCCCTGCTCCTCCTCATCTCCCAACCCCTTGCTAGCAACAGCGTCCAGAAAACCAGTAAGAGATACCTGTCTGATGTCCACCCCCCTCCTCGTCACGCGGCAGGCGATCCTCGACCGCCACGCGCCGCCCCGTTCCGCAGCACGTGTCGGCAATGTGCTGCGTGACGGGCCGAGAAGAAGTGCGCGCGAAAGCGCGTGTAGCCCCTGTGTCTTGCTCCACTGCCTGGCCCCAGTCGGAAACGTACCGTCCTCGTCCTCGATTTGAATACCCCTCTCGTGCTATGGTCTTCGATCAGCTCTAGGCCTTGTAGCAAACCCGCGGAATCGGTGGTCGCAAGAGTCGCTGTGTGATTAACCGAGGAGAGTGCATTCGTCGCCTCGTGGCACCGCATCACATGAAAGGCTCAACCTTCCTGCATGCGGTAGCCACCTGCGGTCTGGACTGCCATGGCGGTTTTCCCTCTGCGAGCTCTTGGTCCTTCGTGGACCCGATCGGGCGGCTGCCGCGCATCTGTGCCCCCGGTTACCAGCCTCGAACGTATCCCTATCCATAAGATTGACACGCCAAAAGGCGATGACAATCTTGGGGACTCGCCCTCAAAAAGTAGGGGACTCCCTAAGATTGACATCGTGATGAGGAGGTGCCCAGCATAGGGATAGGAATATGTTCCAGGCTGGTAACCCAGCCCCAGACATGCGACGTCTTGATTTTTTCAGGACGGCGTCCCCAGAAGTCCCGACCCTTTCCCCAGGGCCGGTTTTTCGTCCCGAGTCGTTTTTTGACGGTCCCGAGGCCCGGCGAGGACCTCTAGAGGGCGAAAATACCCCAAAACCGTCCGTCCTGATTTTTTTACGACGCCATCATGTCTGGGGCCCCCTGGCCCTGGCCCTCCCTGGCCCTCTCTGGCCCTCCCTGGCCCTGGGCCCCCTGGTCCCGGGCGCCCCCCCTGCCGGTCCCTTGCCACGGCCCGCTGGCCCGTGTCCTTCTCTCTCCAGGGAGGAGGAGGAGGAGGAGGAGGAGGAGGAGGAGGAGGAGGAGGAGGAGGAGGAGGAGGAGGAGGAGGGCCGAGTGCCCACCAGCAGCGATCCAGCCTCTCCAGCGGGGATGCCTGGGGCCGCGCGGCGGTGCAGCAGCG
>CAUYUJ010021010.1:0-20000 GCA_963575745.1 Prorocentrum cordatum | reverse complement strand
TGATGAAGTTGATGATGCTGATGATACGGATGCTTCTGCTGCTGATGATGATGATGCTGATGCGATGCTGATGCTTATGACACTGATGGTGCTGGTGGCGGTGGCGATGATGCCGCTGCTGAAAATGGTGCTGAGGATGCTGCTGTTGATGAGGATGCTGATGATGCTGATGCTTATGCTGCTGACGCTGATGATGGTGATGCTGCTGACGATGATACTGTTGATGGTGATGGTGATGCTGGAGGCGATGATGTTGTTGCAGGTGGTGATGATGATGCTTATGCTGATGCTGATGCTGATGATGAGGATGCTGTTGCTGATGCTGATGCTGATGCTGATGCCGGTGACGATGATGATGGCGTTGCTGCTGCTGAAGATGATGCTTATGATGCGGATGTTGCTGTTGATGATGCTGATGATGATGCTGCTACTGCAGACGATTATGATGATGACGATGATGATGCTGATGATAATGATGATGATGCTGGTGATGCTGATGATGATGATGCTGATAAAGCTGATGATGCTGATGATGATGGTGATTGTGGTGGTGGTGGCGGTGCTGACGCTGCTGATGCTGATGGTGGTGATGCTGAGCATGAGGGGGCGACGGAGGAGGAGGATGAGGAGGAAGAGGAGAGATGAAACGGATGATGATGATGCTGATGATGATGCTGATGACGATGACGATGATTATGATGATGATGATGATGATGATGATGATGATGATGATGATGATGCTGATGCTGATGCTGATGCTGATGCTGATGCTGATGCTGATGCTGATGAGGCGGAGGAGGAGGAGGAGGAAGAGGAGGAGGAGGAGGAGGAGGGGAGGAGGAGGAGGGAGGGAGGGGGGGGAGGAGGGAGGATGATGGAGGAGGTAGAAGAAGAGGAGGAGGGAGGAGGAACACGAAGAGGGGGGAGGAGGAGGAAGAGGAGGAAAAAGAAAAAGGACGAGTAGGCGGAGGAGAAGGAGGAGGAGAAGAAGGAGGAGGAGGCGGAGGAGGATGCTGAGGAGGAAGAGGATGAGGGCGCGGAGGAGCATGAGGAGAAGGAGGCGGATGCGGAGGAGGAGGAGGAGGAAGAGAAGGAGGAGGAGGAGGAGGATGCGGAAAGGGAGAAGGAGGAGGAATAGAACGATGATGATGACGATGATGCTGCTGATGCTGCTGCTGATGATGATGATGATGATGATGATGATGATGATGATGTTGATGATGATGATCATGATTCATGGTGATGATGATGATGCTGATGATGATGATGATGATGATGATGATGATGATGATGATGATGATGATGATGATGATGATGATGATGATGATGATGATGATGATGATGATGATGATGATGATGATGATGATGATGATGATGTGATGATGATTGATGATGATGATTAGGAGGAGGAGGAGGAGGAGAAGGAGGAGAGGAGGAGGTGGAGGAGGAGCAGGAGGAGGAGGAGGGGGAGGAGGAGGCGGAGGGGATGATTGCGGAGGAGGAGGAGGACGAGGAGGAGGAGACGAGGAGGAGGAGGAGAGGAGGAGGAGAGGAGGAAGGAGGAGGAGGAGGTGGAGGTTGGAGTAGACGAGGAGGAGGACGAGGAGGGAAGAGACGAGGAAGCAAGAGGAGGAGGAGGAGGAGGCCTTCTGGCCGGCCTCCCCGCCCGAGCCCAGGTGGTCCGCGCGCTGAAGGCGCGCGGCCTGCGGTGCCGTCAGCCTTCCGCCTTCGTGGTGCGCTGCGCCGCGGGCGGTGGCGTGCACCTCCTGGCGGAGGCGGGCGCGCCGCCCTGCGCCCGCCATGGGGTTCGGGGAAGGAGGGCCAAGGAGGAGGAGGAGGAGGAGGAGGAGGAGGAGGAGGAGGAGGAGCAGGGGGAGGAGGAGGAGGAGGGGGAGGATGATGCTAGGGAGGAGGAAGAGGGGAAAGAAGAGGAGAAAGAAGAGGAGGAGGAGGAGGAGGCGGAGGAAGACGAGGAGGAGTATGAGGAGGAGGATACGGATGCGGAGGAGGAGGATGAGGCAGAGGAATGGTAGGAGGAGGAGGAGGTGGATGATGAGGAGGAAGAGAAGGAGGAGGAAGAGGAGGAGAAGGAGGAGGAGGATGCGGATGAGGAGGAGCGAGGAACGAGGAGCGAGGATGATGCTGATGATGATGATGATGATGATGATGATGATGATGATGATGATGATGATGGTGGTGGTGATGATGATGATGATGATGGCGATGATGATGATGATGATGATGATGATGATGATGGTGATGTTGATGTTGATGATGCTGATGATGAGGAGGAGGAGGAGCGAGTAGCGAGGAGCGAGGACCGAGGAGGATGCGGAGGAGAGGAGGAGGAGGAGGCGAAGAAGAAGGATTAGGATTCGAATAAGGACGAGGATGAGGACGATGAGGATGATGATGATGATGATGATGATGATGATGATGATGGTGATGCTGATGCTGATGCTGATGCTGCTGCTGATGATGATGACGATGACAATGACGATGCTGATGATGATGATGCTGATTGTTAGGATGATGATGATGATGATGCTGATGTTGATGATGATGGTGATGATGGTGATGATGAGGATGATGATGATGATGATGATGATGATGATGATGATGATGATGCGGCTGATGATGATGATGATGATGATGATGATGATGATGATGATGATGATGATGATGATGATGATGATGATGATGATGATGATGCCGATGATGATGCTGGTGATGATGGTGCTGATGATGATGATGATTCCGATGAAGATGAAGATGAGGAGAAGGAGGTGGACGCGGAGGCAGAGGAGGAGGAGGAGGAGGAGGAGGAGGAGGAGGAGGAGGAAGAAGAGGGGGAGGAGGCGGGCAGAAGGGGAGGGGGAGGGAGAGGAGGAGGAGGAGGAGGAGGAGTAGCAGGAGGAGGAGGAGGCGAGGAGGAGGAGGAGGAGGAGGAGGAGGAGGAGGAGGAGGAGGCGGAGAGGGGCGGAGGGAGGGGGAGAGGAGGAGGAGGAGGAGAGGAGGCAGGAGGAGGAGGAGGAGGAGGAGGAGGAGGAGGAGTTGGAGGAGGAGGAGGAGGAGGAGGAGGAGGAGGAGTGGAAGGACGAGGATGAGGATGAGGATGATGAGGAGGAACCCGATGGCGAAATATCATAGTGAATATTCGGAGAATGCAAAGAATGCTCATACGAACATGCCAGTAATAACATTAACACTCCGAGTCGTACGGTTAACAATGCCATAAGCCAACTAATACTATGGCTAAGACGAGTAGTAATCTTAACAGTGTGAGTTCTAACGCTCAGAACAATACTGCTACTATTTTTTAGGTATACGAACAATCAAATGTTAAGATGCTGATAATCGTACGAATACGTGTACTAACACTAGCACTGATAGTAATAGATGAAATTTGTGTACCACTAGTACTAACAGTACGAGGTTTAATCAACTAGGACGGCATGCCCGGCCTCAGCCTCGCGGACCTACGTTACCATCATGTGTTTAACATTATTTGTCTTGTTCCATGCCATGGGGCCGTCGCGTGAGTCTTACTCAAAAACCTACGTTAAAAAATGGCGATGTGCATGATATCGTCGTGTTGCTGGATGTGCTGGTGGTTGTGCTGGTGGTTGCGCTGGTGGTTGTGCGGGTGGCTGTGCTGGTAGTTGTGCGGGTGGTTGTGTTGGTGGTTGTGCGGGTGGTTGTGCTGGTGGTTGTGCTGGTGGTGGTTCTGCGGGTGACCGTGCTGGTGGTTGCGCTGGTGGTTGCTCTGGTGGTTGTGCTGGTGGTTGTGCTGGTGGGTGTGCTGGTGGGTGTGCTGGTTGTTATGCGGGTGGTTGTGTTTGGTGTTGTGCTGGTGGTTGTGCTGGCGATTGTGCGGGTGGTCGCGGTGGTGGTTGTGCCGTTGCCAGTGTTGGCGATAGTGCTGGTGATTCCGCTGGTGGTTGGGCGGATGTTCGTGGTGGTGTGCTCGTGGTTGTGCGAGTGGTTGTGATGGTGGTTGTGCTGGTGGTTGCGATGCTGGTTGTGCTGGTGGTTTTGCTGATGGTTGTATTGGTGGTTGTGCTTGTGGTTGTGCTCGATGTTTTGCTGCGGGTGGTTGCGTCGGTGGTTGTGCTGGTGGTTATGCTGGTGGTTGTATTGGTGGTTGTGCGGGTGGTTTTGGTTGATGTTTTGCTGCTGGTGGTTGTGCTGGTGGTTGCCCTGGTGTTCGTGCTGGTGGTTGCGATGGTGGTTGTGCGGGTGGTTGTGCTGGTGGTCGTGTTGGTGTTTGTGTTGGTGGTTGCGACGGTGGTCGCGCTGGTGGTTGCGATGGCGGTTGCGCTGTGCTTGTTTTTGCTGGGGTGTGGTTTTCTTGGTGGTTGTTTTGCTGTTTGTGGTGGTTGTGCTGGAGGATTGCGCTGGTGATTGTTGGGCTGGCGGTTGTGATGACGGGTCGTGTCGGCGGTGACCGCTCGTGCGACCACCAGCGCAACCACACGTTGGAACACCAGCACAAACACCAGGGCAACCACCAGCACAACTGCCCTCGGCACTACCACCAACACAACCACCCGCACAACCACCAGCAACACAGCTTGCACAACCACAGGCACCACAACCAGCACAACCACCAGCAGCAAAACATCGAGCACAACCACCAGCACAACCACCAGCACAACCACCATCACAACCACCAGCACAGCCTCCCGCACACCCACCCGCACAACCCTCAGCACAGCACGCCACCAGCACAACCACCCGCGAAACTACCACCAGCACAACAACCAGCACAACCACCGGCACAATCGCCAGCCCAACAAATACCAGCAAAATCACCAGCAGGACCACCAGCACAACCACCAGCATAACATCCAGCACAACCACCAGCACAACCACCAGCACAACCACCAGCACAACCGCCAGCACAACTACCAGCACAACCACCAGCACAACTACCAGCGCAATCAACCAGTACGGTCACTCGCATAGCCACCACCAGCACAACTACCAGCACAACCACCCGCACAATCGTCAGCGAAACAACCGCAAGCAAAACTTTCCAGCACAACCACCCGCACAACTACCACAAGTACAACCACCACACGCACAACCGCCAGCCCAGCCACTAGCACAACCACCCGCACAACATCAAACACAGCCACCAGCACAACCACCAGCAAAACAGCCAGCACATCCACAACCAGCACGACCACAAGCACAACCACCCGCACAATCACCAGCACAGCCACCCGCACAACCACCCGCGCAACTACCACCAGCACAACTACCCGCAGAGCAGCCAGCACAACCACTCGCACGAATACCAGCACAACCACTCGCACGAATACCGGCACATCCACCAGCACAACCACCAGCACAACCACCAGCACAACCACCAGCACAACCACAAGCGCAACCACCCGCACAACCACCAGCACAACCACCAGCACAACCACCAGGACAACCACCAGCACAACCACCCGCGCAATCACCCGCACAACCACCCGCACGACCGCCCGCACAACCGCCAGCACGCCGACCAACACAACCACCAGCACAACCACCCGCGCAACTACCACCAGCACAACCACCAGCACAACCACCTGCACGAACACCAGCACAAGCACGCGCACGAACGCCAGCACAACCACCCGCGCAACTACCATCAGCACAACCACCCGCAGAGCTACCAGCGCAACCACCTGCACGAACACCAGCACAACCAGCAACACAGCTTCCCGCGCGATCGCCAGCCCAACATCCACCAGCACACCCCTCCAGCACAACCACCAGCAGAACCACCAACCGCACGACCACCCACACGGCCACCCGCACAACCACTTGCTGCGCAACCACCAGCACAACCACCTGTACGATCGCCAGCGTAGCCGCCCGCACGCCGACCTACACAACCACCAGCACAACCACCAGCACAACCATCGCTCCTAAGGATTTAGTCCGGTCTCGAGATTCTCCGGGCGGGGTTGGGATAGGAGTCCTCTTGGTTCCCACGAAGATGTCTCCAGACTTCTCGGACAACTCTTGGAACCTTCGATGGCATCTGGGGTCGTCTTGGCGGTTTTGGATGCCATCTTGGGCAATCATGGCCGTATTGGGACAATTGTTGGGGGATTTGCTTGTTTCCTCGGGTTGCCAGCGCGACTGGCGCCAGCACAACCACCTCGGGTAAGACCACCACCACCACCACCACATCTACCAGCACAATCGCCACCATCACAAACACTGTCAGTGCAACCAGACACCATCCCAACCACCAGCACAACCAAGAGCACGACCTCCGCCAGCACGACTGCCGCCAGTGCCCACCAGCATAACCAGTACCACAACCATAAGCACGACCGCCAGCAGCGCAACCACTGCCAGCACAAGCACCACAAACACAACCACTCGCACAACCACGAACACACCACCAGCACAACCACCACCACGACAAACCGTTCAACCACCAGCACACACGCCAGCACAACAACCATGACAACCCGCACAATCACCACCAGCACGACCACTTGCAGAACCACCCGCACAACCACCAGCACTACAACCAGCAACACAATCGCCAACAACACAATCAACAGCACAACCACCAGCACAACCATCAGCGCAACCTCCAGCACAACCACCAGCACAACCAACCATACGACAGCCATCAGCACAACCACCACCACAACAACCCGCACGATAACCACCAGCTAGCAAGACCACCCGCACAACCACTATCAGCACAACCACCAGCACAACCACCCGTACGACGACCAGCACAACCACTCGCACGACCACCAGCACAACCACTCGCACAACCACCCGCACAACCAGCACCATGACATCCACCAGCGCGACCACCCGCGTGCAACCACCAGGAAATCCACCCGCACGACCACTAGCACAACCGACCGCACAACCACTAGCACAACCACCCGCACAACCACCAGCACAACCACCACATCCACCGACCGGCACAATCACCAGCACACCCATCCGCACAACCACCACCAACCCAACAACCAGCATCACAACCAGCACACCCACCAGCACAACTACCAAGAACAATCAGCCGCTCAACCACAAGCAAACCCACCAGCCAACCAAGGGCACAGCCACCCGAACAACCACCACCAGAACAACCACCCGCTCAACCACCAGCATAACCAACAGCACAACCACCCGCACAACCACTCGCACAACCACCAGCACAACAACCAGCAGAACCACCAGCACAACCGCCAGCCCAACCACTAGCACAACCACCCGCACAACTACCAGCGCAACAACAAGCACATCCACCCGCAAAACCACCAGCACATCCACCACCAGCACAACCACCAGCTCAACAACCATCACGAACACCACCAGCGCAGCCACCAGCACAATCATCCGCACAGCCAACAGCAGGCACAACCCTCCTCGCAATCACCAACACCTCCAACACAATCACCCGATGAACCACCAGCAGAACCACCAGCACAACCACCGCGCAACCACCAGCACAACCACCAGCATAACCACCAGCACAACCTCACGCACAACCACCCGCGCAACCACCTCGAGCGCTACCACCATCACAACCACCAGTACAACCACCAGCAGCGCAACCACAAGCGCAACTACCAGCACAACCACCAGCACAACCACTCGCACAACCACCAGCACAACATCACCAGCACAACAACAACCACCTGCACAACCACCCGTTCAATCACCCGCACTACAACCAGCATCACCACCATCACAACCACCAGCACAACCGCCAGCACAACCACCACCAGCGCAACCACCCGCACAACCACCAGCTCAAAAGCCAGCACAACCACCACGACAACCACCAGCAGAATCACCAGCACAACCACCCGCACAACAACTCGCACAATCACCACCAGCAGAATCACCAGCACTAGACAAGCACAGCCACCAGCACGACCACTAGCACGACCGCCAGCACACTCAACCGCACAACCATCTGCATAATCACCGCCAGCACAACCGCCCACACCACCACCAGAACAACCACCCGCACAGCCACCAGCACGTCCACCCGCACAGCCACCAGGACAAGCATTAGCACAACCACTAGCACAACCAACCGCACAACCACCACCATCCTAACCACCAGCACCACCACTGGCGCGACCACCCGTACGATCACCAGCACAACCACAGGCACAGCCACCAGCACAACCACCAGCACAATCATTCGCACAACCGCCAGCACAACCACTCGCACGACCACCAGCACAACTACCAGCGCAACCACCAGCACAACCACCCGCACAACCACCACAGGAACAATCACCAGCACAACCACCGGCGCGACCACCCGCGCAGCCACCAGCACAGCCACCCGCACGACCACCAGCACAGACACCAGCACAACCACCAGCACCACCACCAGCACAACCACCAGCGCAACGACCAGCCCAACCACCACCAGCGCAACCACAAGCACAACCACCCGCACGACAACCAGCAAGATCATCAGCACAACCACTGGCACAACCACCAGCACGACTGCTTGCACAACCACCAGCACAAGCGCCAGCGCAACCTCCAACACAATCACCACCAGCCTAACCACCAGCCAACACCCGCACACCCACCAACACAACCACCAGCACAATCACCAGCATTACCACTCGCACAACCACTCGCACAACCACCCGCACAACCACCAGCACAACCATCAGCACAACCGCCAGCAACCACAAGCATGAGCACAAGCATTACCACTGGCACAACCACCACCAGCGCAGCCACCAGCACAATCACCCGCACAACCACCACCGTGACCACCAGCACAACCACCACCAGCACGTCCACTAGCACAACCATCAGGAAAAACCAGCAGCACAACCATCAGCGCAACCACCAGACCACAACAGCAGCGCAACCACCAGCACAACCACCAGCAAAACCGCCGGCACAGCCAATGGCGGTAATCTCTCTCAAAACTAGGAGTGCGATGCTGAGCGCACCCACAACACTTCGTGGTGCTTCATCCTGCTAGCAAAAACCTTTTTTGTTTCATGCCGCGTCGTTGCGCCTTTTCTAGTTTTACAAACTCCTAGTTTTGTTTTCTGCCACGCCTCGGAGCTGAGATATAGACGCGGCAACCTATACTTGCAAGTTCTCTGTTGAGAAAAATTATTTTTCCCTACCTAGGCTCTGCCTAGAGGGTTCTTACTCTATGTGCTTAAAGGGCCGGGCAGTGTTCCTCGCCCCGGGCGGTTCCCCCGGCATCCGCCCCGCGGTTCCCCCAGTTACGCCCCCTGGGTTCACCCAGCTCAGCTAAGCTTAGCTAAGCTAAGCTAAGCTAAGCTTAGCTTAGCTTATCGCATCTTAGCTTAGCTTAGCTTTGCCTCGCCTAGACTAGCCTCGCTTAGCTGAGCTTACCTTAGCTTAGCTTAGCCTAGCTTATCTAACCTTAGCTTAACTTAACCTAGTTTAGTTTAGCTCAGCTTAGCTTTGGCTTAGCTTAGCCTAGCCTAGCTTAGCTTAGCTTAGCATAGCTTAGCTTATCTTAGCCTAGCTTAGCTTACCGCAGCTTAGCTTAGCTTAGCATAGCTTAGCTTACCTTAGCTTAGCTTAGCGCAGCGCAGCATAGCGCAGCGCAGCGTTAGCACAGTATAGCATAGCATAGCATCGCCAATCATAGCATAGCATAACATAGCATAGCCCAGCACAGCATAGCATAGCATAGCATAACATAACATAGCATAGCGCAGCATAGCATAGCGTAGCATATCATAGCATAGTATAGCATTGGTCAGCATAGCACAGCGCAGTCTAGCATAGCATAGCACCGCATAGCATCGCATAGCATGTCATAGCATAGCATTGCTTAGCATAGCACAACGCAGCATAGCATAACAAAGCACATCATATCATATCATATCATATCTTATCATAGCATAGCGCTGCATATCATAGCATATCATATCATAGCATAGCGCATCATAGCATACCACAGCATAGCCTAGCATAGCATAGCATAGCGCAGCATATCATAGCATATCATAGCGCAGCATGGCATAGCACAGCATAGCATAGCGCAGCATCGCAAGCATAACATTGCCTAACATACCACAGCGCAGCCGAGCGTACCCTAGCATATCATAGCATAGCGCAGCATGGCGCAGCCTAGCGCAGCATAGCAAAGCATAGCATAGCATATCACTACTACTACTACTACTACTACTACTACTACTACTACTACGACTACTACTACTACTACTACTACTACTACTACTACTACTACTACTACTACTACTACTACTACTACTACTACCGCTACTGCTACAACTGCAACGATGAGGAGAAGGAGGAGGACGGCGTTTACCGTTACTACTAATATTGCTCTCCTAGGGGCCCAAACTCTTAGGTAGGGTCGCTCTAGGATAATTTAGCTCCCAAGTGATAACACGCTTCATCATAATACAAAGAAGAAGAAGAGGAAAAGGCAGGAGAGCGAGGTGCAGGAGGAGGAAGAGGACCACTGTAAACCCAAGACTCATCAACGATGTTGGAATACACCCTCCTTCCAAGCTCCCTCGTCGCAGGCCCTTACGAGGATTAGTTCTACTGAGAGAAGTGCCTCGTTGGGAGACAACCGTTTGAAGATCATGAAGCGTGCCAAACCAGCATTCTCGGGAATCCAACGCCACGGGTCAACCTGACTGTTGCGCCTTGACGGTCCTGAACCGTGCCACAACACAATTTCTGGGACGTCGACGCCGCGAATCAACGCGCCCTGACAATCCCCAACTGTTCCAAAGCACCCTTTCTGGCACGCTAACCATGAGAACCCTTGAAACGCTGGCAGGTTTTCAGACGATTGTGTGCGGCGCTAAGTCGAGATCCACATTATGCTCAGGAGCCGCCTTCAATCGGTGAAGCTCTTGCACCGCCTTCAATCGGTGAAGCTCTTGCAATGTTTTAAGGCGACTCCGCGGCGCTAAGGCGAGAACCACATTTTGAAAACGACCCGCCCTCAATCCGTCAAGCTCCTGCAATTGCTTAGGACGATTGCGCGCAGCGCTGAGGCGAGAGCCACATATCGAAAACGACCCGCCCTCAATCCGTGAAGCTCTTTGCACATGATCAAAACGAATGTGCGTGGCGCTAAGGCGAGCGCCACAGCTTGGACCCCCCCGCCCTCTATCTCTGAAGCCGTTGCTAATTCTCAAGCTTCAGAATCCTAAGTGGTACGGAAGTCTCAGGCGAAACGCCCGGCCCGCCCGTCCGACTGGCATCGAAGTATGACACGGATGAGTTATGACAAGGAAGAGGAGAGTAGGAGGAGGAGGAGGAGAAGAAGGAGGAGGAGGAATAAGAGAAGGAGGAGCGAGGAGCGAGGAGCGAGGAGTGAGTGAGTGCGTGCGTGCGTGCGAGCGTGCGTGCGTGCGTGAGTGGGTGAGCGAGTGAGTGAGTGAGAACAGTGGTGTGCGATCGCGTACCTCCGAGCCGCCCCCTGAGCTCCTTGTCGCAGGCGACGAACCAGAGGACGTAAAACAGAAAAATAAATGGCGCCCGAAGACATGCGACCCGGAAGCCCCGGCTGCACGCGAGGCGTGAAGTGAACCCCAAGCCGCCGATACCTCGAACGAGTACCTCATGGAACACAAATAGTAACAATTGGCTCAGCAGAAAAAGGATGAGGAGGAGGAGCGAGGAGCGAGGAGGAGGAGGCGGAGAAGGAGGCGGAGGAGAAGGAGGAGGAGGTGGAGGAGGAGGAGGACGAGAAGGAGGAGGAGGAGGAGGAGGAGGATGAGGGGGAGGAGGAGGAGGAGGAGGAGGAGGAGGAGGAGGAGTAGGAGTAGGAGGAGGAGGAGGAAACCACTACCCGCCCGAGCGATGCAGGCGAGGGACAGTGGACAGGCGCGGCAGCCAGCCAACAGTCGACCGCCCGCGACCCCCGAGATCATCCCCGCGCGCGCGCGGAGGCTCGATGGACATGGCTACGGTTTCTTACACTTATGCTTGTCCGCTGTGGCTCAACACTCGTTCACAAAATATGGCACGTGGCAGAGCTTGCAAAAAGGTTGGAATATTCAGTACGAGTTCATCGCACTCAAATTTCTTTCAATGATCAGGGGCAAGTACTTTATTGTATCGATGTTGGCCGCAAAAGTCAAAACCCACATGCCAAACATGTTTCTCCACACACTTCCAAACAGTTCGGTAACGATTGGAGCGGCGCAGTGAATAACATGGCTCCAGGCGATGCAGGCTTTACATTCCCAAGGCAGCTGAACAGAGATGCGCCAACTACTGTACCTCAGGCAGCGATTTCAAACCTGCAGCTTCCAACTTCATGACCTTTACCTTTACCGTCGATTTCAAGGCAGTGCCCCTCGCCCCTGCGCCTCGAGTCACTGCAGGCGAAGGTGTGGACACTGAAAAGAACGAGCTGGCACCTTCTCACGCTGCAGGCAATATTACCTTGTGTTTTGACAATTGTCGCAACATAAAGGACAATTCCAGTGACACGGGCAGGGCCAACTCGCCAACGCCACCTATCATTAGCGACGTCGACGATCAAAAAGCCAGTTGGAGAAATCGGCATGGTCAGCCGCATCACTTCTGCATGCGCATCGGTTGGATGCTCGTTGAGCAGGAAAATACCTTTACGTAGACACGCTCAAACCACATCATATGTAGCCTCGTCTAGTGCAGCCACATCTTGCAAGGCTGCGCTGGATCCAGTGCCGATTGCAGTGGTAGAGGACAGGCCAGAATGCGCGCCAGCTGTACAGGACGACTCAGACTATGCGCAAGGGACAGGAAATGGGCAGCAGGTATCGGGCTCGAAGTGGCCCTAAGGGGGCCCGTTCTGCAATGGCTTCCGCCCGGCGCGGGGGCAGGGTTTCAGGTTTCCCTCCCAAGTTGGGGCCCTGCTCTGGCCTCGCGGTTTGGGCTGGGACAGGCGAGGCACTTAAAGCCCGCCCGCCCATCCCTGTGCGTTCGGGTTTAATTTCGGTCGCCATGGTGGCGTCTGAATCCTCCTGGGGAGTGTGGAGTCGTTGCGGGGGCGTCGCGCAGTGGGCTCTCTCGCCAGCCGCACTGGCAGCGTCTTGACTGCTGTCCCAACGTCGGCGCGCCCATTCCACCAGAGGCGAGGGCAGTAGATTTTCTGGCTCTACTCAACCAGCGCGGCCCCCGTCGACGTGAGCCAGCCATTTGGGAGTGTAGTCGTGTGGTTCGCCGGCCGAGACACCGGGATGTCAAGCGGCGGCCGATCCGAAAGCGGAGTAGGCACCGCCCTCCATTGCGCGCAATGATGGCGCTGCGACGAGCTCAACAATGCCCCACAGCACTCATCTTGCATTAGAGCTCTTACGACAACAGGACGAGCAGCGACGACGATCCGCGCAGAGTTGGACAGAAACCTCCACTAATCCACCTCCTGCGCCCGCTGCCGCACCTGCTGCGCCTCGCGTCGCAGTCTTCAACGGCGACGACCTGGAATATCGTATTTGTATCGAGGCCTTCGTACATGGTGATTGAGTCGCACGCCTACAACGCCGCGTCTGGCACGGGGCATGCCATCTACAACTCATTTGGAACACCGCACGGATTGAGGGCGGTTCCTTGTCAAGATATGGCTCTCGCCTTCGCGCCGCGCACATTAGTTTTAACTTCTCGAAGAGTTTTGCGGATTGAGGGCGGCTCCCTGTCAAAATTTGGTTATCACCTTAACGCTGCGCATAATCCCTTCAAACAATTGAAAGAGCTTCACGGATCAAGGGAGGTTCCTTTTCAAACTTTGGTTACGGCTCTAGCGCTGTTTTCAAGATGTGCAAGAGCTTCACGGATTGAGGGTTGTTCCTCTTCAACATGTGGGTCTTGCTTTAATGCCGTGCACATTCGTTTTGAAAATTCGAAAAAACTTTACGGATTCAGGGTCCATTTTCGTCTTTCGAGTTTGCGCACATTCGTGTTCAGAATTTGCAAGAAGTTCACGGGTTGAGGGCGGTTCTTTTTCAACATGTGATTTTCGCTTTAGCGCCGCGGACATTCGTTGTTAACCATTTGCGGGAGTTTATCGGTTCTCATGCACCAGAAACGGTGTTGTGGAGCGCTTCAGGATTGTCAGGACGCAGCAGCCATGCAGATTCGCGGTACTGAAGTTACAGGAATGGTGCTCTGGCGCGGTTCAGGATCGTCAATACGCAACAGTTCTGTTGATTCGTGGCGTTGAAGTCGTGGGAATGGTGTTTTGGCACGCATCCCGATTTTCACACGGTTGTCCCACCAACGGGGAAGTCTTTTTGGAGGAAACGAATCTTTGTATGGGCCTATGATGAGGGAGTTTGGAGGGAGAGCGTATTCCAACACTGTTGATGGGTCTCGGGTTTGCATTGGTCTTCTTCTTCCTCCTCCTTCTCTTCCTTCTCTTGCTCCTCCTCCTCATTCCCCTCCTCGCTCTTTTCCTCCCTCCCGCCCCCCCGGGTGTTCGCCAGGTGGGCCAGGAGGATGTCGGTGGTGGCTACGCCCTGCGGCTGCCGCGCCCCCAGGAGCGTCCGCGTTCCGCGCGCGCGGTTGGCGCGGGGGTCTTGTCGGTGATGGGGTGGGTGGGGCTGGGAGGAGGAGGAGGAGGAGGAGGAGGAGGAGGAGGAGGAGGAGGAGGAGGAGGAGGAGGAGGAGGAGGTCGAGGAGAGGAGGAGGAGGAGGAGAAGGAGGGGGAGGAGGAGGAGGAGGAGGAGGAGGAGGAGGAGGAGGAGGAGGAGGAGGAGGAGGGAGGAGGAGGAGGAGAGGTAGAGGATTGTGAAAAGTGTTATAGCGGGGACGCAGTGCACGGTCGTCGCTCTTCGCGTCGCCTCGCTCGTCGCCGCTGTCCATCGTGGCTCGTCGTTGCTCGTCGTTGGACGGTGGCTCGTCGTTTGCTCGTTGCTGCGGGTGCACGGGCGCATGCGCGTGCGCGACCTGCGCGATCGCGCCCGTGTCTGCGCGCGTCAACCAGCGACGACGTCGGGTGGACCCCCCCTGCGATTTTGTCGCTGAACTTCGAACTTCGAGGTTCGACGAGGTGTTTCGTCCTTCTCGGCCTCTGGGGGCCGTCTTCGGGCCCCAGGGTCGTCAGTGATTGATCCGGGGTAGAGAAGCTGCAACGGGTGGGCCCTGGGAGGGGCCCGGGGGCCGACTTTGAGCCAACGTCGGTCATCCAGAAGGAGGAGGAGGAGGAGGAGGAGGAGGAGGAGGAGGAGGAAGAGGAGGAGGAGGAGGAGGAGGGGGACGAGGAGGAGGAGGAGGAGGAGGAGGAGGAGGAGGAGGAGGGAGACAAGAGGAGGAGGAGGATGGCGGAAGGAGGAGGAGAGGAGGAGGAGGGCGTCGGCGACGACGACGGCGACGGCGACGGCGACGACGGCGAAGACGACAACGACGGCGACGGCGACGGCGACGGCGACGGCGACGACGACTACGCCGCGGACGTCCGCCGTAAGAGTCACTTTCTGGCGCCACGTCTACGACGCGGCGACGACGGTGACGGCGACGACCGACGACGACGACGACGGAAGACGCTCGACGACGACCGACGGCCGACGGCTAACCGACGACGACGACGACAACGACGGCGACGGCGACGGCGACGGCGACGGCGACGGCGACGACGACGCCGCGGACGTCCGCCGTAAAAGTCACCTTCTGGCGCCACGTCTACGACGCGGCGACGACGGTGACGGCGACGACCGACGACGACGACGACGGAAGACGACCGACGACGACCGACGGCCGACGGCTAATCGACGAGCGACGACGACTGCTGGCGACTGCCGCCCTGGCGTTGCCGGCAGTCATCGTGCCACCCTCCCCCCGCGGCAGGGCCATCACCGCGGCGGCGTGCCAGGGGCGCGCCGTGCGAGAAGGCGACGGGGCGAGGGAATGGCGCTCCCAGGGAGTGGAGTCTACGGCCGAACCGACGGCTCTGCCCAGCGGCCAGATTCTTGCCCGCCGTCAGCCAGCCAGCTAGCCATCTTTGTTCCGCACCGCGGACGACCTGCGCGCGTCGCTGGGGCCCTCTTGGTGCGAACGGCGCGCGTCGCGGGAACTCCGCGCCTCGCTTTGCCCAGCGCCTCGCTCGCCCGTCGTCGCTCTGCCCGGCGGCCGGATCCTTGCCCGCCATCAGCCAGCCAGCTAGCTCTCTCTGCACCGCGCAGCGGATGATTCGCGCGCGTCGCTGGGACCCCTTCGGGGCAACTGGCGCGCGTCGCGGGGGTTCCGCGCCGCGCTCAGCTCGCAGCCTTGGGCCGCGGAGCGCAGGGGCAAAGAGGGGGAAAAGCAGGGGGGGGCGGGCGCGATCCTCGCGAGGGGCGCGCCGACATGGGCGTCGCGGCGCGCGGGCGCTGCGATCGGGGTTTTCCTGGGGGGCCCCCGGTGGCAGCCGCGTTTGGCGCCGCGAGTGCTTCGAGCCAGGCGTGCCCAAACCTTTGACGTTCGTATACAGCCACATGGGGCGCAGCCGTGCTCGCATTCATGCAAATAGACTAACTCACTTGCACGCAGACTCATTCACAGTCAGACTCGTTCGCGCTCGGATTCACCCGCTCTCAGTCTCTCGTGCTCAGACCTATCGTCGTCGTTCGCGTTGTGCGCCCCGCTGCGCAGTTCGGCGTGCCCCTCATGCGGTTTGTGGCCCCATTGGGGGCGCCGCCGGAGACGATGTTCACATTTGCGATAGTCGCAACTGCGTATGGTTGGGTCTTTCGCCAGGCTAATATTGTTTGTTTGTTTTTTTTTCTGGTGTGTTTCAAAATGATGCCCCCGCTGCAGCATTGGCCTCGTTTGCGCTCCTGTTGTTCAGTGGCATTCCCGCCCCAGCGCGGTCATTTTTTTGGGTCCTCCTATCCTCTTGCTCTTCTTCCTCCTCCTCCTCGGCATCTTCGTCGTCGTCCTCCTCCTCCTCCTTCCTCCTCCTCTTCTTCCTCCTCCTCCTCTTCTTCCTCCTCCTCCTCTTTTTCCTCCTCTTCCTCCTCCTCCTCCTCCTCTTCCCTCCTCCTGCTCCTCCTCCTCCTCCTCCTCCTCCTCCTCCTCCTCTTTCTCCTCCTCCTCCTCCTCCTTTTCCTCCTCTTCCTCTTTCAATGTGCACAGCTCTCCTCCCTGATTGCGCATGACACGATGGGGCCATTTTGGGAGCCCCAGGTCCGCAGTAACACCCGCTGGCGAAATAGATGGTGCGAGCGCGCCTCTATTTAGCTTGGTAGTTACGCAGTACGAGTACCACTCTTCAGCCCACCGAGGTGGTTTTGAGAGTGGCGCGCCCGCCTCCACGCATTGCATTTGTATTACATAGCGTTGGTCAGAGCTGGTGCTTCCTATGTGCTGTTTCCGAATCGGGGCATTCTCGTGCTCCCAACTGGCGCTCCCGCTGCAGCATGGGCCTCATTTTAGGATCGGCGCTTTGCCCCCCCTCGCGGCGCTTTGCCCCCCCCCACCCCCCCCCCCCCCCCCCCCACCCCCCCCCCCCCCCCCCCCCCCCCCCCCCACCCCCCCCCCCCCCCCCCCCTCCAACCCCCCCCCCCCCCCCCCCCCCCCCCCCCCCCCCCCCCCCCCCCCCCCCCCCCCCCCCCCCCCCCCCCCCCCCCCCCCCCCCCACCCCCCCTCCTCCCCCACACCCCCTTCCGTGGTCCAGAATGACAGTTTCGCCCAAGCGCGGGCCAATTTTCTGGGTCCGATTCCTTCCGCCCCCGTCCTCCTACCTGTGCAGGTTCTCGTCCGATTTCGCTTAACACGATGGGTTTGTTTTGGAGTTCCAGCTTCGACATGGCACGCGTCAGCGGGTCCAGAAACCATCAGTGCACTGGGAAGGGATGGGTGGGAGGGGTTCGGGTGTCAGATGTGGCGCGAGCTCACCTAGTTTATCATTTCCTCTCTCTTCCCTCTCCTTTTATCCCCTTTTATCCTCTCGTCCTCTCTCCTTTTCCCCTCGTCCCTCCTCATCGTTGCTAGCCCAGTTTTTATATTATCACGGGCCGTCTCGTTTCGTCTCGTCATGTCTTGGCTCTCCTCCTCCGTTTCCTCCTCCTTATCATCACCATCATCATCATCATCATCATCATCATCATCATCATCATCATCACCATATCCTGACATTCCTCCGCCTCCCCACCCTCCTCTTTCTTCCGTCCGCGAGGGAGAACGAGTATGTCAAGGAATAGGCGAGGAGGATGAGGAGGAAAAGCGGAGGAACCATTGATATGATGATAGTGTTCGGATATCGTATGATGTAATGCGGTATTGTATGATATGATTTGATCGGACACTCGGCTACATGCTCTGATATCGTATGGCATGATCTGCTATGGTATGGTATGATCTGATATTCGATGGAATGATATGATGGTAGAACGGTGATCGGTTATGAAATGATATGGGGTGACGGCATGCACCTGGGTGGTTTGTCAAAACGGAGGAGCGGAGCATGAGGAGAAGGAGAAGCGAGGGGTGAAGGACATCGGGGCACGGAGCAAGAGGATATTTAGGAGAGAAGGAGCAGGAAGAGCAGGAGAGACGGAAGAAGGAGGATACCGGGAAATTGTGGGAGGGAAAGAAAGCAGTTGAGAAGCTCAGAGCAGAAGGAAGATGGTGTTGATGATGTTGATGATGATGTTGATGATGGTGATGATGATGCTGATGGTCGTAGTGATGATGTTGATTATGATGATGCTGACCATGATGATGATGACGACAGCGATGATGCTTACATAGCGGTGATGATGACGATCACGCTGGCGATACTGATGGTGGTGATGATTCAGATGATGATGATGCTGATGGTGATGATGATGCTGACGACGATGATGCTGATTAAGTGGTTGCTGATGTTAATGGTGGTGGTGGTTTTAAGGTGATGATGCTGTTGTTGATGATGGTGATGATGATGACGACGACAATGATGATGCTTATGTCGATGATGATGCTGCTCATCATGATGCTGACGATGCTGGTGCTGGTGTTGATGATGATGATGATGATGCTGATGTTCTTGGTGGTTGTGATGACTGATCATGGTGTTGCCGTTGATGCTGATGATGATCATGACGATGACGACGATGACGACGACGATGATGATGATGATGATGATGATGATGATGATGGTGAAGATGATGCTGATGGTGATGGTGGTGATGACGTCAATGATGATGATGAAGCTGCTGGCGATGATGACGACGAGGGTGACGATACTGACGATGTTGATGGTGATACGCATGATGGTGCTGTTGTCGATGATGATGACGATGCTGGTGATGACGATGAGTATGATGATGATGCTGGGCTTGAATATGATGGGGATGAAGGTTGTAATGATACTGCTGCTGATTGTGAAGATGATGATTGAGATGACCATGGTCGTGACGTTGATAATGATGTGGATGGTGATGAGACCGTTACTGATGATGATAATGATGATGATGATGATGATGATGATGATGATGATGATGATGATGCGGATGGTGATGATGATATTGACGACAATGATGGTGATGATGATGCCGATGACAATGGTGCTGTTGATGATGGTGATGAAGATGAGAAGGATGATGCTGATAATGATACTGATGATGATGGTGATGCTGATGATGATGATGATGCTGATGATGCTCATGCTGCTGATGAAGCCGCTGCTGATGATGATGATGATGATGATGGTGGTGGTGATGATGATGATGATGATGATGATGATGATGATGATGATGATGATGATGATGATGATGATGATGAGATGGAGGAGGAGGAGGAGGAGGAGGAGGAGAAAACGAAGGAAGAGAAGGATGAGGAGGAGGGGGGCGGCGGCGGGCATCGGGTTGTCCCCCAGCGACTTGCGGGATTCCCCCGAGCCCTGAGGTCGCGGGTGTCTGGCGACCCGAGGCTCTACAAGGACCCCAGGGATCGGCAGGGAGTTCCTCTTCTTCCTCGTCCCCCTCCTCCTCGTCTTCCCTTTCCTCCTTCTCCCGCTTCTCCTACTCGAGCGGTAGTTCCTTGCCCAGTGCCCTGTTTCTCACCATTGCTGG
>CAUYUJ010021009.1:138135-146332 GCA_963575745.1 Prorocentrum cordatum | reverse complement strand
GGCCCTAGCCGTCGGAGGAGCGCTGGTGCCCCCCCCCCACTTCTCCCCCCCAGGGCCGCAAAAGAAGCCAGATGATGCTGCAGACGTCCCCTGACGGAGGGGAATGGAGGGAGGATCGGACTGTGGAACATCCGTATCAACCAGCGCTGACTCCAAACAGATCAAAAGAATGAAATACTCGACCCTACCCTACCCTACCCGACCCACCTCTATTCCTACTCTACTCCACTCTACTCTTGTTCTACTCTGCTCTGCTCTACTCTACTCTACTCACTATGCTCGACTCTGTTCTACTCTACTCTACACTTGTCTACTCAACTCTACTCCATTCTACTCTATTATAATATGCCCGACTCTACTCGACCATATACCCTAGTCTTCTCTAGTCTGCGCTACTCAGCCCTACTCTACTCTACTCTACTCTACTCGATCCTACCCTACCTAATCCTACCCCCAACACACCCTAGGATAGTATACCCGGAAATACTCTACTCGAGAATTCTCGACTCGACTCCTACTCTACTCGACTCAATTATACTCTGCTCTGCTCTATTCCTACTCTATTATACTTTCCTCTGCTCCACTCTACTCTACTACTCTGATTTACTATACTGTCATATACTCCTGTTCTACCTGATTGCACTTTGCTTCATCTACGCTATTATGATCGACCGCACCCTAACCGAACCTAAGCTGCGTCTACACGACTCGACTCTGCTCCATTATCTAAATTACTCTACTCTACTCTGTTATACTCTACCCTACTCTACACTACCCTACCCGCACCTGCTCCACTTTACTCTGACATACTCTACTCTGTTCTACTCTGATACGCATTACTCTACTCGAACTGCGCTACGCGAATCAACTCTACTCTACTCCTGAACCCTTCTCTACTCTAATATACTCTGCTCCATTATGCTCTAATAGACTTCACTTTCTGCTACTTCTGAACTCAACGAATGTGGGACCATTGTTGGGTCGCCACTGAGATAGCCATGCGGGTAGGAGGACGCCATGCGGACAAGAGGAATCCATGCTGACAGGAGAAAGCCAGCAAGGGAAGCCATGCGGAGAAAGAGTAAGCCATGCGGATTGTCTGGCGGTCGTGAAGGCAAAATCGGGACGGAGCTATTGGACTAGTTCTCAACGCATTGAGCGAGGACTCCTATAGGGAAGCCCATTTGGAGAAAAACGGCCCCAGGATAAACATGCTTTCATGTTCCACTGAAGCCAGGTGGCTAGATTCGGTGCCAGACGGCTTCCGCTGGAAAAAGGAACCTCGCAGCGGCCATGGAAGTCAGAAACTTCCGCAGACACATGCGACTGAGAGGGAAAGCGAAGGAGGGAAGGAGGGAGTTCGAGCGAACATGTCAGCGCCCGATCGCTACAGCAGAAACTACACCGCTCGGGGAACAATCATGCTTTCATGTTCCACTGAGGCCAGGTGGCTGGATCCAGGCCGATGCGACCGCAGGCGGATTCCGCTGGAAGTAGGACCCTCGCAATGGCCTCGGTATCAGGAAATCTTCGAAGACGCATGCAACAGGCTGCAAGCTGCAAAGCGCCTCTGGCGTCGCCGCACCGCCGCCGCCCTGCGAGGAGTGGGCAAAGGCCCGCTGGGCGGCGCGGGCTGCATGTCGACGTCGGCGGCGGCTGCCGGGGCGGTACGCGGAGCTACGCCTGCAGCACTTTCCAGATCAAGACGCTTTCAGACCCACTTACCAAGGCCGCTAGCTCTGTCGATCAATGCTTGCCAATTGGGCGGCGCGGGAAGGGGCTGCTTCCTGCTCGAAGGCCCAGGCCAGGATGCTGCACAGTGTACGAGGGCAGGCTTCTGCCAACTTTGTCCAAAAGGTCCCCTGGGGGTTCTCTCCCGAGAGGCAGTGATGCTTGCAACCTGTTGCTGCACAAGCTCGGCCAGTGCGCCGATCGGCCGAGAGTGGCGCCAGATCAATCAGGAAGCCGACAACCCTGGATTTATTTCCTCCAGGGGGTCCCGAAGCGACAATACTCGAATACTCTCCAAGAGGCTCAGCATGGGCGGAAGGAGCCAGGCGTGGCTGAAGGCGGGTTCTCGATGGACAAGGGCACGAGGTGATGACTGGCAGCACAGCGCGCACAGAGAGATCGTCAGCTTCGCGAAGAGGCTGCCCCGGTTGACCTTCTCGGCCTCGCCCGGAGGCAAGGAGGGCAGGCCCCAGAGTTGTTCGCTGGAGCGGAGACGCGGGGGGCCGTTGGGCTGATCCATCGCGCGCGAGAAGGTCGGTCTCGCAAGGCAAGCGGGCGTGCATGCCACTGATCAAGCCGGCTCGGATCCAGCCTAGGATGAAGCGGGCTGTCTTGGGGCTCCTGAGGTCGTAGGCGGGGCCGAGGGTGATGTCCCAGCGGAGCGTGGGCATGTTCCTCTTGGCGACGGCGTCCGACAGGCGCCCTAACCCAGCGAACAGCTCGAGATAGACCGCGACCTGCGGCGCCTTCAGCGGCCCAGAGAGGGCAGGCGCTTGCCGCGCAGTACGTCGGGCAGCTCCTGCGCGGCGGTGGCACGTCTGGCGGTAGCCGGCGTAGCAGCTCGGCCAGGCGCCCGCCGTGCTCGTACCGCCGCAGGCTGCGCACTGGCCGCCAGCGCCCACGGCGCTGGATCTCCCCCAGGCGCCTGGCGCCCATCGCGAAGTCCACGCTCGCGCCGGTGTGCCGGAAGCGGTAGGCGTCGGGGGGTCCCAGCGGCCCCCGGCGCCACGCCGCGGAGGGCGGGGCAAGGAAGGGGGGAGAGGAGGCAGGAGGGAGGAGGAAGGGGGACGGGGGGAGGTGGGGGAGGGGAGGACAAGGAAGCACGGGGGCGGTGCCAGGCAGAAAAGCCAGCAGCTGCACCACCAGCTCGGACGAGTCCCTCCTCCACTACTAATTCCTCCTCTCCTCCCTACCCTCCCCTCCTCTCCTCCTCTTCCTCCTTTCTCATCTCCTCTTCTTCTCCTCCTCCCCTCCTCCTTCTCCTCCTCCTCCTCTCTCTCATCCTCCTCCTCCTCCTCCTCCTCCTCCTCCTCCTCCTCCTCCTCCTCCTCCTCCTCCTCCTCCATTGATTTCCCTTATTAAGAATATTCTCTGTCGCACAGCGAGGCCAGTAAGGGCGGGACGGGCGTTTCGCCTGAGCTGTCCTTACCAGTTGTGATCCTGAAGCTTCAAACTTGGCGACAGTATCACACATGGAGGGCGGGCCGCATCCGAAATGTGGTTTTCGCCCTAGCGCCGCGCACACTCGTCTGAAAAACTGCAAGAGCTTCACGGATTGAGGGCGGGTGGTTTTCAAAATGTGGTTCGCGCCATAGCGCCGCGCACATTCCTTGTAACATGTGCACAAGGTTTTCACGGACTGAGTGCGGGTGGTTTTCAAAATGTGGATCTCTCCCTGGCGCCGCGCACATGAACCATAAAAATGTGCAAGACCTTCACGGATTGAGGTCAAGTCGTTTTCAAAATGCGGTTCTCGCCTTCGCGCCGTACACATGAGCCATAAAAACTGAAGAGCTTCACGGATTGAGCGGGGGGTCCTTTTCAAAATGTGGATCTCGCCGTAGCGCCGCGCACATTCGTCGTAAACATCTGCAGAAGAGCTTCACGTATTCCAATGGCCAACGTACCAAAAACAACGTTCGGGAACGATTCAGGATTGTCAGGGCGCAACAGCTATCTTGATTCGCTGTGCTGAACTCCCAGAAACGGCTTTCTGGCAGGAATCAAGACCGTTAAAACGCAACAATCAAGTTGATGATTGGCGTTGAAGTCCCGGGAACGGTGTTTCGGCACGCTTCTGGATCTTCAAACGGTTGTCTTCCAACGGGGCACTTCACTCAGTGGAAACGAATCCCTGTAGAGATCTACGAAGAGAGAGCTTGGAGGGAGGAGTTATTCCAACATCGCTGATGAGTCTTGGGTTTACACTAATCCCCCTCCTCCTCGTCCTCCTCCTCCTCCTCCCCATAAGCCACCTGCCGTCCCAACTGCGCAAGCCAATTCTAGCTGGTAACGGAATAATCTACATGTTCGTACATGTGACATTTTGATCGGAGATACATAGATGTGCAAGCATACGTGTTCTTGATGTGCGATCTGAGCGTGCGCCTATACACACTAGAAAGTCGATCGCTTCGCGCGCGCTCAAGTTCTAGTTAAACGCAACAGGACTGGATATTCGATCGCGCTGCGCGCTTTCAGTCTTGTGCAAGTGCACGCGCGCCACTAGTCTTATTCGCTTCTGTTTCACAAGACCGAGTGTCCTGGTCATCCACAGGGGGAGGCTTCCCCCCTTTTCCGCAGCCTCCTCCTCCTCCTCCTCCTCCGCCTCCTCCTCCTTCTCCTGTCATGGGCAAGCCTCCAGTGGCAGTGGAAATTGCAAAATCATTGAGTTGGCTTGGAATGGACGCCTCTGTTAGATGCTTTCTTCGACTGCATGATAGCAGTCAAGGGGGCCAGAGAGGACGCCCGAGGGGACGCGCCACAGGACATACCAGGAGGAGGCCGTGACCAGGGGCCTCATGCGGGGCTCTTGGGGTCGTGTTGGGCTCGCTTGGGAGGGGCCCTTGGGTAATCATGGAGCCCTCTTCAGCAAGCCAGGACCGCTCTGGGGTCTCTTGGGGCCTCGTGAGCCTAGATTGGAGCTGTGTAGAGTTCGCCCTGGGGCGCTCTGAAACAATCGTGGCCACCTCGGTGATGCGTGTTGGGGGGTCGTGGGGCCCGCTGGAGCCGTCTAGGAGCCCTCCTTAGAGTAGAAGGCCTATTGGGGTCGTTGTGGTGTGCCACCGTAGGGCGGTCTGTGGGGCTTCTGGGCCGCCGTGGAGGCTCCGAGGATCGAGAAGGCGAATCAGCGGAAAACCAATAGAAACCGATGGAGCACACAGCCATGTTTGCCCGATCGACGGGCCATCTGGGGCAGCTCTTACAGGCATCGGCCTGACCTAAGGAACGATGAATAAGGAACGAAGCCCCTGTTTTCGAAGGAAGAAAGCATAAGGAACGATAAATAATCTAAAAACGCATAAGGAAGGATACGTAACGCATGCAAGCCTTAAGGAACGACCGAGCCCCTTTTGAAAAGTAAGTGTTCCTTACTCAAGCCGCTCACTGTAGGCCGTGTTGGGCCCATCTGGGATCCCTGCGAAAACCTTGGCAGCACTGGATCCGTCTCGGAGGCCTTCTGGGGGCATCCCAAGGGGCAGTTCGGTCATCGTGGGAGGCTGGGGTGGGCCTTCCATGGGTCCGATTGAGGCCAGCTTCGGCCGTCTTGGGGCCGACTTGCGGCTCTCGTGCCCATTTTTGGCCGTCTGGGACCGATCTTTGGATTCATCTGGAGCTGCCTGGGACACTCGAAGGCCGAACAGCCATTATCCGAAAATCTCTCCTAACCAACGGAGGTATCAGCATTCGGTGTATGGCGGAAGCCTCTTAGCCCCCTTGGGCCGTCTTGGGCGGCCCCTGGGCCGCGTTGCGCCCATCACAGGGCCCTCCTGAGGGGGAATGTGACTGTCTTGTGGGCCAGGGGATCCTCCATGGGATCCGTGGTTTGGTCTCCATGGGATCCACTTGTGGCTCGCTGGAGCGGTCTGTGGGTCCCTCTTGGGGCCCTCTTGGGGGCCTCTCGGGGCCGTTGTGGGCCGCCTGGGGCGACCTGGGGGGGCGATTGGTCTGCCCGGGAAGCTCCGAATCCTAAGGAGGCAAGCTGGCGAAAAAAAACCTACAAAAACCCAAGGCGGTTTGCCTGCTTGCCATCCAGGGGAGCACCGCTGACGTCTTGGAGGCCTTCCTGGGGTCCTGTCTTCGAACCTGGGTGAGCCTCCAGGGAGGCGCCCAGGCAGGGGGGAAATGGTGCTGTACAAGGGTGGCACTGGCGCTGGGCCCCAGGACTGGGGTATCCTCCTACACATTTGTCTCAGTGTAAACGTAGATGTATGTCTCAGTGTAAACGTAGATGTATGTACATATACATAGATACGTGCACATAATATGCACAGATAGATTAGTAGAGAGGGGGTAGAAAGAGGAACAGATACAGAAACAGAGACAGAGACAGGGACAGAGACAGAGACAGAGAGAAGCACCAACATCTCGTCTTGCTCCTCCTCTCCCTCCACGTCGTCCTCCTCATGTTACAGATTCCTCCTCTTCCTCCTCAACCTTCATCGCTCCTCTACCTCTGCCCCATCACTACACCATTCGAAATTCCTCCCCATCCTCCTCCAACGTAGACGGAGATATACTTATAGATAGAGGGAGAGAGAGAGAGAGAGAGAGCGAGACAGAGAGAAGCACGGGCAACGTCAGCTAATATTTTCTGGCACTAGCCAGACCGTGTCTGATGCCAGCAAGGGGCGACAGGACCGCTTGCTGCTACCATAAACCCTTTTGATCATAGCGCCAACGAGTGCGCCCAGCAGATCTAGAATCATAGGAGGCCCTCTCCACGACCTCAAGCCCACCCTCCCCCCTCCCCTCCGCGCTTCTTTCCCCCATCTCCGCAAGGGAGGAGAAAGGGCAGGGATGTTGACAGTCGTGTCCCTTCTGGACTTTCAGGAATAATGCTAAGTCGGGCGCGTCCCCCCACAGGCGGATTTCGGTGAAAAATATAAAATAGCCAAAAAATACTGGAAATACTCAAAAATCGTCTCCATATTATTGTTTGGCTATTTTTGAAAATTACCCCTGTAAAGGGACTGTAAAAGCGCTTGAAACACGATATCTTCACAACATGTGGCGGACTTCGTGATATGGGCCCCAGGAGCTCTCGAGCCCTTCCCTGGGGCATGTGTTTCACTGTTTCACCCTGGGTCGATCTTAAAATTAGGTCGGGCATGTCCCACAACAGGCTCCTTCTGGACGAAAAAACAAAAATAGCGTGAACGCATGCGAAAATAGCGAAAAAAAACAAAACATCGACCCTGGAGTATTGTTTGACTGTTTTTGAATATGCCTCCTGTAGAGGAACATGCCCGACTTAATCTTAGACGGTCCCGGTCCCGCAACGGGTCTCCAGAGCCCGAGATGGAGAAAAAACTGGCCACCGCCAGTTTTTCGTGATGCCAGAGGGCGAGGTGGACGTATTGAAGGTCTCCTGGGGGCCAGGAAAAGCGAGGCCTGTACAGAAAATCGCCTCCTCAGGGCACGAACAGTCGGCGGCTGTCGCCGCTGCGCACTCGGGAGGAGCTATATACGACAGACCCTGGCAGCCAAGGCCACAGGGACGGACGGAGAGATTCGTTGCCGCGGAGAGAGAGGGAGGACGATGAGGAAGAGGAAGAGGGAAGGGGGAGAGGGGGAAGCGCGAGGTTCTGACAGGCTCGAGTGCCTACAGAAAGCTTTGAAGTTCAATTGTTTTCGTCAGAGGCGCTGGGACGTCGCTGGAGTTTTCCAGCTGTTTCGGCGATGAAGTTTCTGACATGGGAGGGTGGATGGGGAGAGTGGGAGACAGAGGGAGAGAAAAGAAGAGAGAGAGAGAGAGAACAAAAAAAAGGAGAGACGAAGCCGAATCTCAGCATCCGCACTGTGGCTCCAGCTGCCGCGATATACCTGTCACACCGATGTGTATGTCGTCAGGAGCGCGAGCGGCCGCAATGGCGCCTCCTTGTGCCGGGAACGACGCCTTGTGCTGAGCTGAAGCTCTATGCACATGGATTGTGAAACCGCTGGGATGAGAAGGAGGAGGACAACGACGACGACGACGACGACGAGGCGATGAGAGAGCAGGGTTGGGCAATGACTTGCCCATAAGACGTCTATAGCTGGGAGCGGGCAAACTGTATAAATCATATTGAAGCTGCCCCCCTCCCCCTCAACCTCTTCCTCGCCTTCGGGCAGAGGTGAAGGGGGAGAGAGGAAGATCGGAGGAGGAAGAGGAGGAGGAGGAGGATGGGGAAGACAAGGATGAAGAAGAAGGTCGAATTGCAAAAAGAATTGGAAAAAAACGAAGGGGTAGAATATGGATGGAAAGACTGCGGTGTTGAAACGGGTAGGCTTCCTACTGAGTGCAAAACGCACGACCAGGAGCGCGTCTAAACAAAGTTGGCCAGGCTATGGCCCGTCGTGTGAGACGCACTTGACACTTTCAAAACCCGTCGCAGCAGTATCAAATTGCGGAGGCCAAACGGCCGGCTGCGTCGTCAAATGCTCCCACTTCAAAAATGCCGGATGACTTGACACTCGCGATGCC
>CAUYUJ010021009.1:113135-135635 GCA_963575745.1 Prorocentrum cordatum | reverse complement strand
GCAAGTTTCTGAAGCGCTCTTTCCGTTCCCGTGCTTGCCCAGGTTGACAACGGCAAGCGCAAACGCGCGTCTAATTGGGGGGGTCTGAAGGAAGAGCAAGCCAGCCTCGGCAAGTAGCAGGGGGGGGTCGGGATGGCCAAGGCGAAGCGGTGAACGTGAGCGCAGCGGCAGCCCCAGCCAAGCGGGGCCAGGGGCCAGCAGCACAGGAGGGGAGCACAGAGAGAGGGGGGAAGGGCGCCGGAGCCAGCGCTGGCCAGACGGGGCCTGGGAGGAAGCGGGAGCGCGCAACGAATGCTCGGCATGCGGCAACGCCGGCCGCAGCGAATGTGAGGTCCAAAACTCGAAAGATTCGGGGACACCCAAGAGAGCTCAACCCGCCCGTTCACCGCCACCGTGGCGCTCTCGCAGCTTCCGCGGGGGGGGGGGAGGTCTGCCCAGCCAGGTGCAGAGCCGCGGGCAGGTTCCCACTGTGGCCATTCCGACAGGGCCTGCGCCGACCCTGGGCAGGGGGCGCGGAGCCGCGCGACACGGCAGCCCATGGAGGAGACAGGGGGGGGCCGTGGAGGTCGGTGGCCGCGACGAGGGACAGCGTGGAAACGTGGGGGGTTTGTGCCCGCGCCGGGGCCGGCGCCAGAGCCAAGAGGAAACGACTGCGGCGTCTGGAGCAGCGGAGGCAGCAGCACCAGCGGACGCAGCGAGCGTGGGCGCCGCCTATCACCGCCGCCGGCGCGGGCATTGCGGGTCGGACCGCCGGGGAGCCATCGCTGTTGGAGCCGACGGCCCTCCTCCGGGAGGGCCACGGGCGGGGAAGCGGCTGCGACGGCGGAGGTGCTCGGATGCGCCAAGAAGTCCTCGAGCTCCACGGCGGGGCAGACGGCGGGCGAAGGAGAAAAAGGCGACGGGGAGACGCCGTCCGAGGGGGGGGCCGCGGGGCACGGGAGCACGTCGGGAGGCGGGGCCTGGGCCAGCTGAGGATCCTTTTTCCGGGAGGGAGGGAGAGGAGGGGCGGGAGCGGACGCCGCAGCACGATGACAACCTCGGCGACAGAGGCAAGAAGCCACGAAGCGACCTGCCATGCCGCGGCCTCGAGAAATATCGGAGCGCCGAGCCACGAACCATGGCTGGTGTCCTGCAGACGTGGCAGACGTGGGGCGCCGGCGGGGCGCCGGCGGGAAGGGCCCCACGCGGCCCTCCAGGCCCCCCTGGGCGGACGCGTCGGCGGGTGCCGTGGCGGGGGAGCGGCCGCGGCGCGGACCGAATCGCGGGGCAGCCCCGGGGGAACCCGCAGGGGCGGGGAGCCGTGCAGAGACCTGCTGCGCCGGCGGCTATAGGCAGAGCAGCTGCGCTGGCGGAGGGGCTGACGAACCGGGGGCACCACTGCAGCGAACTGCGCCGCCATGCAGGAGAGGAGGGAAAACGGGGAGGGCAGGCGGCCGAAGGCGGGGGAACAAAAAAAAAAAAAAAAAAAAAGTGGCGGAGGGCGGCAGCTGCGAGCCCCCCGGCAAGGGCAGCTCGCAGGCGGAAGAGGGCCCGCGCGCGGCAGACCCTCCCGCACCGCGCAGGCGCGCAGGCGCGCAGGCGGGGGGGAAGGAGCACAGCGGAGCCCCCGCCCGCAGGGGGCCTGTCGGTGGGGCCGGCGCTGGCGCCTGCGCCTCGCTGGCGCCGGCGCTCCTCGCTGGCGCCGGCGCCTCGCCCCGCCGAGGTGGAGTCCGGACAGAGCGCTGCCCAGGGTTGCCAGCCGCCTGGGCTTCGGTCGGGCATGTCCTCCTACCGGCGGATGGTGGGCGAAGGGTGGAGAACATAGGCATACACATACAACAGCCCAAAATAGTACCAGGTAGTCGGAAAAACGTCCCCAGACTGTTTGTTTTACTGTTTTTGAACACTCCTCCTGCAGAGAGATGATGCTCCCATCGTACTTAAGGGCCACATGCCAGAAATAACTTCCAGCACCCGGAAGAGTGTCGAAACGGTGTCGGAACAGTGTCGAAACCGTGTCGGACGAGTGTCTCCCAGGGCCCGACACGTGAAAACCTCTGAGTTTCGGTGCATGTCTGGTGCTCGAGATTCTGGCCATCAAGGCCAAGAGCAGGCTGGAACACCATCCCTGTAGAGAGGCGTGCCCAGCTTCCGCCTGGGCCTGCGAGGCACCCGCTGGAGGCGGCAGGGGCGGCGGGCCCCCCGGGCGGTGCTGGGGGAGGGGCGGTGGCAGGGGCGCCTGCCTAGCTTCATGTCGGGCGTGTCCTCCTACAGGCGGATTCTGAGCGAAGGATCAAAAGCACCCCCCCCCCAACAAAAAAAACTAGTAGAAATAAAGCAAGAATCGTCCCCAGGCTATTGTTCTACCATTTGGGGAGTATTCATCCTGTAGAGGGACACGCCCAATTTAAGCCTGGCTGCTGGCGGTTGAGTCGGGCGTGGCCCTCTACAGCAGGAATATTCAAAAATAACACCCAAAAAACAAGTCTGGGCCCCCAAAAAGCAGCAAGCGCAAAAAAAACATGTCCTCCAACAACTCCCCGGAAAGTCCAGACGGATCGCCCCCAGACTGCTCCACGAGAGCTGCTTCAGCTCCAACATTCATCATTCCGAGCGAAACGACTCAGAAAAAAAGCCCCCGCCCCCGCAGGCCCGCACTGCAAGCGACCACTCGGCCAGCCGACAGTGGATCGGGATCGTCCTCAGCTCGTGGGCCGACGATGCGGCCGAGGCGGCGCTCAACCTGTGGCCCCCAGGCGCGCACCAGGACGAGGCGCGCCCGGAAGAGGCCCGCGCGGAGGCGCGGCGTGGCCTGCTGAACCCCCGGGCGGGCGCTGGCGCGCGGGCCTGCTCTCACGGCGGAGGGGGCTCCGACGGGCCGTGCGGCCGTGCTTCCTGCGGCACGCTCTGCACGAGGTGGCGGCTGGCCGCCGGTGGTGCGTTCTGCGCCCGCACGGCGTCCGGGAGGTGGAGGGCCGGCATGGGCCTCGGAGTGCGGGCGCACGGCGCCTCGAAGCTGGACTGGCCTGCGGGACTCCGCGAACAGCCACGCGCGGTGAGGTGCGGCGGTCGGCCCACGGGGGGTACGCCGCCTCATCGGGGTGAGTTTGTGATGTGCTCTGCCCAGTGTGCACCGTGCACTCGGCTGCAGCCGCGCGGGTTGGCACAGTGCCCAACCCAGCGCCCAGGCCTGGTTTTGGGACCAGATGCGCAAGAAACGGCGGAGCCATTTCCAGCGTGGCCTCCACCCGCGCAAAGGGCGCAAGGAGGCTTTTCTGGAGAGCTGGGCTCTCCTCGAGCTTGGTCTCCTCCCTCGCGGGAATGCACGCCGTGCATAGCGTACCACCTAAAGCTGGCACGATCAGCCTTCACAGATGTTCGCCTCCTTCCTCCCGCACCCCCATCCCTCCTCATATGCATCGTTCCTTACCCTCGCCATCCCCCCTCGTCCCCCGACTCGATGTGTCTGACCACCCCCTTCATGAATTCGAACCTCGTCCTGCCCATTCCCATCATCGCCGTCACCATCATCAACACCATCGTCACCCACTGACCACTACCGTCGTCTCACCATGACGGTCGTCATCATCTGCATCACCTGCACCCTCATCGCCGTCATCAGCAGCCGCATGGTCCCCCCCTTTGTTCCTGCTTCTCCTCGTCCTCACCCTCCCCCTCCTCCTCCTCCCATCCCGCCCTCCTCGTGTCGTTGTGCACCACCGCCAGTGCCCCCGAGCAAGCAGCGCGCTGCCCTACGGCCGGCGGCCTGGCGGATCGCAGACTCGCAAAGGAAAATCGTTGAGGTGCGCTCTAACGCAGCCCTCGCGCGGGAGGAGGGATGAAGGAGGGGGGAGGAGGAGGATCAAGGCGAGGTGCAGTAGAAAAAAGAGCGGAACGAAACTACCACAAGAGAACGAACAATAGCAATTTCCTCTTTCACCTACGTGGCCGAGGAGCTACCTTATTATCCGCAGAACGTGACAAGACCAGAGCTCAAGACAGTGTCATCCCTCTTTCTCTCATGGGCCGCGGGCGCAAGACAGCGCAAAGGTCTGGAATTACACAAATGCAACGCTGAGTTAGCCTTAGCGCACGTAAGCTCGAGCACGTCAACACCAGAAACAGAAGTGAACACGCACGACTGAGTAAGCATGGCGGTGGGAATGGGCAACCAATACCACTTCAAGAAACAACTGCCACTGGAATGAAAGGAAAAAACAGATAGAATAAATGCGTAAGGAAGGCGGGTGGGGACGCAGGAGGAGCAAGGAAACCTTGAGCATATAAAGTGCAACTTATCTCTTTCAAACAAAAAACACAAAATCTTATCTTATATTTATATAACAAACACAAAAAAAAGCTCGGCATGGTATCATTCCTCTTCTTCTCAGGGACCGCGGGCGCACGCCAGCGTAGATATCAGAAATCACAGGTTTGCACGAGGGCGTTTACCTTCGCATTAGCTCGAGCACGCCAACGCCAGAAACAGAAGTGAAAAACGCGACTGAGTAGGCAGAGCGTTGGGAGCGCACAAGCAATACCACTACAAGAAACAGTAGCATCAGACTTGGCATTTGCCCAAAGGCTGGCCTGGTTGACGCAAAGACGGGGAGAGTCTTGACGGTAAGCAAGAGGCAGCACTCGCCGACTGACGCTGTTGCTGAAGGGTAAGACGTTGAAGAACAGCACGCAGTCGGATCTGTTATTCATATCTCGAGACAGTACGATGCTTTGCCGGTTCACCTCTTTGGCGGACCACCTCGAGACTGTACGCCTTTGAACACACATCACAAGATGGCCCACCGTGGCGCAAATAGTGAGGTGTCAGACTGAGGTGTCCGATGCCGAGGGAGCCAGCCGCATCCTCGAAGTAGTTCTCAAAATGTTTGGACTGAGAGAGAAGATGACATGGTCAGCCTGAATCCGATCAAATACAATGTCCATTACTTGCGGGATCCAGCGCCGACCTCTGAATTCACCGACCAGGATACTGTCATCGAAGGCGCCTGTCTGGAAGGCTGATCTTGATCTAACGGCGACAGGCGTAGGCACCATTGACGGCAAAGCTATGAACCTCCGAAGCTGGTTTGGCGGCGAACGCGGGGGGGAAGTGAGAAAGGGCGGGCCTTCTCAGAAGGCTCGGAAGTCCCCCGGCCTTCTGAGAAGTTTTCTGAGGCTTCCCTGGAGACCAAAAAAACTTCTGAGAAGGCGCGAGGGCTTCTAAGAAGTCCCACCGCCTTCTGAGAAGCCCTTCTCCTTCTTACTTCCCCCCCTCGCTCGCCTCCGAAGCTGGTGGCATGATGCTGGAGCTCCGGAGCGTGGACACCACGCCCGGGCGCAAGTAACAGTCGAAGCACAGAACGATGCGGCACGCTGCGAGCGGGAGCCCACGGGTGATCAGCACGTCTGCCATCCACCACGCCACCTCCCAAGGGTTAAGTCGAGCATGTCCTTCTACAGGAGGAGTATTCAAAAAACTCGCGAAAATAGTCAAAAAAATACGGAGGCGATGTTCTGGTATGTTTTACCTATGTTTGATTATTTTCTGACTCTTTCCAATTTGTCCTCCAAAATCTGGCTGTGGGGCACGGGCCTCTCGCCCTACCCGGCTCGAGGTTGCGCCCCCTGGCCAGGGCGGCGCGGCGGCGCGGGCAGAGACGGCGACGCCCACGAGGCACTCCAGGGCGCTGCCAGAGGAAGCCGCACAGAGCGGAGCGAGCAGCTGAGTGGGGCTGTCCGTCCAGAAGCATCTGCTCCGCACTCTGGATGGGTGGGCACGCGCTGTCGGAACGGGCGGCGGGGGGGGCCAGAGAAAGAGGGGGGGGATCAGGAGGGGGAGGCGGATGGAGGGGGCCGGGACTGGGCAGGCCCAGTCAACAGGTGAATCACCCCCGCTTTGATAGATAACCCATCCAGCGTACAGTTACCTCTCCAGGGGGTCGTCGATGTGACCAGGCCGATCGAGAGAACCCCCAGCTCCGAGCGCCAGGCCCGACGAGCTCCAGCAGGCCGAACGGCGCGCGCCCTCGGGAGCCTGGGGCTCGCGTCCGAACCCAGCTCGCGAGCACCTCGGGCCCGTACCCCAGACGGCGGTCGCCTTGGCCCAGGGCGAGGTCCAGCAGGCAGGGAGGCACTCGAGGAGTTGTGAGCGGGAGTTGTGAGACTGGACCCCGCGTCTTCGCGTAACTCCCCTTTACCAAGGCACGTGCGAGGCGAGGCTGGCCAGGTGCACGTTCAGCGCCGCGAGGCTCGGAAGCCAAAGCGGCCCAGCCTCGTGCGCGGCAGCGCTCGCGAGGGCAAGCTGAGGCGAGACTCGCCCTCTGCTTCCGCTCGAATCGGCCACCTCGAGCCGGCAGCTGCACTTTGCCCTGGAGGACCCCACGAGGCTCAGGCAAGAGCATGATTCACCTAGTCCGCGTAGGCTGTCGCAGTTCGCAGCTAGGTACGCGGTTTGTTTGTAACAACGCCCATATCTACAGCAATGGCATTCAACGGAGAACGAGTTCGCGTGCTTGAGGGCCCCTTGGATCTCAGGTCGGCTGAACACGGAGCAGGTCTTGTGGTTCTCGAGGGAGAAAGAGACTCAGTCAAGCGCAACTTGATCATACCAGCGGTCAACTGCACATGGTCCCGAAAAGCCCGCACAGACACCCTTGAATGACGAGGTTTTCTGGCAACGCTCTAGGGCGCACACGGATCCCAAGATGTAAATGCCACTGCCAGCCCTCGCGGACACACCTTTGCTTGACGACGTGCTAAATCCGCCTCTTGGACAGGTCGAACTCGGGCCCCGCGGAGACGTCGAACGACACCGAGACCCGCCAACCCACCTCAACAAGCCCAGACGTCAGACGCCCACACCCCGAGTATAGCTCCAGGAATGCCAGCGAACGGCGGGCTGAATAAGACGACGATGGGACTGGGCGTGACCGAGAAGATCATGTCACTGGCAACTGTCTTGCCTGTGCCTTGCGAAAGGCACCCACCAAAGGGAACCGCCCCCAACGTGAAGACTGGAGCCTGCCTGGGGCTGCCAGGCCCTGAGCAAACTCGAGAGAAATGACGGGGCCGTGCAGCGCTTGGTGCCTCGAGAGCGGGTGGCATTGTTTCTGGTAGTCTCGTTGTCGAACCGTCGCGTTCCTTCATCAGCTGGGTCTCGCTCGGACTCGATATCCGCCACCGTGCCTGCACGGAGTGAGCGCGTTAGAATGTCCGTCTGTTGTGTGGAAAGTTTTTCATGTCTTCGAGGGCCGCCCCCCGCCCTCCCCCTCCCGCGCGCGCTTCGAACATCGTTCCCTCTGAAACTGTTTTCCGGCGGCCTTTTCGGCCTCCAAGCGGCCAATAATGGCCTCTGGACGGCTTCTTAGACAGCCAAGACGACACCAAAACGGCCCTGGACGGCCCAAGAAGGCTCAAGAGACTCCGAAGACAGCCTCAAGACGGCCCAAGACGCTTCCAAGCTGTCTCAAGAGGGCGCCAAGAGGCCCTCCGGGAGAACCCGCCAAAACCACTGATTCGCCTTGGAATTTTAAGGATGTTGAAGTCCTCGCCCGTTTGGCTTTCTGACCGCCCAGGACGGCCCAAAGGGCTCCAAGATAGCTCCATGACAACCCATGAGGCCCCCAAGAGGGCCCTGGGTCAGCCTAAAAGGACCCCAAGATCGCCCAAGAGGCTCCTAAGACGGCCTCAAAATGACCCTAAAGCGCCCCAAGAGGGCACCAAGACGCCCCAGAGAGGCTCCCAAGACGGCCTCTGAACGCGTCCGACGGGCCAATCGCCCCCCTTTAAAACAGCCAAACAAGCCCAAAGATGTTCGTAAGAGGCCCTGGGAGCCTCCCAAGAGGCCCCCAAGAGGCACCCCAGGAGGCTCCCAGGAAACCTCCAGGAGGCCCCGAGAGGGTCCAAAGAAGCATGTTTCTCCTCGTCCTCATCTTCTCCCTCTCCTCCTCTTCCTCCTCCTCCTCAATTTCCTCCTCCTCTGGTTATTGTTGTTATTCGTCTTCTTCTTAGTAATACCATTATTCGTATTACTAGTATGAATATTAATACAACTAGTATTATTAAGATTCTTTATAATAGTATTATTATTCTTAGTATTAATAGTATTCCTATTCGTATTAGCATTACTAGTATTAGTTTCAGCCTTCTATTTTTTCTTCTTAGAATTATGAGTATGATTCTTCGTACCGTTAACATTGGCAGTCGCAGTAGTAGTAGTAGTAGTAGTAGTAGCAGTAGTAGTAGTAGTATTAGTGGTATTATTATCCTGGTTGTTCTTCATATGTGTCTTCGTATTATTGTTATTCGGATTCGTACCAGTATGATTATTAGTACTAGCATTATAAGTATTAGCATTGGTTTTATTAGTATTCCTCCTCCTTCTCCCCCTCCTCTTCTTATTGGTATAGCTATGTGTCTGCTTGTTGTGAATGGTCTTCTCCGTCGTATCATTACTACTCTCCTCATTATTATACGTATTCGTTTTGTAATTAATAATGTTATTATTCGTGTCATTCGAACTACTGGCATTGTTATGCGTAGCCATATACGTGTGTATTACTACTACTACTACTACTACTACTACTACTACTACTACTACTACTACTACTACTACTACTACTACTACTACTAACTACTACTAGTTACTACTAGTACGGCTACGACTACTACTACTAATACTACGACTACTACGACTACTACTACTACTACTACTACTACTACTACTACTACTACTACTACGAATCATAATAATAATATAAAAATAATAATAATAATAATAATACTGGCATTACCATTACTAGTATGTTCCGTCTTCCTTGCATTGTTATCATGAGTCCGATTCGTTTTATTATTCCTCTTGTTCCTAATACTACTCTTACGAATCGAATTATTATTAGTATTAGTAATCGTCTTAGAATTCTTCTCATTAACATTTGTCTTTTTGCTCATCATCATCATCCTCAATTTCCTCCTCCTCCTCCTCCTCCTCTGCATTTTCCGCCTCCTCAATCTCCTCCGCCTCCTCCTCCTCCTCTGCGCCCTCCGCCTCCTCATCATCATCATCCTCCTCGTCCTCCTCCCCTTCCTCCTCCTCTTCCTCCTCTCTCTCCTCCCTACCGCGCTGACGAAAAGAAAAAGAGGCCGAACGCTCGACCCCCCCTTATCATACCACGTCTCGGGGGCGCGTTGCTCCTACAGCCGGCTGCCTGACTGCAGCGCTATTGCACAGGCAAGGTGGCGGGGTTTGCCGCAGGCAGCTGGATAGCGAAGCCTGAGGTCGTTGTCGCATCCGAGAGAAAAGGCGGCAAGGAGGCCGAAGTCCTTTGCTCGACCTTCCACGAGGCAGCAAAGCACCAGCAGACGACGCCCGTGTCCAACTCGTCGATGGGTTTCCCTCCGAAGAGCCATAAACATCACCCCCCTCCTTCATTCGGGGGCGGCCAAGAGGGGGGCGTCCAAGAGGGGGGGGGGGGGGGCGGGGGCAAATCATGGCCGGCGGCACGTGCGCGGCCCAAGGGGGGGCCAGGGACGTAATGAAATAAGAAGAGGCGCCATGAAATCTGGGGAAATATCATGGCCCACGCCATGATATTCACACACCCCTACCGCCCCCGATTCATATGGATAACTTCGCCTCTCTTCCAACCCCCATCGAAGAGCGCGCGCGCGCGCCATCGAACGGGGTCAATAAACTCATCAGGAAGCACGGAGACCATGCCGACGATCTCCTTCTGCTCCATTTGCCCACGCTCCTTTTCTAAGCGTTTTGTCCAATGGCCGGGCCCCACCAGACCCCGGGACCCCCGAGGACGGCATGGGGGCTTCAGCGAACCCCAGAAGCCTACGTGGGCAGATCGCACCAGGCACCTCGAGCTCAGCGGACCATCCAGGATTGGGAGGTAGCATGGACTCACTGTCTTTCAGGGGGTCTCCACGGCCCCCCTCCACCTCCATCTGCCTCCAGCGCCGCTTTCCAGCGGACAAGCTCGGAACTCCCCGAGGCCCATAATCAGGCTATACCAGGAAAAAAAACCCAGCCACCACTCCGAACCCCCGCTTGACCCGACCCGGGATCTCGGACGCGCGCCCGACATGGTTTTGAGCAAAACAGCAGGCGCGGGCAAAGACAAACACGGCCGGCCTCAACGGCACCCAGCACTTGATGCAATGGCCGAACAAGACACGAACAGCCTCGCCCGCCACGCGGCGCATCTCGAGAAATTATATCATTCCAAAGTGCAGGGGCCAGGCCCGGTCAGCGCGGCGGCGGATCCCGCGCCTCTTCCCGTCGATCACGACGCCCCCGTTCTCCACGAGCATCTCGTCGCCACCCTCCTCGCGCCGCGCGAGACCAGCCTCTCCGAATCCATTGTCGATCTCGGCGCAAGCGCGACCGGCAATCGACGTGGAGAACCTAAGGATGGCACGGTTATCAGAGCACGCGCTGCTGACAGGACCAGCTCGCAAATCTGGCTTGGCAGCCCCCCCTGCACCATCCGGCCACCCACCCGCCCGCCACGGAGGCGGAAATACTTGACGGAGGCGGCGGAGAAGTTCGACGCCCACGGCCAACCCTGCGGCACCCCGAAGAGGACGGGGAGCACTTTCGGAGGCGCCCGGCGTCGCTGTCAAAAACCCCATTGGGGCCGAACTCCGAGCACCTGACGGGGTTGTCCAGGCCGAACCACTCAGCTGTGGACTCAACCAACAACAGGTAGAAGGCACACCCACGTCGCCGACCTTGATGGGCCTGTTTTCCACCACCACCACCACCACCATGAGTTGGAGGGGGGGAGGTGGAGGATGAGGAGGAGGAGGAAGACGAAGAGGGGGGGGGGGGGAACCCCTCCCTCCTCCAACTCATGGTGGCGGTGGCGGTGGAACGCAAGCCCATCAGACCTGGACGCCGACGGCGGCGACCTCTGCAAGTGGCCCGCGCCCCTGGCAGAGCTCGCCGAGATCTTCGGCGCCAAGCGCCATCCGTCCAGCTGGGCCAGGGCCCCAGCACCTCCAAACTTGGCCATGGGAGGGAGGCGGCGGCGACCACCAGCAATCCCAAGGTCGACGATGAACGGCACGCCACGGCGGCGGGACCCCCACGCGAAGAACGCCCCCACCTTCGCCTTGATCCGAGTCCTGAACCCCGGCAGCCCCTTTCTCAAACAGCCCAAGGTAGGGGCCCATGCGAGCACGTCGGCCCCGGCGGATAGCGGGGCCCCAGCACGGTCTGAGAGCATGGCGCCCCTCGCTCCGGGCATCAATCGCGGGCTGAGAGCGGACGCGGTACTTCTTCTCGGGATCTGTCAAGAACACCCGCCTCATCGGGCGGCAGCAAATCGACGGCGGGCTTTGGCGCCGCCCTACCTTTCGCGACCTTCAGATGATCAGGGTGATACGGGGCGAGAAGTGCATTCTCGCCGACGCCGAAAAAGCCTTTCGCCTTGAGGAGCCCCTAGAAGGCCCCCTGCGCGGTCACCCTCGGCGGCGGGGGCCCGCAGCTGGCACCGCGCCCCGAACTCGATCCACGACTGCAGCCTGGGTAGAAGGAAGAGCCGCCGAGGTGGAGGTCCCGAGCCTACCGCTGAAGCAGCCAGGGAATCCAGGCTGCGCATCACCTCGGCCACTCGGAACTTTCGGCCCCGCCGCTCTCCGAGCGCAAGCGGTGGGCGGCGCGGAGGGCGCCCGCGATCACCAACCGGCGTCGCGCGGGGCACTCGTACTTAGAACGGACGAACGGACTACCATGCTTGGGCCCGCCTCGCACGGCCAAAAACGCCCCACTTGATGCCCCAGAAGCTGCTGGAAATGTCCCTTTCCGCGCCTCCCAGTCCGCGGCCCAGCGCCACCCCTGACCCTCCGACCCCGCGGCCCGTGGGGCTTTGGCCTTGGCTTCGGCCTTGGCCCTGGGGTCGTGGGCGTCGCGGTCGGCGGCGCGGCGTCTCCCGGGCACCTGCTCCTCTCGCCACCGACGCTGGGCCTCCATGGTAGTGGCGCTCTCTTTCTGCCCGCCGCTCATCCAAATAGAACGCTCCTGGAGACAGGCCTCGCCGATCTCGCCCGTCGAGCCGAAGGTGCCACGTCGAGGCCAGAGACGTCGGGATGTCTGGGGTTCCGACGGATGGTCCTCTGCATCTCGTAGATGCGCCTCACGGCCTACTCGACGGCGGCCGAACTCGTGGGATCCAGCTGGTCATGCGAGATGGCGAACCTCACGATCTGGATGAGCTTCCGCAGCTTGCGAGCCACCGAGGAGGATCCCTCGCTGACCCCTGACTGCCGCATGAACTCGCTCTACCACACCTGAAGGTCAGATTCCAAGAATTCTTGGCAAGCTTTGGGCCCGACGCGAGGCCAGTCAGCAAAGGCATTGGAAGTGACTAGCCCCATGGCCTTCTGCAGAAACAAGACACGCTTCTTGGACGAGTTTTGATAATTGCCGAGCAACCCGAGGTCGCCCGCAGACCCACCAGGGAGGCCAGGACGTTTCCGAGCGAGCCAGCCGTCATGATCAGCATCCGCCATACGGTCGACAGGCGCGATCACTGTTTTGAACCAGGCGAGACGAATAGTAATAAGGTCATCGTCGCGATCCTCGGTGTCGTCCCAGAGCTTCGCAGCCGCCACGACCGTGTCGAACTTCGGGGAAGAGGGGTCAGCGATGCGCCACATTGCGCCGGCAGTGCCAGCAGCGCCCGGGGCGGGAGCGATGTCTGGGATCTCCGCGATACCTCGAGTCTGCTCTCGCATGGCAGCTGTCCTGCCGTTCGCACGCTGCTGTCCTCTGAACCTGTAGTCATGAACGGAGATGTCGACTGGCATCGCAGCGTTAAGCCCGAGCGATCGAACCTCCATGCCATTGCAGTCCTCCTCATGCACGTCCCCGCTGGGGGTTTCGACGATCCACTTCCCAGGAGTCACTCGGGTGAAGAGAAGACGATGGTGATAATCGAATCCTTCAGCGTCACCCTCGTGGCTCGTCAACACCTGGAGACCGATCGACCTGCGGCATGCTGCCGACTCCTCCGTATTAGGCGGCCCCCTGAGAGCAGCTCGTACTCCCACGCTTGTTTTAGGCCGTGCCGTGAAGCACCGACCTGCAAGAATCCCAAGATTGAAACCGATGATGAACGGGCTGAACCCGATCGCAACGAAGATGTCTCTCCCGCTCTCCAGCGGGCACTCGAGGGCGAGGGATCGTGCTTCTCACAGATCGGGACTGCTGGACACACGAAAGGCGGGACAGCTGGGCACACAGCGGGTCGCGAGAGAGCCTCCTTCACGATGCCTGGTGCTGGTCCACAGAGATCCCCGACGGCTGCCGCTCACGAGCAGACACACTCGCAGCGCGCCCGGGCAAGGGCGTCACGAGTCACAGTGCATGTGAAGTGGGCGAGCGGAGTGAAAGAGGCAGCCCACTCAAGCATGACTCTGCTGGCTCCTTGCAGCAGGAAAATATTGAGCATTGACCTTGCAGCATACAGAACACTGAATGCACAGACCTGGCCACGGTTCATTCCGAAAACAAACCTCAATGATTATGGCAAGGGAAGGATGACGAAGACGAGGAGACAAAGGGGGAGGGGGAGGAGGAGGAGGAGGAGGAGGAGGAGGAGGAGGAGGAGGAGGAGGAGGAAGAGACCGATGAGGAGGGGGGATAGGGGAAAAAGAGTGGGAGAAGGAGAAGGAGGCGGAGGAGGAAGAGGGCCCGAGCGAACCCAAGACTTACCGACGATACTACAAAACACCCTCCCATCCCAAGTCAGTCCTCAGTACCCCACGCACACACACACAATGCTTACTTTCCAATGCGCGAAACGCCCAGCTGAAAAAACTAGCGCCCCGCGCAATTCAGGCGGAAGCTGAGCTTTGAAGGAAAAAGCCTTCACCACGCGGGCTCTCTGAGGAATGCGACAACAAGGTTGCATCATAAAGCTCAAGGAACGTCGCAGCGACAGCCCCGCTTCAAAAAGGAACCGCCTTTCACCAGCACAGATGCATAAATTTGGCCCTGAAGCCGTGCGGCGTGTCAAGCGATAACCCCGGTCTGAAAAAAGTCCGCCCTCCATCTGTGTAACGGATGCACGACGTCATGAAAGTGTGAAGATGTGGTGAGGGAACCTCAGGCGGGAGCCCCATTCTGAAAAGAAATCGCCTTCCGTCCGTGTGCTTGCTGCTTGACCCTAATGTTCGCTGCGCTAAATGAGAGCCCCAAATTGAAAACGGTTAACCCTCCATCCGTGTAACTCTCAAAGTGTCAAAGACGAGTCTGCGAGGCGCAAAGTCGAGAACCCCAGTTTGAAAGCCACCCGCCCCGCATCCGTACAGCTTATGGTAATGTTGAAAACGAAAGTGCGCAACGCCAAAGCGATGACAATCCCATTTTGAAAGCGACACACCGACCGTCCGTGTAACTGTTGCCGCAAGCTGCAAGATCGTACACAGTGAGGGATTATCACGCGAAACGCACGGGCTGCCCTAGCGACACTCCCGGGAGTGCTGCAGAGAAAAACAAGTTAAAATGATGTGGGAGGAGGAGGAGGAGGAGGAGGAGGAGGAGGAGGACAACGACGAGAGGAGAGGAGAAGGAGAGGAGGAGGAGAGAGGATGAGGAGGAGGAGGAGGAGGAGGAGGAGGAGGAGAGGGAGAGGAGGGAGAAGGAGGAGGAGGAGGAGGAGGAGGAGGAGGAGGAGGAGGAGGGAGAGTGAGGAGCAGTAGGAGAAGGGAGAGGATGAGGAGAAAGGCAGGAGGACCACGACAGGGAGCAGGAAGTGCCCCCCGTCCACGACGACGAGGAGAAGAGCCGACCGCGAGGAGGAGGAGGAGACCACGAAGGAGGGGGGTGCAGGAGGAGATACGGGAGGAAGAGGCCACGAGAAAGAGCTGGAGAGGGAGGAGGAGAGCACGAGGGAGGTGGCAAGGAGGGGCAGCGCGCGCGCTCCCGCGCGTCGACGAGCATTGGCTCGAGCAGGCCGCACTCAGACCCGACGAAGCTCAGGCGTCCCCCAGCCTCCCGGCGGAGCTCCCGAGCCCTCGGCAGACGGGGGGGGGCAGGAGGAGGAGAGGAGACTGGAGGAGGGGAGCAGGGGAGGAGGGGAGGGGAGGAGGAGGGGAGGAGGGGAGAAGGGGGAGGAGGAGGGATGGAGAAGGGAGGAGGGTTCGGTTCGGTTCGGCTCTCCTCGAGAGCAAGGTGCACGGCCCCGACAGCCGGAGTGCGCTCCTTCGAAGGAGGCTTGCATTCGTGAAGGGGGCTTCGTGGGTGGCGGCGGCTCTGCTTGGGTGGGCGGGTCGGGTCGTGGTCTTGTCTCCATGGGCGCAGGCGCCTGGGATTGTCCAGGTCGGGGCGCTTGCCGGCCCCGCGCTGCCGCGGGCTTGGTTTGGGGCCGGGGCGTGGCTCCCTGTGGCTTTTCGCGCCCCCCCTGGTCGTCTGCGGGGGGAGGCGTCGCCATGATCTGGTGTGATGTGGTCGGTAGGTTCTGGGGTGTGGTTCAGGGTTAGACGCATGTCGGTCGTCTGGTGGATGGTTTCGGTTGTGCCCCCCCCCTTCCCCATGCGCGGTCGGACAGGAAGCAAGGTGTTGGTCTGGACATGAAGCGGAGTGCGGGGACAATGCTCGGGAGCGTCGGAGCAGGGAGGTAGCAGGAGCAGCATTTGCCATACTCATGCCACCGCGTCGCGCCGCAGCTGGGCCGGCTCAAGATGGAGGCTCTCCGGGAGGAGATTCGGCTCGGAAATGCCGGCCTCGCCGATTGGGAGAACGTGCGGGGTTTGAAACTTCGCTTCGATTTCCTCAGGCTGTGCGGGGCCTCGCAGGAGTTTCTCGAACAGTGGCGCTATGGACGGTCTTTGGGAGCCTCCCGTCACGTCGCCCGCGCTTTTCCCAACCATCCATCGGCACGGAACAATCCAGAATGGGCTGAGCGGGAGCTAGATAGATTGGAATCGATGGGAAAGATATCATTCTTTCCTGCAGGAGGCGCCAAGCCAGCAGCACTCAACGTAAATCCGCTCGGCCTCATCTTGAAGGAAAGGGAAGGAGTTCCTTCGGACGCGGCGGAGTTCGAAAGGCTGAAGGCCCGATTAATTGTCGACCTTCGGCGGGGCGGGGTTAACGATCTTCTCCCCGCGGTGAACGTCAATTACGGTACCATTGAAAAAGCCGTTAGCATGTTAGGTGCTGGATCGTGGATGTACGTGATCGACCTTCAAGACTCGTTCTTCAATTGGAAGGTAGCGGACGCAGACACGTTCCTCTTGGGGTTCTACTCGAATGTCCGCCGTGCTTACGGAAAGTTCGATTACCTTCCTTTCGGCTTAAAGCCGGCCCCGGGCACGAACGACTCGTCCGTGAAGGAGATCCTTCGCATTCTCTTGGTCAGAGAAGCTGTGCCTCTGCTCGATTTCGTCGACGACTTCCTCGGCTTCGCAGAGAGCGAGGATGAGGCGTGGAGGCAGCTGCGCACCGCCGTGCGTTTCTTCATCCAGTGTGGAATTCCCGTGAGCGCGAAACCCACAGGCGTCCGACCCCCTAGCCAACGACAGGTTTGGATAGGGTGGATTTTTGATACTGCCCGTCGTGTAGTGACAGTCTCCGACGAGAAGTGCGAGCGTTGCCGGGCTTTGTGCTTAGAGCTGATTGCTGCGAACAGCCAGCAAACTCTGAGAACGAGGCAGCTTGCCACCGCCGCAGGTTTTGCATCTCACATAGCAGACATTTGGCCGCAGGCGCGACGACGCTTGCGCCCATTGTGGGTCGACATGAACTCCACAGGCGTGTACGCTCTCTGGCAAGCCCAGCCAAGCGCCGATCCAGTGGTGCACCTTTCGCCGTTGAGTTTACAGAACCTCGATTGGCTGTATCGAGCGTTGGAGTCTCCACCAGTGCGTTCCCTGCACTGTGCGGGTGGCTCCTTATCCTCCTGGGGGCACAAATCGCCCGAGTTCCTCAACTGGCGTTCCTTAGCCAACGAGGGGCTCATCCAGGTAATAGAGACAGATGCATCCAAACTCGTAGGCTGGTCGTACCATGTCTGCGCCGACAGCCGAGTCGTGTCAGGCGTGTGGCCAGATGATTTTGTCTTAACCGAAGGCCACCTCGGTGCGACAGACATCAACTACAAGGAACTCTGGGTCGCCCTGCAATGCCTGCTGCGCGAAGGGCAGACGTTTGCAGGGTGGCGGGTTTTATTCCGCATGGACAACACAGCGGCTGTTCACTATGTGAACATACGGTACGGGAGGGTGCCGTCTCTAGAAGAGCTCGCCGGCCGGTTCGAGGCGGCAGAACGCAATGCGCAATGCTGGGCGCTCGCCGTGCATATTCGCGGCGTTCACAATCCTGTAGCCGACGGCGGGTCCCGCTCTCCAAGCTTCGCGTTGGCTTGGGCAGAGTGCCCCTTCCGTGACGCAGTCCTGCGTCGCGACTTGTTCCGGGATGTAGAGGCGAGGTGCCAGGTCTCGTTCTCGCTTGATTTGTTTGCGGATCGCGCTGGCCTGACGGCGCTTGCGCCCCACTGGTGTTTCCCCGAATTGACTGCGTTCGAGCAGGATCTGCGGGGCCACGTAGTGTGGGCTCACCCCCCGAGAGCGATTATCTATGCTATGCTGGAGCATTTCGCCCGGGAGGCGGCGGCCGGTTGCGACGCCCGCATCGTTATCCTTATTCCAGAGGACACGACTGCTCCGTGGTTCCGCGTGTCGTTGCTGCGGAACTGGCATCGAGTCCGCTCGTGGCAGGCGGGCTCCGATTTATTCCGGTGGGTGTCCACCGCTGGTGCCAGGCACGGCCCCCGTACAGACCTGCAGTATTCCGTCCTGCAGAACTGGCAGCCGGCGAACAAGCGCAGGCGCAAGGGTGAAACAAACATCACATCATCATCATCATCATCATCATCATCATCATCATCGTCTGTTCCATCCATCAGGCGATGTGTCGTGCCGACTCGGAGGCGCTATGAGCATGCGATCTTCAAAGCTACGGGAGCTACGGCAACAAAAAGGGTCGGGGAGAGTGCAAGGGCGAGAGAGTGGGTGGCAGGGTGGCCGGCTGAGGGGGGGGAGCGCGCCCGCCGACCCGCAGGTCCCCGCTTTGCCTCCCCATTCTTCCAACCTCAGGAGAGAGTGAGAGAGAGAGAGAGAGTGTGGGTGCATGTGTGAGGGAGAGACGGCGAGAGAAGGGGGGAGCGCGCCCGCCGACCCGCAGGCTCTCGCTTTGCCTCCCCATTCTGCCAACCTCCTTCCCTCTATTCACTTCACCATTCTCCGCCCTCCTTCAACGCACAGAAGGGAATGGTGTTGCTCGCCTCGCCCCCCCACCCCGTGCCCCTCCACCCTGTCGCCCTGCCCTCCCGTCGCCCCCCTCCCCCGCTTCGTACTTGGGAAGGAAGAGCTGGGACGGGGAGCGTGTATGGCTGCTCTGCACGCGGGAGGCGGCATAGGTGCCGGCGCGCGTGTGCACGGAGCTCTCGTCCCAATCTCGTCGGCTTGGGAGAGAGCAGTTGACCTCGGTGCCCCGGGGGTCAAAACGTCATGTGTGGCGCGGGCAAGAAAGGGTTATCGGGGGTCTGGTTTCGCTCGCACTGCGCCCCGGTCTCCGTAGCCGGTCTGGCTCGAGCGTTTGAGACTTCGTGCGTGCGCAGCATTCCACCAGCCCCCTGTCCATACCATGGCAGCAGACGAGACTCGTTTGAAGGAACTCATTGCGGAAGCATGTCAGCCTTCTGGTGCCATCCACACAGCCGTCAAAGAAGCGATTCAGGCGGCCGCAGTCGATGGTTGCGTGAAGATGCGTGCGGAGAGCGTCGCTCAGAAGGCAATCGGCGACAGCCTTTCCGACGGAGGGGCGGTCTTCACCGCAATCGCCAGTGAAGCCGATCGGCTCGCCGACATGAGCTTCCCCTACCGCAAGCAGCTCCGGGGCCTGAGTGCGCCGCAGTGGGCCAACACGTGGGCTGCGTTGATGGCAGACCCAGACGACCTCTCGGCCGCCGCAGATGCCATGAGAGACCCGTCCCTTGCGTCGATCATGGCGCTCCAGGCAGCTCACCCTGATAACGCAGAGCTTCAGGCGCTTCGCCAACATGCTGTTCGCAAGCATGGGGCGCATCACTCGTGGAAGACCCTTTGCTTGCAGGACAGGGGCGGTTCTTCGGACAAGCTCCGCGTGTTCTTGTCGGAGAGGGGTGAGAGTGCTGACATCAATGTTCGTGCTTTATCTCGGTCCTTGTTGGCGCTGTTTCACTTGGTAGAGAAGCGCTTCACGTGCGTTCAAAACACCAAAAAGACTGGCCCCGCCAAGGCCGAGGCGCAGCGAGCGTCCATGATGCCGCTTATGTACCATGCAATCAAGAGTTACAAGAAGCGCACGGTCAAACCATCTGCGCTGGTCCCGGTGGACCATTCCGTCCTCCTCCAGGACTTTGGGGTCGACCTCATTCTCGCCGAGTACGCGCTGCAGTCGAAGTACCAGCCCAGCGGCGAGAAGCGGGCCTTCGAGTCGGGCGCGGAGGGCCCCCGCAAGGCCGCGCGGGCGGGCTCTTCCCACGCCGGGGCCGCCCCGGCAGGCCCGCAGCCCGGCCGGCTGTTCCCGCTTGGCCAGGAGGAGCAGCGCGAGCAGCCCAAGGGCGCCACCAAGGGAGCTTCGGCAGGCAAGGGCGCCAGCGACCCTTCGAACCGCCAGCTCAAGGAGCGCACCGTGAAGGCCTTGAAGCAGGAGCTCGCCGGGTTCGCACCGCACAGCCGCCCGCCCGCAATCCAGGACTGGATTGATTCGCGCTTCAAGCGTGAAGAGCTGAAGCAGGCCATGGGCCAGCTCGTCCGCGAGGTGTGCCGGAACTGTTTGTTCGCTGGCAGGGGCGTGCAGGAGCACACGTACCGGGTCTGCCGGGACCTCGGTAATGCATGCGTTATTCCCTGCAGCCGGTGCGTCCAGGCCGGGAGGGCCGAGGACATTACGCATTGGGTCCAGGATTGCAGATATTTTGGCAATTAGCTCCCCTAGGAGGGCGCGGGCCTGCTTGCGTTCCACTATATATACATTACATATTATACGGGGCCGATGAGGAGGTTCAGCTTTTCGCTCCTCTTCTTCTGTGGCCCTCCCTCCCCTTCCTGGGAAATGCGAAACGCGATTTCCCTTTCACTTCCGGGCGTTCGCCTGCGTGTGGCTTGTGAATTCTGCTACGTACGACATCTTTAATTGGCATGTCTCTGTTCGGCCGCAGCAGCGAGTCTCCGCTCTTGGCCGCCGTTGGAAAATACATCGTCGCAGGCATCCGACGTCATGTTTTCCCTTGCATATGCCAGGGCTTCTGTGGTTCTTTTCTCTTCGGTCCGGCGGTTCCGCCTGTGTCGTTTTTCGGCTGCCCCGTGGGCGTTGTGTGGGCCCCCGGAAGCCAAAAACAAAACACAAAAAAATAGCGGGCACTCGGTGCTTGTTTTTGTCCCACATATAAGGCAGGGTTCTTGTTCTCTGCACGCCCCAGCGCAGGATCTTTTCCTCCCACGCACTATCTGGTGGTTGACGTGCGGGGTCCTTCCGTCGGAGTCATTTCACGACTCGGGTTACCACTGGTCGTCTGTTTTCGCTGGCCTAGTCGCAACTTTCGCCGGCGCCCGCGGCGCCCGGAGGTCGCCCGCCCGAGCGCCGCAGCCGCGCAGGCTCAAGGATGGCGTGGCGCCGCCCCCTGGATAGCCCCCTCGACTCGGGCCCCCAGTCGCGCCCAAGGCTGGGTCCGGCGTGCATACACCGCGATGATTTCCCTACGCCTGCATCGCGTTGCCCGCCCGGACACGCTGCCGCCCCCATCTTAACCTCCACACTTTTGGGCGCCGCCCGGAGCAGCCCGCGAGTTTCGGTGGACGACCCAGTCGGCAGGACAGCCTATCGCGTGCGTCCCGCGGATTCGCCTTCCAGGCCGGAGGCGTTGGATCGGTTGGGAAAAAGACGTCTGCTTGGGCAGCCTGTGGACCTCTCGGCGCTGGAGGGGGGCACGTCGCCAACAGAGGTATCCAGCAGGCAGAAGGCTCAGGCTGCCATACAGAGATGCATCCAAGCAGCGTGGGAGGACTCCACTACGGCGCGGTATGACTACGTGCTGCGCGGGCCCGTCAGCGAGCTGGAGTCCGCATCGGGGGTGCCCCTGTTGCCGTGCAGTACGGATCTGAAATTCATGGTATTATTTTCCCAGTTCGAAGGGTCCCCGTGGAATTCTGTCGTCACAGCCAAAGCAGCGGTGAGAGGATGGCACGTCCAGAGAAATCTCTTGGGAGACTGGGAGAAAGCGTGGACTGAGCGCACATTGCTTTTCTGGCGCGGATTGAAAAAGCGTTGTGATCACACGCTTTCGGCGGCCAAGCGCCCTCTGAGCATTGCAGAATTGTCTCATTTTGTAACGGCCTCGCACAACCGGGGCTCACCAGCAGGCGTGCGCAACGCAGCGTCAGCAGCGCTATGTTTCTTTGGAATCCGTCGCTCCTCAGAGATGCGAGCGTTGCTGTGTAACGACGTCCGTTTCAAAGCTGACGGCGTCGAGCTTCACGTCCGCAAACAAAAGAACGACCCTTTTGGTCGAGGCATGCTCTGTTTCATACCAGCAATTCCGCAGCTTGGCGCTGGCTGCCCTGTGGGCCTGCTTCGCGCTTGGCAGGCGCTCAGAGAGTCTATCTGGGACAAGGATCCAGCGACGTGCTTTTTTGCGTCACTAACGCCTTTCCGGCCAGGGCGATTGGCGATGATACGCTTCGCAGGGCCCTCGGTGCTGTGTGTCGCGACAGCACTGTGGGTTCCCACTCGCTCAGGAAGGGCGGGGCGCACTGGTGGAAGACTCAGGGTGGCGTTCCTGAGGAGGTCATCCAAGCGCAGGGCGGCTGGAGCACGCCGTCCACGATGCGCGCCTTCTACGCGCGTTTTTCGGACGATGATCGCTGCAAAATAATGCAGGCCGGGGTTGCGCGCTGTTCGCCTCTGCGTGTCCTTCCCTGGCGCCTGCGGAGCGTTTCGTTGCTCCTTAATTATCCCGCAGGTGGGAAAAACCTCGATGGGGCAGGCGCAGCCGTTCTGGCCGCACCTCCATTACCTCTAAACCAACCGCACCGCATCTGAGGGGAGTCAAGCAGCGTTTGTGTGCTGCTCGACTAGGCCTGCGGCTATCGTCGGCCTTCCCACCTGCGGCAGGATGCCGCCCCCGCGCCCTTCCCAAGGAAGGGCTGGCTGAGGAGCGTGGAGCGGTCGTGCACCAGAAAGGACCCGGCCCACTCCTGCCTCCTCCACGGCCGGCCGGTTGGCGCCTCCTCTCCCTGCATCCCCTTCCTCTCTCTACGTCCTCCGCGGCAGGTCTCCCTGCCAGTCCCTCCTTGCTCTCCCCTTTCCTCCGCGGCCGGCTCGTGGGGGGCTCGCCGGCCGGCCTCCCCCCTCCCTCCGGGCTGCCGCGCCGCCGTCCCTCGAATGCGCTCCTTCGAAGGAGGCTTGCATTCGTGAAGGGGGCTTCGTGGGTGGCGGCGGCTCTGCGTGGGTGGGCGGGTCGG
>CAUYUJ010021009.1:100595-113035 GCA_963575745.1 Prorocentrum cordatum | reverse complement strand
TACGACTACGACTACGACTACGACTACGACTACGACTACGACTACGACTACGACTACGACTACGACTACTACTACTACTACTACTACTACTACTACTACCGCTACTGCTACTACTACTACTACTACTACGACGATGAGGAGAAGGAGGAGGACGGCGTTTACCGCTCCTACTAGTGTTGCTTTCCTAGAGGCTCAAACTCCTAGGTAGGGTCGCACTGGGATAATTTACTATGTTTGAAGACTTCTCCTGTAGAGGGACAGGCCCGACGTAGCCCTACGGGCAGGGCTCCCAGGGAGCTCCCGAGAGCTCCGCGGGAGAGCAGCCCTGGCGAGAGGGCGCGGGTCTGCCGGCCTCGTTCGGGAAGAAGGCCAAGGAGAGGGGAGGGCGGGGCGCCCCACCGCGGAGGAGGGCCCTGCACGGAAGGGCGAGGCGCCTGCACGGTTGCCCGAGTCCGCCGACTTCTTTCGCACGCTGGGAGCGCAGAGGCGTGCGAGCTGATGGGCCGTCCCCCTCCCGAGCACACGTACGCCCAGCACGGCTGCAGCCCGTCGTCATGTGGGCACGACGTTGTAGACCGTGCTTCGCCCTGGCAAGCTCCATGGGCTCCTCACGTCGTCTGGGGGTCGGCGAGATGGCGCAGGTTCCTCTTGACTGAGGAGAAGGGAAGTTGGACGCAGAGAGACGTACTAGTACTACGTGTCCTCATCGGAGGCGTGCGTCCGACCCGAACATATAGTACACCCATCTTGTAGTATGTCGTTTCTCAGCGGTACGGCCAGAAAGCGCCCGCCACAAAGCAGATAATGTACTATAGGATTTCTCCTCGCGAGCGTCGCCCTTCGGGGGCGACGCACACGAAGTATCAGTTTGTGTGGGTGGCGGCGCCGAGGATATGAGAGGAGAAGCCAGGTAGCAGGCTGCTTGAGCGGGGGGGCATTGCCCATCATGGCGGACGTCTTACAGCTCCCCGTGACCGCGCGCCGGCGCTGCGGTGGCCGACGCAAGCCGTTTGGGGGGCGGGGGGGGGGGAAGGGGGAGGCACAGGAGGCAGGGAACCGAGGCACGAAGAAGGAGGACACGGTATGGGGTGAGGACGATATGTGGTGAGGAGGTGTGGGGTGAGGAGGCATATCGTGCCAGCACGCCCTGGCGCACGGGCCGGTGGCTGCAAGGACCGCGCGGCAGAGAGAGAGGCGCCGTGCGCCCCTGCAGCTACCCGCGGGGATAGCGGATAGCCACACCCGGACGAGCAGGTGACGCTGGGCACGTGCTATGCTGCTGCCGCGGGCGGCTAAGGGCAGGCACCAGGCGAGACCCGCACCGGGCGCTGGCCAGAGAGAAAAGAGAAAGGCTGGAGACTCGGCGCCTGCCCGCGAGTCGGCCGAGGAGGAGGAGGAGGAGTAGGAGGAGGAGGAGGAGCAGGAGGAGGAACAGGAGGAGCAGTAGGAGCAAGAGCAGGAGGAGGAGGAGGAAGCCGCACAGAGCAGACACGCAGCGGGTGGGCGCGCAGGCGCGCCATCCCCCGCGAGCGACAGGGGGCCCCCTGCCGAGAGAGAGAGAGCTGCCGTGCAGGAGGTGCGCTCAAGCCTGTGTCGGCAGGCCCGGGGGCGTGCCGCCGCGGAGGCCGCGCCGGCACGCCCTGCGGCGAGCGGCGCCAGGCCTCCTGTCGGGAGGGCTGGCGCTCAAGGATGCGCTCGGGCTGGGGAGCCCAGGCAGGCAGTGGCAGAGAGACGATCCTGATAGGGGGCCACATGCGAACCCTACCCCTACCCCCCACGATTTTTGAGGGGGAGGGTGGGGTTCACTTCGCTCGGGAGCTCTGGAACGAAGTGAACCCCACCCTCCCCCTCAAAAATCGTGGGGGGTAGGGGTAGGGTTCGCATGTGGCCCCCTACCGGAGCGAGAGAATCCATCCTCGGGCAGCGCTTAGGAGCCTGCTGCAAGGGAGCGTCCGGAGACTGGGGTGCTGGGACCTGCTCACGTGCAGATCTCCTGAAGCAGCAGGCGCTGCAGCGAGCACGGCTCGGCAGCTGCACTGGGAGCTCCCTGCGACAGCCGTTTGCAGAGCTGCAGGAGACTCAGGGGCGGAGCAACGAGTGGTGTGCCAGTCTGAACCAGGTGAGTCCAGGGCTACCTGGGCAGAGCGCGCCGGGGCAGAGGAGAGGGAGATGGCCCTAGCGTCGAGGTGGGGCCACAGCTCTCCGAAGTACATCGTCCATTGAGAAGCAGTGGCGGTGCAATGCAGCGCTTGGCTGCCAGCCAGAGCTAGCTGTGCCTGGCGGTCATCATCGAAGTGTCTCTGATCAGACACGCTGGTGGTGCAGTGCATCGAGCGGGGAACGGACCACTACGCACCAGCGTCTCTTTTGAAACACCGTAGCGGTGCAGTGAGCGGTGTGCCAACCTAAACCAGCTGCGTCTGGGGCTACATGTGTGCCCCCGTGGGCGCCCTCAGGTTGTGGCCGCAGCCTGGTGTCGACCTGTCTCGGAAGGGCCACGTCTGGTCTGTCTGTGAGGGTTCTTTGGGGCATGGGACCACGTCGGCCCTAAAAACAAGCTTCGTTTGTCGAAGTAGAATGGGGGAGTATACGGAGGGGGTGAAATTGAACGAGAATTGGACTGGGGCCGCCCCGACGAGGGAAAGGCAAGGAATGGAAAGGGGGTGCAATGGGAAACAGGTCGAGATGTACCAGGCACAGGGCGCCGGGGCAACGGGGAGGGAGATGATCATTTCGGGGAGGTGAGACCACAGCTCTCCGAAGTGCATCTATTGAGAAGCAATGGAGGTGCAATGCAGCGCTTGGCTGCCAGCCAGCACTAGCTGTGCCTGGCGGTCATCATCGAAGTGTTTCTGACCAGACACACTGGTGGTGCAGTGCATCGAGCGGGGAACGGACCACGACGCACCAACGTCTCTTTTGAGACACCCTGGCGGTGCAGTGAGCGGTGTGCCAGTCTAAACCAGCTGCGTCTGGGACTACATGTGTGCCCCCGTGCGCGCCCTCGGGCTGTGGCTGCAGCCTGGTGCCGACCTGTCTCGGAAGGGCCACGTCTGGTCTATCTTTGAGGGTTCTTCGGGGCACAGGGGCAAGTCGGTCCTGGAGGGGCGTGGGGGCAGGCTGCGTTTGTCGAAGTAGAACGGGTGATCACTCGGAGCGGGGGTGGGAATGAAAGATAGCACGAGCGGGGCCGCCTTGGACAAGGGCAGGACGGGAAAGGAAATGTGAGGAGGAGGAGGAGGAGGAGGAGGAGGAGGAGAAGGAGGAGGAGGAGGAGGAGGAGGAGGAGGGGGGGGGAGGAGGAGGAGGGGGGGAGGAGGAGGAGGAGGAGGAGGAGGAGGAGGAGGAGGAGGAGGTGAGGAGGAGGAGGAGGAGAGGAGGAGGAGGAGGAGGAGGAGAGGAGGAGGAGGAGGAGGAGGAGGAGGAGGAGGAGGAGAGGGGGGAGGAGGAGACGAACAGCGGCCAAACCACATCGTCGGAGCCTCTGATCCTTGGCTCGGACTTCTCCAGAGCCATCAGGGCCCCACCTGCCTCCCACCAAACGTCCACTCTTACGTTGATGCGAGCCAGAGGAGGGAGAAGGAGGGAAAGGAACCCAAAGAGGAGGAGGGAGGCGGGGGGGCGGTGGAGGAGGCAGAAAAGGAGGGGGAAGACGGAGAGGAGAACGGGAATATGAGGAGTTCTTGCTGGGAGCAGCCAGAAGCATATGCATCAAACAGAGATTGAGCACCTGGTGGAAGAGAAGGATCAAAGGGAGATCCGGCCACCCCCACAAAACGAGGAGGTTGAAGGCATGGAGGCACTGTGCCCACTGTACCCTTCGCCCCATGAGGTGACGCCGCACCTCGGCGGGAGGCCCTTCCCGAGACGCTGTGCTGAGCTTTCCAAATTCTTCTTCGTCCATATTGGCCCAGCTCGCGCGCGCCCACAAGGAAACCAAGGCTCGGGAGGACGCTCAACGTCCGCACACGAACAGAAAACAGCATGGGCCGTTCTCCCGCAGTTCGAGGGCGGGGCGCAGCATCTCACCCAAGAAACCTCGGCTTTCAACCCGCCCCGGGGCATGGGCGCTCCGGCCGCCGCCACGCCGGGCCCGACCTTGCGCTGCGCGGCCAGCATCTCCGGCTGCCTGCCGTGCTCCGCCTGCACACTCTTGGTTAGCCCTGGGCTGCACTCGAGGGCCTTCTTGAGCCACTCGCCGCACTCCTTCCTGCGTGGGGAGGCGCGGCGCTCGAACTGCACCCGATCCTGGTCTGAGAGCTCACAGGGCCCGACAGATCCACCACCTCGCCGGCGTCCAACACCAGCGATTCGGGGTCCGCCGGGAGAGCCTCGAGGGGGACCACAGACTTGCTGGGAACTGGACCTGGACCAGGCCTGAGGGTAGCACCTTCTGGGCGTGACGCTTCGTCGCATCCTCCAAGTTCTTCTGGGCATGCCGCTCATTGCGGAGGCAAATGTCGACCTTCTGCTGGGTTTGCTTGAGGTGCTGCTGGGCCTTGAGCTCATCATGCAGACCTTTGTCAAGCGCCTTGTGGGTCCACCTTTTTTCGGCCTCAACCGTGGTGATCTCAGACTCGGGAAGATTAGGCCACTAAGGAAGCTTTGGGGCGACATCAACACTTGTACTTTTGAGAAGGGCAACCGCATCATCCGCATGAAAAAGACTCGCGGCCTTCCTAATGGCAGCATGACAGAGGCCCTCGACAACGACAACCTCCGAACTCCCCGAATCGCCGTTTAACTCCACTTCCTGCACTCCGAATAGAGACGCTAGCTCCTGGCTACATCAGCTTCCCACAACTAACACAAGACTGACGACGCGCAGGCGATCAGAAGTCCAGCGGCCGCAAGTACACACTGAGTAAGAGGACGTTGTCGTCTTGTACTTGCCCGCTCTGTTGCCTGCCTTCGCGACAGACCACTCCCATTCTTCATCAACCGAGGACTGGGGTGGCTTCCAGCACAGGGCTGGCACCATGACGAGAAACGAAGCCACGGGCCCGCGCTCGGCCTGGCTGTGGCAAAGAGGATGGATGTGCTGCGTGTGGCGGACCACGCAGCACTCGGCTTGGGGCAGACCAGGCGAAAAAAGGATGTCTAGCCGCGGACTAGCGGTATGCCCTTGTTTCGCAGGGAAGCACAAAAACTTTAGCCAACATGGCGACGGAAGACGATGAGAAGGAGAAGGAGAAGGAAGAGAGGAGGAATAGGAGGAAGCAGAGGAGAAGGAGGAGGAGGAGGAGGAGGAGGAGGAGGAGAAGGAGAAGGAGGAGGAGGGAAAGGAGGAGAAGGAGGGAGAGGAGGAGGAGGAGGAGGAGGAGCAGGAGAGGGAGAAGGAGGAGGAGGAAGAGAAGGACGAGGAGGAGGGGAGGGGGAGAAGGAGGAGGGGGGGAGGAGGAGAAGGAGGAAGAGGAGGAGATGGAGAAGGAGGAGGAGGAAGAAGAGGAGAAGGAGGAGGGGGGGAGAGGGAAGGAGGAGAAGGAGGAGGGGGAGGAGGAAGAGGAGGAGGAGGAGGAGGAGGAAGAGGAGGAGAAGGAGAGGGAGAAGGAGGAGGAGGAAGAGGAGAAGAAGGAGGGGGAGGGGGGAAGGAGGAGGAGAAGGAGGAGGAGAGGAAGATGAGGGAGAGGAGAAAGTACCGGCCTCGCCCGCAGGAGGCCCCCGAGACAGCGTCGCAGCCCCCCTCCCCGACGAGGGGCGGCCGGAGGCCGCGCCGCGCCCGTCTGGGGCCCCGGCAGAGGTCGAGGAGGGACTCGGCCTCCCTCAGCGCCTGCGGTCGGCGGTCGTCCGTCGTCCCCCTTCTCCTCCTCCTCCTCTCCTCCTCCTCCTCCTTCCTCCTCCTCCTCCTCCAACTCCAACTCTCTCCTCCTCCTCCTCCTCCTCCTCCTCCCTCCCTCCTCCTCCTCCTCCTCATCCTCCTCCTCCTCCTCCTCCTCCTCCTCCTCCTCCCTCTCCTCCTCCTCCTCCTCCCTCCTCCTCTCCTCCTCCTCCTCCTCCTCCCCTCCTCCTCCTCCTCCTCCTCTCCTCCTCCTCCTCCTCCTCCTCCGCCTCCTCCTCCTCCCTCCTCCTCCTCCTCCTCCTCCTCCTCCTCCTCCTCCTCGACATCCTCCTCCTCCTCCTCCTCCTCCTCCTCGACCTCCTCCTCCTTCCTCCTCCTCTCCTCTCCTCCTCCTTCATCATCATCACCATCAGCAGCAGCAGCACATCAGCATCAGAGATCATACATCATCGTCAGCATATAATCATCATCTATCATCACATCATCATCATCATCATCATCATCATCATCATCATCTCATCATCATCATCATCAGCATCACATCATCATCATCATCAGCAGCGTCATCATCATCATCATCGGCATCGGCATCGGCATCAGCATCAGCATCATCATCATAATCATCATCATCATCATCATCATCATCATCATCATCATCATCATCATCATCATCATCATCATCATCATCATTATTATCATCATCAGCAGCATCATCAGCATCATAATTCCTAATCATCATCATCATCATCATCATCAGAATCATCATCATCATCATCATCATCATCATCATCATCATCATCATCATCATCATCATCATCATCATCATCTAATCGTCATCAGCATCATCATCATCATCAGCATCATCATTATCTTCATCATCATCATCGTCATCATCATCATCAGCATCATCATCATCCTGCTCAGCATCAGCATCACCACCAGCGCCGTCATCATCAACATCATCATCATCATTATCAGAAGCAGCAGCATCACAATCATCATCAGCAGCAGCAGCATCAGCATCAGCAGCAGCATCAGCATCAGCATCAGCATCATAATCAGCATCAGCATCATCATCATCATCCTCATCATCATCGTGATCATCATCATTACCATCATCATCATCAGCAGCAGCATCATCATCGTCACCATCATCATCACCATCATCATCATCATCATAAGCATCATCAGCAGCAGCATCAACATCGTCCTGCTCAACTGCAGCATCACCACCAGCGCCGCCGTCATCCTCATCGTCATCATCATCATCATCATCATCATCAGCAGCAGCATCATCATCGTCAGAAGCAGCAGCAGCAGCATCAGCAGCAGCAGCAACATCAGCATCAGCATCAGCATCAGCATCAGCAGCAACATCATCATCACAACAATCAACAGCATCAGCAGCATCATCAACAACAGCAATGTCATCACCATCATCATATGCATCTTCATCATAATAATCATACTCATTCTCATCATCATCAAATGCTAATAATCCTCATCATCACCATGATCATCAGCATTACCAGCATCATCCTAATCATCATCATCAACAGCATCATCAACATCATCATGATCGTGATCATCAGCATCACCATCATCGCCATCAGCATCATCATCATCAGCATCATCATCATCATGATCAGCAGCAGCAATATCATCAGCATCATCCTGCTCAGTATCAGCATCACCACCAGCGCCGTCATCATCAACATCATCATCATCAGAAGCAGCAGCAGCATCATCATCAGCAGCAGCGACATCAGCATCAGCATCAGCATCGGTATCAACATAGGTGTCGTCATAATCAATATCACCATCAACAGCATCAGCAGCACCGTCAACAACAACAATACCATCACAATCATCATCTTCATCTTATTATTCTCCATCATCGTCATCAGCATCATCATCGTCGTCATCATCATCATCGTCAGCATCCTCGTCATCATCATCATCATCATCATCATCATCAGCAGCAGCGTCGTCATCATCACGATCACCAGCATGATCATAATCATCAGCATCAGCATCATCATCAGCAGCATCATCGTCCTCACCATCACCATCATTATCATCATCACCCTAAGCATCATCATCATCAGAAAAATCATCATCAGCAGCATCATCATCATCGTCATCGTCATCATCGCCATCTGTATCATCATCGTCACCATCATCGTCATCATCATCGTCATTATCATCACAGTCACCATCATCATCACCATCACCATCACCATCACCATCACCGTCACCAACATCCTCATCATCATCAGCATCATCCTCATTAGCAACATCATCATCCTCAGCATCCGCATCATCATCAGCAGCATCATCACCATCATCATCATCAGCACCATCATCAGCATCATCGTCATCGTCAGCATCACCGCCATCACCACCATTATCCGCATCATCACCACTCCCACCGCCATCACCATCATCCTCATCCTCGTGCTCATCATTCTCCGCCGCACCCTCCACCTCCCTCCTCTTCCTCCTCCTCCTCCTCCGCCTCCTCCTCTGGATCCTTGAACCTCGACGACCACCACCACCACCACAAAGACACAGACGCTGACAACAACGAAGTCGACGCCTTCGACGACGACGACGACCACCACCACCACGACTACGACGACGACGACCACGACGATGACGACGACCACGACGACGACGACGACGACGACGACGACGACGACGACCACAACCACCACCACCACCACCACGACGACGACGACGAATACGACGACGACCACCACCACCACCACCACGACCACCACGACCACGACCGCGACCGCGACCACGACCACGACCACGACCACGAGGACGCCGACCAAGAAGGTCTCGGGATGGGGTGTCCCTGGAGGTCAAGGTCCCAGGTCCCTGAAGGACCACAGAAGATCCAGAATCGACAAATCTCAAATCTCCAACATCGATCCTCGATGACCCTCCTGGACGTCGCTGCCGCCGCCATCGTGACGACGACATGGCGTCGAGAGCGCCCCGGGAGGCCCAACAACACCTCTATCCTAAAACCGCGAACGTCCTCGACAGAGGCGGCGGAGGCGGCGGCTACGACGACGACGCCGACGCCGACGTCGGACGGCGCCGCCGTCGTCGTCGAGGTTCGAGATGGAGTTTGTGTGTGTGTGTCGTTGCATTTGGGGGCCTCCTGGGACGCTCTCGTCGCCGACGGCGGCGACGACGATGGCGGCGATGGCGGCGAAGGCGAACCTCGACCATCGCATCTCGATCCTCGCACCTCTACTCTCGATCCTCGACGGCGGCGAAGGACGTCGGACTTTGGACGTCGAGCGACGACGACGACGACGACGACGACGACGACGACGACGGCGACGACGACGACAACGACAACGACAACGACAACGACGCTTGCTGGCATCAACGGCCAAAGGCCCCGTAAACAGGGGCGAAGAACGTGATGAAGAAAGAAGCCCAAGAACAGCGTCACCACGAACAGGAGAAAGTGCAGCTACACATTCAACCAGCAATAATCCTCCCGCCCACGACGATACATTCCAAAAGCACGATCGTGGAGGCCAGCTGCCCCATGCCTACGGTGTGCCAGGAAACCAAACTGGACCCATCCAGGAAACCACATGCAACACAGACCGCATGAGCACGCCCATACCCACGAAACAAGAAGAGACGCCAGCGCCGACCAAATCGATCGACATAAACAAGAACACCAATTTGCTGAATACCATCATTAGGTCGGGCATGTCCTCCTATAGTCGGCATTTGGAAGAAAACTTAGACTCGCGAAGGACCCAACCATACGCAGTTGTGAATACCACAGCTGTAGGTATGTCTTCGTCGAAGCCCGCTTATAGGGCCACGAAACGCTGTATCGGGCGGAGGAGACGCATGCGGACTGCGCCACTGGGACCTTCGGTGGAGCTCCCTATGGGGCCACGGAACGCTGTACTGGGTGGGGGAGGCGCATGCGGACTGCGCCATTGGGACCTTCGGTAGAGCTCCTCATGGGGCCACGAAACGATGTACTCGGGGGGGAGACGCATGCGGGCTGCGCCGCTGGGACCGTCGGTGGAGCTCCCTACGGGGCCACGAAACGTTGTAGTGGGTGGGGGGGACGCATGCGGGCTGCGCCACTGGGACCTTCGGTGAAGTTCCCGATGGGGCCACGGAACGCTGTACTGGGTGGGGGAGACGCACGCGGGCTGCGACACTGGGACCTTCGGTAGAGCTCCTTATAGGGCCACGAAACGCTGTACTGGGTGGGGGAGACGCATGCGGGCTGCGCAACTGGGACCTTCGGCGGAGCTTCCTATGGGGCCACGAACGTGTGAGGGGTGTGCCAAAGTGAGGAGGGTGACTGGAGGAGGGAGGAGGGAGGGGGAGAAGGGGGAGAGGAGGAACGGGGGACCCAACACCACAGGATGGTTGGAAATGAAAAATGAAAGACAAAACAAACAGACAGAAAAAAAAGAGCACGGAAAGCCATCCCCAGTCTGTTCTTTGACTACTCCCGAATATGCCTCCTGTAGAGGGACACGCCCGACGAAGTGCCAGCAGCAAGCCAAACCGACGTCGAGCGGAGAGCGAAAGCCCCTGCCAGGGTCGGGCTGCAGCTCCCACGGCTGCTCGGGAAGACGAACGGGGGCAGAGGCCTCCAGCAAAAAGACCCAGAAGCGTCCAGAACCTCTCGGCGGCGAGCCCCGGGGGGGAAGCGAGAGGGAGAAGGGGAGAAGGTCGGGGGCGTCCAAGAGGGAGGCGGGGAAGGGAGAGGGAGAAGGTCGGGGAAGCGGGAGGGAGAAGGTCGGGGAAGTGAGAGGGAGGTGGTCGGGGGCGTCCAAGAGGGGGGCGTCCAAGAGGGGGGGGGGGGGGGCGCAAATCATGGCCAGCGGCATGTGCGCGGCCAAGGGGGGGGGGCGGGGACGCAAGGAAACAAGAAGAGGCGCCATGAAATGTGGGAAGATAACGTGGCCCACGCCATGATATCCACCACCACTCTAGTCATCACACCCATCTTCGCCGCCCCCGAGAAGGCCTTCTCAGAAGGCTCGGAAGTCCCCCAGGCTTCTGAGAAGTTTCCTGAGCCTTTCCCGAAGACACAGAAGACTTCTCCGAAGGCGCGAGGCCTTCTGAGAAGTCCCGCCGTCTTCGGAGAAGGCCTTGTCCTTCTCACTGCCGCCCCTCGCTCGCCGCCGAACCTCAGCCAGACGACGACGACGACGACGACGACGACGACGACGACGACGACGGCGACAACCACGACGACGACGACGACGACGACGACGACGACGACAACCACGACGACGACAACGACGACGGCGACAACGACGACAGCAACGACGACGACGACGACCACGACGACGACGACCACGAACCCCACCACGACGAACGACGAACGACGACGACGACGAACGACAACGACCACGACCACGACCACGACCACGACCACGACCGCGACGACGACGACGACGACGGCGACGACGGCGGCGACGGCGGCGACGGCGACGACGACGACGACGACGACGACGACGGCGACGACGGCGACGACGGCGGCGACGGCGGCGGCGGCCGCGCCTGCAGCGGCGGGGGCCCGTCGGCGGCTGGGCGCGCCGGCGGCTCCCTGCGGCCAGGCGCACGCGCCGGGCCGCTCTCACAGCGCACGGGGCCACGAGAGGGCCCCAAAGGGAGGCCGCCAGGCGGCCCCGAAGAAGCTGCCACAGGGCCTCCACGGTGCCTTCAAGAGGGAGCAGGTGCAGGAGGAAGGAGAAGGAATAGGTGCAGGAGGAAGGAGGATCAGGAGGAGGTGCAGGAGGTGGTGCAGGAGGAAGGGAGGAAGGAGGTGGAGGAGGAAGGAGGTGGAGGAGGAAGGAGGAAGGAATAGGCGGGAGGAAGTGCAGGAGGAAGGAGGAAAGAACAGGAGAACGGCCTGCAGAACATGGCGGGGCGCTCGAGACCCGCGCCAGCACATAAGGGGCATTGAACTGTGGCGGTTGTAAGCTCAACCTCCTTCCTGCTGCGCTGCTCCGCTGGCACAGTGCAGCTTTTCGCCGCGGGCAGCTGGATACAATAGCACATTACAAGACATGAATAAAACGAGGAAACTATAGCTAACTCCAGAAACGTCAGCCTTGCGATTACCTCTCTGCTTAGATCCTCATATGTTGCCATGCTGCCACCCTGTATTATTGAACAGAGGCGGCCCGACAATACAAGCGTGCAGACATTCAAACATACGGGCATTCAATATATTTTGCTCGCATCCCTAATCAGGATAAAGCTCAGAAGCGCCAGGGATATAACATATTGAATTGCAATTGAAAATGACCCCTGCGCGACCCCAATCAGGGGAACGCTTCCTAAGCGGCATTGCCTAGCAGTGCTTGGTCTTGCCTGGCATTGCTTGGCATTGCTCCGCATTGCTTGGCCTTGCATTGCCTTGCGTGGAATCACATTGCGTTGCGTTGCTTAGCGTTGCTTGGCATCGCTTTGCATTGATTTACATTGCTTGACATTGCTTGGCATTGCTTGGCATGTATTAGCCTTGCTTTGTCTTGCGTGGCATCACATTGCTTTGCGTTGCTTGACGTTGCTCGGCATTGCTCGGCATTCGGATGCATTGTTCAGCATTGCTTGGCAATTCTGCGCGTTGCGTTTCGTTGCT
>CAUYUJ010021009.1:63095-88095 GCA_963575745.1 Prorocentrum cordatum | reverse complement strand
ATAAATACACACACTTTATATATATAGATATATGTGTATATATATATATATATAACAAACAAAATGTTCTGGGTTTTTGTCTCCCCCCCCACTTCCCATATTTTCCCATATTTTCTTGGGAATGGAGGATTAATTGTGTCTGTGCGTTTCTTTTCCTCCTGATGAAAGGGGGCGTCGGAAACCTATTTGCAACATCGTTGGCAGCGATTCCCAGGCGCGGAGCCTGCCAAATGCCCACGCCAATCGGGCGCGCAGGCCCTGCGGCGGCGCGGCCGCTGGCAGCGGCCCCCAGACAGGACGCGCCAGGAGCCCGCGGCCGACGACGGCGCGGGCCCCCCCTGTCGCGATGACGCCGCCAAGCGAGGCGCGCCAGAAACCTGACACACACGCCGGACCTGTCGGCCTGACTCACGCAAGCCGCGAATAACTGGCGCGCCGAAGCGGGCACAGCAAGCCGCCCCCACTGCCGGCGCCACGGGCCTGCAGTAGATCTCACTCAGCGCTGGCCAGGGACGCGCAGCGTAGACAGCAACCCGTCAGCAGCTGGAAGCCCGCGCGCGCAGTGCCTTCGTCGAAGACGCATGGATAGCGACGAAAGACGGCCTTGATGCGCGGGCGCGCAACCATTGCGTTCCACGCCACAACACAAACCACTTCTATGTCGTAAATACCAACACCAAACTTAAAATCACCGCATACCTTCCCTCGATTTGTCCTGGTCACGAATTCGCCCAAGGTCATTCATGGTCCGAAAGTTGCGCCCCACGACTTATCCAACAGATGCAACGGCCCGCCTTTGTGCCCCACGATGATGGCCCTGCCGCGCTGGACCTGCCGAGCCTTCAGACTTGGGCGAAACAAACCTGCAACGTTCCGAGCACGGCGAAATCGCGCAACGGCGCGGCAGAACTTCCCTTCCAGCGCGACACGGAACAACACCTCGCCAGCGCACGGCGCATAGTTGACGCGCGGGGAGGGAGCCAACTTGCTCAGCGACGACCACTGCAACGAACGGCAGCGCGAGCTGCCCGCAGACTCGAGGTCTTCCGCGGCGCTTTGGCAAGGAGATCTGCGCTCCACGGCTTGCGCGTGAGTCTCGTGGAAGGGCGAAAGCGCGGTCATCCTGGCACCTCCTTGCCGCGCGCGCCCAGCGGTCGGCGCCAGGCCCTCTTGCCAGCGCGGGCGAGCAAGCTGCCGCCCTGAGCAGAGTTGGTCAGTGATCCGACAAGTCCTTCTGTCCCGGGGCCAGTCAGACGTGGACGCGGAAGCACGTTCATCTTCGCGTTGACGAGGCGCGCGGTTATCTCGGCGCAGAACCCCCCAGGCCGCGGCCTTCTCGGCTCCTGTCTGGTGGGAAGGGATGGGGGAGAAAGGGTTTTGCGATGGCAGTTCCTGCAAGAACAGGCCGCTGCGCCAGCGCGCGCGCGCAAGGATAGCAGGCGCACCCCGACCCCCATGCAACCGCGAAGTTGAGTGGGTCTCACGACGGCGGCGCGCGCGCGCAACACCTGCGGCGCGCCAGCTGCGGCACCACTAGGGGCGGCGAACCCCGCGGATCGCACACCGCGCAGTGCGACGCGCTATTGACTGCAGCACAGCACGCGCGCGCCGTCTGCTGCGCGCTGGCGTGGCCTGCCAGACGCACGCGCCAGGGCGGCCCCGCTGGGCGGCCCTGTTGGCTGCGACGCTCCGACGGCGATGATGATGAAGATGACGACGATGAACACGTCGACGCCCTCCCTGCCGCGGCACGTGGACGCGAGAGGAAGGTTGGCAGGGCCGACGCACCCCTGCCCAAGCCGCGGTCGCAGCGCGGGGAGCGAGGTAGGAGAAGGCGCAGACCGCTGCAGCTGCGATCCGTCTGCAGTCGACCACGATCACGTTGTCACGGTAGACGCGAGCACGACAACGCAGCGGCGGCACTGGCCTTGCCCGGCGAACGGCCTGGCCTGCATCTGGACACGCGGGCCATCGACGCACGCTCTCGCGGCCGTTGGCCGGGCAGCGCCCTCCGCCGCCGCGCCCGTGAGCAGGCGCGCGGAGCCCCACGGGGATCGCACGGACACCTGCGCGCGGTGTTCCTTGCGCAGCAGTCAGCGCGTTTCGCTCGACTGGCGGTCATGGCAGCGGCGCGCTGCAGCGCCCCTCTGGCTCAGCGACCAGAAGCGGCGGCGGCGGGCGGGCGCCGGCCGCGGCCGGGCAGGCACCCCGCCAGCGACCGCCTTTGCGGGAGACATCAGGATGGAGGGAATGGCGGAGGACTGCGAACAGGGGGAGGCTGAGCGGATGCAGAGTTGAGCGGATCAGGGGGCCGCGCGGGGCACTTCCACGCTCTTCTAATGTTTTTGCCCTCGCACATTCCCCTCCCTTCTTCCTGCTCTTCCTGACTGTCGTCCCAATCCTCTGCCTTGCGTCGCCCTCCTCGCCGCCGAGTTCGCCGCGCCCCCCGCCCCCCCGCCCCCTGGCCCATCCAGCGGCAGCCGGTGCTCCGCGGCACGCGGCGCGGCAGCGGCAAAGACCGAATGAAGAGCGAACCCTGAGTCGGGCACCCTTCGCGGCGCGGCGCACAGCCGCCGGCGCAGGGGGGCCAGCGCGCGCGCGTTCTGGCCGAGCAAAGCCGCGCGCAAACGTGCGCGCCAGCCCTGTCGTAGGTCGCCGCGGCCCGGCGCGCGGCCCCCCTCTGCGCGACCGCCCACTGATCCAGGGCGCAGCAGAGCGGCCGCGATCTCGGAACCGTGGATGGCGAAGGTGGAAAGAAGGCCCGGTAGAACACGGCGCGCTGCACGTCGACAGAGAGGAAGCAGAAAATTGCAATGAGCACGCACAACAAATCTGGAGATGAACAAGTAGGTCGAAAGCGAGGTTATTGGAGTCGTCAGCAAACGTACACTGCGTCAGCCCAGACATAGGATCGACGCGACCAACAATTCCACGCGATATTCAATGAGGCCGAGCGCGCGTGCCAGGAGACATCTCGGTAAAAAATCATAAGCGTATCCCTCACTTACATACCCATGCGCATACGTCCACGAGGCGAGCAAATTGTGCTCGGCCCTGCGCGGACCTGGTGGTCCGTCGGAAAGGACACGCAGAGCTTTGTGGGGCTCGATCCCTTGGATCGTCAGGCGCCGACTCAACTACAGGTGCAGACCGCAACCAGACCGCTACTTCGCTGCGCGGGCCGCCAGGGCACGCCCTCGGCAACGGGCGCCAAGCGGTCGAGCCGGTCAGCCAGACCTCAGTGGAGGCGCTCCTCCGCTGGACGGCGGCCCAGCAAGTGACAACGTGGTGGGCGAGTCAAGTGCGAGACCCGCAGCAGGGTGCATGCATCGGCTGGCGCGCGCCTCAACTGATCCCATTCACTCAGGCGGCGCTGTGGCTGAGCAGGTGGACTGAGGTAGAGACGCAGAGAAAGTCCTACAATCTGGTACACGAGCACACGGGCTGCAATCGCACGCTGGCTGAACTGGCCCGCATCAGGTCTTTCTGTGAGCTGCATCCCTCGTGGCATAGCCGATTGCAGCCTGAACGCGGCTGGGAGAAGCCAACGTCGGGCCAGCAGGCACTCTAGCAAGTGGTTGGGGGCGAGCTCGGCCAAGCGCAGGCTTGCTCGGCGCGCCAGCCTGCGCGCGCTAAGGCGCATAACCGGTCACAAAGGCGCCCCAGCGCGCGTAGCACAGCGCATGGTTGGGCACAGGCGTGGCATGCCTCTACCTTTGCGCACGCCCCGGCACACAGCTGAGCACACTGATGCCCAGAGTGCGCTGCAAGGCCCGTAGGCTCGCGCGAGAGTAACACGGAGAGTGCGCTGGCACCGCCGGGCACAAACAATGCCCCGGCGCGCGCAGCGCGACGCCCAGGAGTGCCAAGGCATAGCACACCGTGCTTGCGCAGCTGCAGCACCGGGCATGGACGATGCCCCGGGCGCGCTAAGCAGCACATCGGTGCATGTAGCTGGCGCGCACCGCGAGGCCTGCACCGCCGCGCACTGGCAATGCGCAGGCGTGCTCCCTGCCCCCCAGCAGCTAGTGGTGAGTAATAGGGCAACTGCCCCTGCAGGGACAACCACGCACACTTCTCTGTCCGAAGCTGCCGTGGCAGAGTGTGCACACATTGCCGTGTGGCCGCATGCCTAGACCGAATGGCACAACGTAAAACGTAAACGTAATCTTGCGACCGAAGCATCGTGCGTCTGAACGCTATGGCGCACCGCACGCACGGATAACAGGTCTTGCTGTCAAGTGAATGGCACGGCTCTGCCCCGATTGCCTATCAATCGTACTCAAATTTGCGACCGTGTTGGGTCAGTGAGCAGCGGGCGGCGCGCGGGTAGTAAAGCTGACAAATGGTCGTGGCCAGATCGCGCGCGGTGTAACACGTAGGCTTGGCCCCTACCCTATTCCTTGGGGAACGGTGTGTGACAAGGTTACCAGGCAGTACGCGGCACGACGGCAATATGTGCCCGCGGCATGCCTGGACGTCCCATCCTGGAAAACGGTCGGTGTAGATGGTGGTGAAGTCTCCGTCGTAGCCCGCCTGGAGGAAGAGCCAAAAGAACACGAAATACGGCACCTCGGAATTGCCGAACTGGCTGAGAGGGCGGATGAGACGAAGAACCCATGTGAGTTATGGTCGTGGCGTAGCCGACGTGCTGGCTTCATGTGGACGTGTTGTCTGCTGCGCTCGCCCGCCGCGTGTCTGGCCGGCTGCGATCCACAGTCGGGACAAGAACACGCATCGGCGACATCAGGTGGGTGATGAAAAACATGCCACCCCAGAGCGACAAGATGGGGATCCTCCTCGATTCGACCCCACCACGTTGAGAGCTGCGGAAGCGCCTTGGGGTTCGGGCCTGCGCAAGGACGAACACCATGGTGACGCAGGTGGCAGCCGCAGCACTGCTCACAACCTTGGCCGAAGCCAACCACTAGAAAAGCCGAATTCACATCCAGTGCCTCACTCGAGTGGCGCAACATGATCGCATAGAGAGGACAAACAGTACAGTTGCACACATCACGAGGCACGGTACTGGCCCAAACATGTGGCTCGTTGTCATGCCCGACGCGGCGCCACGGCCAGCACCTGTGGGGTAAATTGGATCGTGGAAACGTCGTGGCGTTCCCGTGGGCGGGCCGCTCCACATCGCGTAGCCTGCACTTGTTTTGGCCGTCACAGCCGGACCCTCACGTCTCGTACGGCCTGGCGTTTGCCTCATCTTATCAATGCACATCTGGGGAGACCCGAAGGTGTGCAGAACAGCCATAAGCACAAGCTGTTCAAGGAATTGCAAAAATTGAAGGATGTGCGACTGTGCGTCCACATCGCAAACTGCGCACCTCCCGTGGATCGCGAACTGGGATCGCCCCCCGTTCCGCCACCAACTAGAATTGCGGGTGGCATGGGCGAAAGGTAGCAGACATGGCGGCACTGGTAATTAACGTGAGAGATAGCAGAGCGGACGTCCTTTTCCGCAGTGCACGCTTGAGCCGCAGTGGCGGCGGCGGGCGCGCGCGCGTGAGACCTATTCGAGCGGAGGCAGGGGGAGGAGAGGAGAGGAGGCGATGAAGAGAGCAGGAGAAGGAAGGAGGACCCACCGCCCCGCGGCGCACCCGCCAGGCAGCCAAATGGGCACGGCGGCGCCGCGCCCGGCCGGCCCCGGGGGCCGGCTCCTGGCGGCCACAGCTTGTCGTCGCCGCCAGCGTCGCCCTCGTCGTCGTCGCACTCGTCCTCCTCATCCTCATCCTCCTCCTCCTCCTCCTCCTCCTCCTCCTCCTCCTCCTCCTCCTCCTCCTCCTCCTCCTCGGTCGGTCGGTCGGCCATAAGAAGACGAGTCTGACTCCCAAACGAAGCTAGAAAAGAGCAGGCGACGGCAGAGGGGAGCGGTCAGACAGCGATCGCAGAATTGAGCCAATCTTTTTGGTGATGCGACGACCGCGGAAATGAGGTTCCTCCTCCTCCTCCTCTTCCTCCTCTCCTCTCCCTCCTCCTCTCCTCCCCTCCTCCTCCTCCTCCTCCTCCTCCTCCTCCTCCTCCTCCTCCCCCCCTCCTCTTCCGCCTAGTCCTCATCTTCCTCCTACGTCGGCCTCGTCCTCATCCTGCTCCTCCTCCTCCTCCTTCCTCTCCTCCTCCTCCTCCTCCTCTCCTCCTCCTCTTCACCGAATCCTCCTCATCCTCATCCTCATCTCTATATCCTCATCCTCATCCTCATCCTCATCATCATCATCATCATCATCATCATCATCATCATCATCATCATCATCATCATCATCATCATCATCATCATCGTCATCATCAGCAGCAGCAGCAGCATCAGCATCAGCATCAACAGCAACATCAGCATCATCAGCATGAGCATGAGCATCATCATCATCATCATCAGCAACATCATCATCAACGTCATCAGCATCTGATTCATCATCAGCAGCAGCATCATCTTCATCGTCATCATCATCACCACCACCATCGTCAGTATCATCATCACCAGCCTCATCATAATCATTATCATCATCAACATCATCAGAATCGTCACAATCAGCATCACCACCACCCTCATCATCATTATCAGCATCAGCAGCAACAGCATCATCATCACCACCATCATCATAATAATTATCATCATCGCCACTATCATCATCAGAATCGTCATCATCAGCAGCATCACCATAATAAGCATCATCATCATCATGATCATCATCAGCATCGTTATCATCATCAAATCATCATCATAATCATCATCATCATCATCATCATCATCATCAGCATCAGCATCAGCATCAGCATCAGCAGCATCATCATCATCATCATCATCATCATCATCATCATCATCATCATCATCATCATCATCCCCCCTTACTCCCTCCTTCCCCCCTCCCTCCCTTCCTTCCATCATCCATTCATTCCCCCTCACTCTCCTCATCATCACCACCATCATCCTCACCATCATCATCAGCAGCAGCATCGTCATCGTAATCTCCATCCCTCCCGTCATTCCGTCCTTCCTTTATCCATCTATTCATTCCTACTCCTCCTCCTCATCATCATCATCAGCGACAGTGGCAGCGGCAGCGTCATCATCATCATCATCATCATCATCATCATCATCAGCATCATCACCATCAGAATCGAAATCATCAGCAGCAGCATCATCATCAGCATCCTCGTCGTCATCATCACCATGATCATCATCATCACCATCATCATCATCACCACCACCACAACCACCGACATCATCATCATCAACATGGTCATCCGCGGAAGCATCCACATCATCAGCAGCGGCATCTTCATCAGCAGCATGATCATCATAACAGCCATCATCAGCATCATCAGCAGCAGCATCAGCATCACCATCAGAATAATCAGTAGCACCATCATCATCATCATCAGCAGCAGCAGCAGCTTCAGCATCATCAGCATCATCATCAGCAGCAACAGCCTCATCAGCATCACCACCACCACCATCATCATCAGGAGCATCATCAACATGGGTAATCAAACTATTAGCATCATCATTACCCTCATCATCATCATCATCATCATCACGAGGCGGCAGCCTCAGCATCATCAGCAGCATTAGCATTAATAACAGCAGCAGCAGCATGATCAGCATGATCATCATCATCATCATCATCATCATCATCATCAGCACCATCGCCTTCGCCAGCATCATCAACATCATCATCAGTTCCATCGTCATCAGTAGCACTATTCTCCAGATCATCATCAAAATTACCCTCAATATCAATAGTATGGTCATCATCGTAATCAGCTGCAACGGCAGCATCATCATCACCATCAGCAACAACCTCACCACCACCACCATCACATCATCATCAGCATCAGCAAAATAAGCTGCATCCGCATCATCAGCATCATCATCATCATCAACGTCATCATCATCGTCATCAATGCAATCCTCGTCATCATTATCAGCGGCAACATCAGCATCATTATCAGCAACAGCATCGTCATCCTTATCCTCATCATCATCGTCAGCATCATCATCATCGTCGTCACCATCGGCATCTGTAATATCATTGTCACCGTCATTGTCACCATCATCATAAACATCAGCGGCAGTATCATCATCGGCAGCATCATCATCAACAGCACAGCATCACCATCATCATCAGCAGCATCGGCATCATCATCATCAGCAGCAGCATCATGACAACCATCATCAATATTGACAGTGCCAGCATCATCGGTGGAAGCACTAGCATCATCAACAGCACAGCATCATCCTCAGTATCCTTAATGGCCCTAGCAACGTCATCAGCATCGTCATCATCAGCGGCATCATCAACATCATCAGCAGCAGGATCAGCATCATCATCATCATCATCAGCATCATCATCGTTAGCGGCATCATCATTATCTGCAGCATCATCATCATCAGCATCATCAGCATCATCAACATCATCATCGTCATCACCAGCAGTAATAATCGGTGGCACCCATCATCATCGTCATCCTCATCATCATCATCAGCATCATCATTATCATCGTCATCGTCATCATCACCATCCTCATCCTCATCATCATCATCATCCTCTTCAACATCATCCTTACCGTTGTCACCACCATCACCATCAGCAGCAGCATCAGCATCAGCATCAGCATCAGCATCAAAATCAGCATCAGCATCGTCGTCATCATTATCTTGATACCAGTACTACCATCAGTGTCAGCAGGAGCATAAGCATCATCGTCATCGTTTGTTTTACCATGGCGCCGGCATTCCCCACTCCACCAGCAGTTCCACACAGATCGCGGACCCACCTGCGCACAACTCAATGTGCATCGACCAGGCTGTATAGACGTCGTCTCGGCCAAAATGGCACTACTGTACATCGACAAAATGTTGCACCACGTGTGCTGGGCATTGGCACCTGTACTGCACTGCTCTTGCCCCCCCCTTTCCCCCCGATCTTAATATTGGGTGCATGGCGAAGAGCCCCTGTTCCGCCCGGGGGCTCCCGACAAAATGTTGCACCACCGAGCTGTTTCGACCAGCCCGGGTCCGAACCCAATATTAAGATCGGGGGGGAGGGGGGGGGGGAACACACGATTGATACGACAGCGATGCGATTTATTTCCAGCGCCAGGTGGTGCACCATTTTGTCGATGTACCGTTTGGGATTGAACACGTTCGACGTTTCCATCTTACGCCCAACGCCTCATCAAGGGAGGTGAGTGGAGTGATGAGGGGAGGAGTGAGACGAGGCGGAAGAGCAGGAGAGGCAGGAGGAGGAAGAGGAGCATAATGAGGACGAGGACGAGGACACGGGAACGAGGACAAGGACGAGGATGAGGATGAGGAGGATGAGGAGGGGGAGGAGCACGAGGAGGAGGAGGAGCAGGAGGAGCAGGAGGAGCTGGAGGAGGAGGAGGAGGAGGAGGAGGTGGAGAGAACTGGAGCAGGGGTACGAGGATCGTGGAATGCGAGGTGGAGGGGAGGAGGAAGGTCGTGCGAGGATCTTGGATGGAGGTGCGATGAAGGATTCGTGATCGAGGACCGAGGTTCGATTGACGATCGAGGATTGAGATTCCTTCGAAGATCGAGGTTTGACGGAGGATCGCGGATGGAGGTTCGATCGACGATCGAAGGTCGAGGTGTTAGGGGGGATCGAGGATCGAGACTGGAGCTTGATAGAGGATTGAGGGTCGAGGCTCGTTCGAGGATCGAGGATCGAGGTTCGACGTTAGATCAAGAATGGAGGTTCGGGGGATGATCGAGGGTTCATAGAGGATGGAGGGCGAGGATGAGGATGAGGCAGAGGAGCAGGAGGAGGAGGAGGAGGAAGAGGAGGAGGAGGAGGAGCAGGAGGAGGAGGAGGAGGAGGAGGGGGAGGAGGAGTGGGAGGGGACGGGCCAGAGGGACGAGGATTATGGGATGCGGGGTGAAAGGTCGTGCGGAGGATAGGCCAGGGGTGGCAACACAGGCGCCCATTCCCACTAGAACTTTCGGGGTGCTGGGTGTTTCTAGGAGGAACCCTTGCGTCCGTCGGCGCCGTTTCGTTCCTGCGGATCGTGCGGAGACGGCCTCCGTCTCCACAGGGGGGCACAGGGCGGCGCCGATTGACTATTGAATTAGAGCCAGCATGGACTCCATGCGTGTGGTGTAAGCTATGCGGAGCAATCTGAGTGGTGCAATCTATGCGGTGCAGTCTATGTGGTGCAAGCTATGCTAAGTAAATTATTGTGGTGGACTCGATGTGGTGCAATCCATCTTACAGCGTCAGCGGTCTATGCAGTGCAATCTATGTTCAGCAAACGATGGGCGGCGACGGGTAGCGACTGGCGGTGGCAGGTCGCCACGAGGCGGCCGAACGGGCCACCGTGCCCACGTCTCTCGGGGAGAAATACGACTCCCGAGGTGCAAGTTGGGGAAGGAACAGAGTAGGACGGACCATGGCCAGGTGGAAGGGAAAGTTCGTTGCCACTGCAGCCCGCGAGGTCGTTGCCCAAATGACCAGCGATGCAGCCAATGAGGCAGTCGACACGGCAACACACGAGGCACCTTAGCAGGCTGCCAACGAGGCAGTCAACAAGGCAGCAAACGAGGCAGCAAACGAGGTAAACACCGAGGCAGCCAACCATGCAGCCAGCGAGGCAGCCAACAAGGCAGCAAACGAGGCAAGCGACGAGGCAGCCACCCAGGCAGCAGACGAGGCAGCAACCGATGCGAACAACGAGGCGGCCGACCCCACAGCAGATTCGGCAGCCAGCGGGGCAATGCAGGGGGTGGCGGTGCCAGGCGCTCACTTTCCGAATGCCCTGAGTTGATGGGAGTCCCGATACATCCGCGCAGCAATCCGTCCTTTAAGACCCGCGTGCGCGGCCCCGCCAGGCCGTGTATCCCCGCGCGCCGCGCCCGCCGCCCAGCCATGCCCGGGGCGCCGATGACCGCGGAGGAGATTCGCTTGGCCCAGGAGTGGTACACCAACGGCGACATGGAGCCCAGCGACATCGCGGCGAATCTGCAGCGCGACAAGTCCTCCATCACCCGCCTCATCAAGGACAACTTCCTGAAGAAGACCACTGGCCGTAAGAATGTCCTCAGCGAGGCGGAGTACCCGGCGCTCAAGGCGGAGTACCCGGGGACGAAGCGCTTCCGCGTCCTCGAGGACAACGACCCGTCCGGCTTCAAGGCCAGCAAGGGCGTCGCCGCCAAGCAGCGCGCCGGCATCCAGGCGTTCGAGATCCCTGCCCACAGTCCGCAGCTGAACGTGCGCGACTACTGGCTGTGGCGGGAGGTGAACTCGCGCATGCGCGCGCGGGAGCGCGCGTTCCCCGCGGGCAAGCGCGAGACCCGCGCCGCTTTCATCCGGCGCCTCAAGCGCACGGCCAAGAGCATTCCCTCGGACATGGTGAGCAAGAGCATCGGGGGCATGAAGAAGCGGTGCCAGCGACTGGTGGCGGCCGAGGGCGGCCAGATCGAGGGTTAGAAATGGGCCCCTCGTGCCCGCGCGCGCGGGCGCTCCAGTTTTCTCCGCGGGCAACTCGCCGCGGCCGTTCTACGAGATCTGGCCCGCCTCCTACGAGCGAGGGGCCGGTCCGTTTTCTGTGCCAGGCGGGCCACCGCCAGAAAACTCAGCCCGCGCGCGCGGGCCGGGGCAGACGGGGGCAGGGGGGGGGAAGCGACGAAGCCAGGCGGAGCCCGAGGCGCGTCGCCCGAGGAAGGATGAGGGGAGGCATTCATTCCGGGAGGGCCGTCGCCAGGCCCGCCCGGGCCCGCCGGGGCCCTCGTCGGCCTTGGCCGCCAGGTCCGCAGGGCCCCCGCGGGCCCCAGTGACTTACCCCCCACCCCAGTGCCTTACCAGTGACTTACCAGTGACTTACCAGTGACTTACCCAGTGACTTACCTCGCCCACCTTATAAATTGACAGGCGGGGCGCTTGCGGCACTCACAAATTTCTCTCTCTAGCATTAGAAGAGGAATTATATTGATCGCATGTGCCCCGTGTGTGAATTTATAGAGTGGGCGAGGTAAGTCACTGGGTAAGTCACTGGTAAGTCACTGGTAAGTCACTGGTAAGGCACTGGGGTGGGAGGTAAGTCACTGGCGAGTCCGCGGCGACCAAGGCAGCTCGCCGCCACGGGCGCGAGTCGCGGGCGCGGGCCGCCAGCAGGTCGCCGGCGGGTCGCCCAGGGCAGGTCCCGGGCGGGTCGTAGGTCGCAGGCGCGCGCCGCCCGCGGGTCCTGGGTTCGAGCTGCGGGCGCCGGTCGCGGGCGCGGGTCGAGGGTCGGCAGGCGCTGGTCGCGGGCACGGGTCGCGGTCGCGCGTGTCGCGAGCGGCTGCGGGCGCTCGCGCGCCGCTGGGGGGCGTCGCCCCCCGGCCCTCCTCCGCCCCCTCCCCCCCGCCCCTGCGGGAATTAAGCGGGTCGCGGGCGCGGGTCGCCAGGCGCTGGTCGTGGGCGTTGGTCGCGGTCGCGCGGGTCGCAAGCGAGGGTCGCTGTCGCCGTTCGCGGGCGGGGATCGCGCGCCGGGGTCGCGGGCGCGGATCGCGGTCGCGGGTCGCGGGCGCTGGTCGTTGGCGAGGGTCGCTGGCGCGGGTCGCGGGCGCGGGGTCGCAGGCGCGGGTCGCCCTCGCCGCCGCCGTCATCGTCGCTGCCGTCTGGCCCGCAGGCTCGCAGGCGCGCAGGGCCGCGGCCGCGCGGGGGAATGGCTGCGGCGGCGGCGCCGACGCGGGCGCAGCTGGACGAGGCGTCGAGGGCTCTGCTCCGGGGGGTCGAGCTCGCGGCCGTCAGCGTCAAGGCCTTCCGGCACAGGTTGGCGGCCCACTTGGGTTTGCAGCCTGACGGCTTGGACGACAGGCGGGAGGAGGTCGGAGAGATCCTCCGCGCCGCAGTGCAAGCGTTGCACCCGGAGGGCGCACAGGCCGCGGCGGCCGCCGGCCCCGTTGGCCCAGATTGGGACGCCCCAGAGAACGCGAAGGTTCGGCAGTGGGTCTACTTGGTGACCTTCGCGCCGACGCTCCCAGGGACCGCCGAGGCCGCGGCCGCCGTCGGCGGACCCGCCCTCAGGACCTTAGACGAAGTCTCGCGAGAGCAGATCCGGGACGCCATCCTGGACGCCGTGACCAACCCTGTGCAGTCGACCAGGGTTAGACAGCCCTGGGAGGAAGACGCTCGACAGGAAGCTTCAACGTTCAATTTTTGCGCCACGACTGGCCGCCCCGAGCCCGCGAGACCTTGGCTTCCGTTCCCAGCGAGATAAACGTAATTTGTCTGGAGCCCCTTAGTCGAGCTTCGCCCCCGGCGTCGTCTCGCAAGGGCGGCAGGCCCCTCAACGAGCCCGTCGGCGTCGAGTCGATGGTGGTGTTCCTCGAGGAGCCGCGCCACTTCCACGTGGCCCTGCGCTTGACTAACAAGGCGTCGTTCTTGCCCTTTAAGCTGGCCCTGCGAGCCCGCTCCGCGTTGGCGTCGCACTGGAGCGCCACGCACACCATGTTCTGGAGCGCTGTTCGGTACGGGGTTTTTACGACGCCCCGAAAGCTCCAGGTCGACGACGAGCCGTTGCCCTGGTCACGCCAGGGCACCTCCCTGAACCTGTACGAAGCCAGCCAGGAACCCTTCAACGCCAAGGCCCTCAAGAGACGGCGGGAGGAGGCCGAGAAGCAGGCCGCCAAGGTGGCCGAGGAGACGGGGTCGAAGAAGGAGCGGGTCAGGTTCACGAATGTCGACTTCAAGGCGCTGGTCATCAGCGAGGGTCTGTGGACCAAGAGCGCCGTGTTGGCGCACGTGCAGGAGAACGGCAGTGCGGAGATCCAGCGCTGGGTGGGAGCTAGGCGCCAGGAGCGGGAACGCGCTCGCCACCCTCGGCCTGCCCAGGCACCACTGTATGCCAGATTCTGCGGCCATGGCCCTGGGGGGCCTCGCGGCGTGTCCCCGGTGTGTTTTTGCTTCTGCCAGATGGCCCGCTTCCCCCCTGAGGGCTTCCGAGGCGTCTCCAGGGGCCCCGAGGATCGGGGCTCCCGGACTCCCGGCGGCGGTGCGCTCCCGCCCCCGAAGGCAGGGGCAGCTGGTCACTCTGCTCGCGGAGGCGAGGAAGTGAAGCGACGCCCCGCGGGCCGCGGCAGAGGAGCGCCAGAGCGACTGGGAGGTCATCTGCCGCGTGGCCGGCGAGCCGTGCAAGTGCGCGGACGGCCGCTGCCTCTGGCAGGAGGCGGCTCGGTCCTTCTTCGTCCGGAACACGATGGTCTCCGAGGGCCAGCTGGCGCATTGTCTGGCGAAGGTGATCACCGAGGGGCCCAGCAAGACGGCGCGGGTGCCCCTGATCGCCGGGGCCAGCAACACTGGCAAAAGCACGATGTTGGACCCCATCGACGTCGTATTCGGGAAGACGCACGTGCTCCACAAGCCGGCCGTTGGCGCGAACATGCCGTTGGCTAACATGACGAAGCCGGGCAAGAGGTTCATGTACCTGGACGAGTTCTCTTGCGCGGAGTATGCCTCCTTGCCGACCGGTCGGCCCGCGCTCCCGGTTTCAACGCAGTTGAAGTTGTTCAGTGGGCAGTGCATGGAAGTGCAGGTGTCGCAGCGGTTCCACGATGGGAACCCTGACGCGTGCTGGGCCCGGGGGGTGGCGGTGACGTCGAAGTTGAAGGGCTTGTGGACGCCGCGCGGCGGTGTGAGCGCCGAGGACATTGCTCACTTGCAGAACGGGTTCGAGCAGTTCACGGCCGACGGCGTGCCCTTGACCAAGGCGCAGCTGCGCACCGTGCCGCCCTGCCGGGAGAACTGGTGCAAGTGGCTCGTCGCCACCGCCACGGCGTTCGCCAATGGGGCGCCGGCCGCCCCGCCGCAGCCCCCGCCGCAGCTCCGCCCCGCGGGCGGCGGCGCCGCGGCCGTCGGGGTGGAGGGGCTCTTGGCCCTGACGCGCCGCGTCTCCATCCCCGATGACGTGGCGAACGCCTTGCACGACGATGCCCTGGCCGTGGGGGCGGCCAGTGTCTCGGAGTTAACGGCGGACGATTGGGCGGCCTTGCCGTCGTGGGCGAGTTTGCTGCCCTTGCAACAGAGACGGGCGCTGTCCGCGAGTGCCGCGCCGCCGCTGCCACAATTGAGGTGTTAGACACCTTTTACTTTGCAGAAGTTAAATAGCGGCCCGCGTCTGCTGGCCGAACCGCGCCGTTGGCTCAAGATTCGCGTTCGTGTTCATGACTGTCACCAAATCACCACCATCGTGATCAACAGCATCGTCATTGCACGCCGTAGCAGCCATCAGTTGCGAATGAAAGGGGCGGGTGCCAGGAAGGAGGGAGAGGGGAGCACAAAGCGGATCTACGAACTCGCGTTTCCTCAGGCAGTCCGCTTTGGGGAGGAGTGCAGGGCAACACGGAGTCGACGGCGACCGCGACCACGACGACGGCGACGACGACGACGACCAGGACGACGACAACGGCGACGACGACCACGACGACGACGACGACGACGGCGACGGCGGCGACGAGGACGACGACGACGACGACGACGACGACGACCACGATCACGACGACGACGACGACGACAACGACGACGACCACGACCACGACGACGACGACGACGACGACGACGACGACGACGACGACGACGACGACGACGACGACGACGACGACGAGACGACGCACTCCTCAGCACTCCTCGGCACTCCGCCGCACTCCTCGGTATCTTTCGGCACTCCTCCGGACTCCTCGGCACTCCTCGGCACTTTTCGGCACTCCTCGGCACCCCTCGGCACTCCAGTCTGCACTTTTCCGCACTCCTCGGCACTCTTCGGCACTCCTCGGCAATCTTCGGCACTCCGCCGCACTCCAGCACCTTTCGACACTCCTCCGCACTCCTCGGCACTTTACGGCACTTTACGGCACTCCTCGGCACTCCTCGGCACTCCTCCGCACTCCTCGGCACTGTTCGGCACTCCTTCGGCATTCCTCGGCACTCCTCGGCACTCTTCGGCACTCCTCGGCACTCCTCTGCAATTTTCGGCACTTCTCGGCACTCTTCGGCACTCCTCGGCAATCTTCGACACTCCGCCGCACTCCGGCACCTTTCGACACTCCTCCGCACTCCTCGGCACTTTCGGCACTCCTCGGCACTCCTCCGCACTCCTCGGCATCCTTCGGCACTCCTCCGGACTCCTCGGCACTCCTCGGCACTCCTAGGCACTCCTCTGCATTTTTCTGCACTCTTCGGGACTCCGCCGCACTCCTCGGCATTTTCCGGCACTCCTCCGCACTCTTCGGTATTCCTCGGCACTTTTCGGCACTGCTCGGCCGACGCGTGCCCTGACCCTCCGACGGCGACGGCGGCGACGATGGCGACGGCGGCGGCGGCTACGGCGACGGGGACGGCGAAGACGACGACAACGACGACGACGACGACGAGGAGGACGACGACGACGACGAGGACGACGACGACGACGACCACGACGACGTGGACAAGGACGAGACGAGGACGATGACGACGACGATGACGACGTATGCTGGAGGGTGTGGTCGGGCTCCCGGCGGCCACCGCCATGCTGATCAGAGTGAGGGGGCCTCCTTCCATCGCTCCTCCTCCCCCCACACTCCACTGCGTCAGAATTCCATCCTCATGACAATGCATTGCATTGCGTTGCATTGCATTTTATGGGTGGGCTTGGCACGACACTGCAACATATAGCAGAACAGTTTATAGTATCGTATCGCATTGAATAGCATTGCATGTCATTGCCTCGCGTGGCAAACTATTGCTGGGCATTGCATGGCATTCTATAGACATCGCATTGCATAGAAAGGGTACCTGACCACCGCGCGCCGCACTGTACATCGACAAAATGTTGCACCACGTGCGCTGGGCATTGGCACCTGTACTGCACTGCTCTTGCCCCCCCCTTTCCCCCCGATCTTAATATTGGGTGCATGGCGAAGAGCCCCTGTTCCGCCCGGGGGCTCCCGACAAAATGTTGCACCACCGAGCTGTTTCGACCAGCCCGGGTCCGAACCCAATATTAAGATCGGGGGGGAGGGGGGGGGGGGACACACGATTGATACGACAGCGATGCGATTTATTTCCAGCGCCAGGTGGTGCACCATTTTGTCGATGTACCGTTTGGGATTGAACACGTTCGACGTTTCCATCTTACGCCCAACGCCTCATCAAGGGAGGTGAGTGGAGTGATGAGGGGAGGAGTGAGACGAGGCGGAAGAGCAGGAGAGGCAGGAGGAGGAAGAGGAGCATAATGAGGACGAGGACGAGGACACGGGAACGAGGACAAGGACGAGGATGAGGATGAGGAGGATGAGGAGGGGGAGGAGCACGAGGAGGAGGAGGAGCAGGAGGAGCAGGAGGAGCTGGAGGAGGAGGAGGAGGAGGAGGAGGAGGTGGAGAGAACTGGAGCAGGGGTACGAGGATCGTGGAATGCGAGGTGGAGGGGAGGAGGAAGGTCGTGCGAGGATCTTGGATGGAGGTGCGATGAAGGATTCGTGATCGAGGACCGAGGTTCGATTGACGATCGAGGATTGAGATTCCTTCGAAGATCGAGGTTTGACGGAGGATCGCGGATGGAGGTTCGATCGACGATCGAAGGTCGAGGTGTTAGGGGGGATCGAGGATCGAGACTGGAGCTTGATAGAGGATTGAGGGTCGAGGCTCGTTCGAGGATCGAGGATCGAGGTTCGACGTTAGATCAAGAATGGAGGTTCGGGGGATGATCGAGGGTTCATAGAGGATGGAGGGCGAGGATGAGGATGAGGCAGAGGAGCAGGAGGAGGAGGAGGAGGAAGAGGAGGAGGAGGAGGAGCAGGAGGAGGAGGAGGAGGAGGAGGGGGAGGAGGAGTGGGAGGGGACGGGCCAGAGGGACGAGGATTATGGGATGCGGGGTGAAAGGTCGTGCGGAGGATAGGCCAGGGGTGGCAACACAGGCGCCCATTCCCACTAGAACTTTCGGGGTGCTGGGTGTTTCTAGGAGGAACCCTTGCGTCCGTCGGCGCCGTTTCGTTCCTGCGGATCGTGCGGAGACGGCCTCCGTCTCCACAGGGGGGCACAGGGCGGCGCCGATTGACTATTGAATTAGAGCCAGCATGGACTCCATGCGTGTGGTGTAAGCTATGCGGAGCAATCTGAGTGGTGCAATCTATGCGGTGCAGTCTATGTGGTGCAAGCTATGCTAAGTAAATTATTGTGGTGGACTCGATGTGGTGCAATCCATCTTACAGCGTCAGCGGTCTATGCAGTGCAATCTATGTTCAGCAAACGATGGGCGGCGACGGGTAGCGACTGGCGGTGGCAGGTCGCCACGAGGCGGCCGAACGGGCCACCGTGCCCACGACTCTCGGGGAGAAATACGACTCCCGAGGTGCAAGTTGGGGAAGGAACAGAGTAGGACGGACCATGGCCAGGTGGGAAGGGGAAGTTCGCTGCCACTGCCGCCCGCGATGTCCCCCTCCCGTTGCCCAAAATGACCAGCGATGTTACAGCAACTGATGGGCAGTCGACACGGCAAACACACGAGGCACTTAGCAGGCTGCCACGAGGCAGGCAACAAGGCAGCAACGAGGCAGCAAACGAGGTAAACACCGAGGGCAGCCAACCATGCAGCCAGCGACGGCAGCCAACAAGGCAGCAAACGAGCAACGCGACGGGCAGCCCCCCCAGGGGCAGCAGGACGAGGCAGCAAACCGATGAGAAACAAACGAACGGGGCCGACCACAGCAAGATTCAGCCGCCAGCGGGGCAAGCAGGGGGGGTGGCGGTGCCAGGCGCTCACTTTCCGAATGCCCTGAGTTGATGGGAGTCCCGATACATCCGCGCAGCAATCCGTCCTTTCAGACCCGCGTGCGCGGCCCCGCCAGGCCGTGTATCCCCGCGCGCCGCGCCCGCCGCCCAGCCATGCCCGGGGCGCCGATGACCGCGGAGGAGATTCGCTTGGCCCAGGAGTGGTACACCAACGGCGACATGGAGCCCAGCGACATCGCGGCGAATCTGCAGCGCGACAAGTCCTCCATCACCCGCCTCATCAAGGACAACTTCCTGAAGAAGACCACTGGCCGTAAGAATGTCCTCAGCGAGGCGGAGTACCCGGCGCTCAAGGCGGAGTACCCGGGGACGAAGCGCTTCCGCGTCCTCGAGGACAACGACCCGTCCGGCTTCAAGGCCAGCAAGGGCGTCGCCGCCAAGCAGCGCGCCGGCATCCAGGCGTTCGAGATCCCTGCCCACAGTCCGCAGCTGAACGTGCGCGACTACTGGCTGTGGCGGGAGGTGAACTCGCGCATGCGCGCGCGGGAGCGCGCGTTCCCCGCGGGCAAGCGCGAGACCCGCGCCGCTTTCATCCGGCGCCTCAAGCGCACGGCCAAGAGCATTCCCTCGGACATGGTGAGCAAGAGCATCGGGGGCATGAAGAAGCGGTGCCAGCGACTGGTGGCGGCCGAGGGCGGCCAGATCGAGGGTTAGAAATGGGCCCCTCGTGCCCGCGCGCGCGGGCGCTCCAGTTTTCTCCGCGGGCAACTCGCCGCGGCCGTTCTACGAGATCTGGCCCGCCTCCAACGAGCGAGGGGCCGGTCCGTTTTCTGTGCCAGGCGGGCCACCGCCAGAAAACTCAGCCCGCGCGCGCGGGCCGGGGCAGACGGGGGCAGGGGGGGGGAAGCGACGAGGCCAGGCGGAGCCCGAGGCGCGTCGCCCGAGGAAGGATGAGGGGAGGCATTCATTCCGGGAGGGCCGTCGCCAGGCCCGCCCGGGCCCGCCGGGGCCCTCGTCGGCCTTGGCCGCCAGGTCCGCAGGGCCCCGCGTGCCCCAGTGACTTACACCACCCCCCCACCCATGCCTTACCAAGGCACTTACCATGACTTAACCAGTGGACTTACCCAGTGAACTTACCTCGCCCACCTTATAAATTGACAGGCGGGGCGCTTGCGGCACTCACAAATTTCTCTCTCTAGCATTAGAAGAGGAATTATATTGATCGCATGTGCCCCGTGTGTGAATTTATAGAGTGGGCGAGGTAAGTCACTGGGTAAGTCACTGGTAAGTCACTGGTAAGGCACTGGGGTGGGAGGTAAGTCACTGGCGAGTCCGCGGCGACCAAGGCAGCTCGCCGCCACGGGCGCGAGTCGCGGGCGCGGGCCGCCAGCAGGTCGCCGGCGGGTCGCCCAGGGCAGGTCCCGGGCGGGTCGTAGGTCGCAGGCGCGCGCCGCCCGCGGGCCCTGGGTTCGAGCTGCGGGCGCCGGTCGCGGGCGCGGGTCGAGGGTCGGCAGGCGCTGGTCGCGGGCACGGGTCGCGGTCGCGCGTGTCGCGAGCGGCTGCGGGCGCTCGCGCGCCGCTGGGGGGCGTCGCCCCCCGGCCCTCCTCCGCCCCCTCCCCCCCGCCCCTGCGGGAATTAAGCGGGTCGCGGGCGCGGGTCGCCAGGCTCTGGTCGTGAGCGCGGGTCGCGGTCGCGCGGGTCGCAAGCGAAGGTCGCTGTCGCCGTTCGCGGGCGGGGATTGCGCGCTGGGGTCGCGGGCGCGGATCGCGGTCGCGGGTCGCGGCCGCGGGGTCGCAGGCGCGGGTTGCCTTCGCCGCCGCCGTCATCGTCGTTGCCGTTTGGCCCACAGGCTCGCAGGGCCGCGGCCGTTCAGGGGAATGTCTGTGGCGGCGGCGCCGACGCGGGCGCAGCTGGACGAGGCGTCGAGGGCCCTGCTCCAGGGGGTCGAGCTCGGGGCCGTCAGTCAAGGCTTTCCGGCACAGGTTGGCGGCCCACTTGGGTTTGCAGCTTGACGGCTTGGACGACAGGCGGGAGGAGGTCGGAGAGATCCTCCGCGCCGCAGCGCAAGCGTTGCATCCGGAGGGCGCGCTGGCCGCGGCGGCCGCCGGCCCCGTTGGCCCAGACTGGGACGCCCCAGAGAACGCGAAGGTTCGGCAGTGGGTCTACTTGGTCACCTTTGCGGCGACGCTCCCAGGGGCCGCCGAGGCCGCGGCCGCTGGCGGCGGACCCGCCCTCAGGACCTTAGACGAGGTCTCGCGATAGCAGATCCGGGACGCCATCCTGGACGCCGTGGCCAACCCTGTGCAGTCGACCAGGATTAGACAGCCCTGGGAGGAAGACGCTCGACAGGAAGCTTCAACGTTCGATATGTGCCCCACGATTGGCCGCCCCGAGCCCGCGAGACCTTGGATTCCGTTCCCAGCGAGATTAACACAATTTGTCTGGAGCCCCTTAGTCGGGCTTCGCCCCTGGCGTCGTCTCGCAAGGGCGGCAGGCCCCTCAACGAGCCCGTCGGCGTCGAGTCGATGGTGGTGTTCCTCGAGGGGCCGCGCCACTTCCACGTGGCCCTGCGCTTGACTAACAAGGCGTCGCTCCTGCCTTTAATCAGGCCCTGCGAGCCCGCTCCGCGTTGTTGTCGCACTGGAGCGCCACGCGCACCGTGTTCTGGAGTGATGTCTCGGCACGGGGTTGCTACAACGCCCCGAAAGCTCCAGGTCGACGACGAGCCGTTGCCCTGGTCGCGCCAGGGCACCTCCATGAACCTGCACGAAGCCAGCCAGGAGCCGTTCAACGCCAAAGCCCTCAAGAGACGGCGGGAGGAGGCCGAGAAGCAGGCCGCAGAGGTGGCCGAGGAGACGGGGTCGAAGAAGGAGCGGGTCAGGTTCACGAACGTCGACTTCAAAGCGCTGGTCATCAGCGAGGGTCTGTGGGCCAAAAGCGCCGCGTTGGCGCACGTGCAGGAGAACGGCAGTGCGGAGATCCAGCGCTGGGTGGGGGCCGGGCGCCAGGAGCGGCAACGCGCTCGCCACCCCCGGCCTGCCCAGGCCCCAGTGCATGCCAGATTATGCGGCCATGGCCCTGGGGGGCCTCGTGGTGTTTTTGCTCATGCCAGATGGCCCGCTTCCCCCCCAAGGGCTTCCGAGGCGTCTCCCGGGGCCCCGAGGATCGGGGCTCCTGGGCTCCCGGCAGCGGTGCGCTCCCGCCCCCGAAGGCAGGGGCAGCTGGTTACTCTGCTCGCGGAGGCGAGGGAGTGGGGCGACGCCCCCCGGGCCGCGGCAGAGGAACGCCAGAGCGACTGGGAGGTCATCTGCCGCGTGGCCCGCGAGTCGTGCAATTTCGCGGACGGCCGTTGCTTCTGGCAGGTGGCGGCGCGGACCTTCTTCGTCCGGAACACGATGGCCCCCGAGGGCCAGCTGGCGCGTTGTCTGGCGAATGCGATCACCGATGGGGCCCAACAACGCGGCGCGGGTGCCCCTGATCGCCGGGGCCAGCAACACTGGCAAAAGCACGATGTTGGACCCCATCGGCGTAGTATTCGGGAAGACGCACGTGCTCCACAAGCCTGCCGTTGGCGCGAGCATGCCGTTGGCTTACATGACAAAGCCGGGCAAGAGGTTCATGCATCTGGGCGAGTTCTCCTGCGTGGAGCATGCCTCCTTGCCGACTGGTCGGCCCGCGCCCCCCGTTTCAACGCAGTTGAAGCTGTTCAGTGGGCAGCGCATGGAAGTGCAGGTGTCGCAGCGGTTCCACGATGGGAACCCTGGCGCGTGCTGGCCCCGGGGGATGGCGGCGACGTCGAAGTTGAAGGGCTTGTGGACGCCGCGCGGCGGTGCGATCGCCGAGGAAACATTGCTCACTTGCAAACGGGTTCGAGCAGTTTTCACGGCGACGCGTGCCCTTGACCAAATGGCGCAGCTGCGCAACCCGTGCCGCCTCTGCCGGAGAACTCGTGCAAGTGCTCTCTCCACCGCCACGGCGTTTCGCCAATGGGGGGCCCCGCCCGCACCGCCGCATCCACCACGCCGCAGCTCCGCCCCCCCCGCGGGCGGCGGCTCGCGGCCGGGAGGAGGGGCTCTTGGCCCTGACGCGCCGCGTCTCCATCCCCGATGACGTGGCGAACGCCTTGCACGACGATGCCCTGGCCGTGGGGGCGGCCAGTGTCTCGGAGTTAACGGCGGACGATTGGGCGGCCTTGCCGTCGTGGGCGAGTTTGCTGCCCTTTTCAACAGAGACGGGTGCTGTCCGCGAGTGCCGCGCCGCCGCTGCCACAATTGAGGTGTTAGACACCTTTTACTTTGCAGAAGTTAAATAGCGGCCCGCGTCTGCTGGCCGAACCGCGCCGTTGGCTCAAGATTCGTGCTCGTGTTCATGACTGTCACCAAATCACCACCATCGTGATCAACAGCATCGTCATTGCACGCCGTAGCAGCCATCAGTTGCGAATGAAAGGGGCGGGTGCCAGGAAGGAGGGAGAGGGAGCACAAAGCGATCTACGAACTCGCGTATTCAGGCAGTCCGCTTTGGTGAGGAGTGCAGGGCAACACGGAGTCGACGGCGACCGTGACCAGACGACGGCGGACGTCGAGGAAGGCGAACACGAAACGACCAGGACGACGACAACGCGACGACGACCACCGAACCGACGACGACGAACGAACGGCGAACGGCGGCGACAGGACGACGACGAACGACGACGACGACGACGACGACCACGATCACGACGACGACGTACACCGACAACGGACGACGAACCACGACCAACGACGAAGAACGACGACGACGACGAACGACGACGACGACGACGACGACGACGACGACGACGACGAGACGACGCACTCCTCAGCACTCCTCGGCACTCCGCCGCACTCCTCGGTATCTTTCGGCACTCCTCCGGACTCCTCGGCACTCCTCGGCACTTTTCGGCGCTCCTCGGCACCCCTCGGCACTCCAGTCTGCACTTTTCCGCACTCCTCGGCACTCTTCGGCACTCCTCGGCAATCTTCGGCACTCCGCCGCACTCCAGCACCTTTCGACACTCCTCCGCACTCCTCGGCACTTTACGGCACTTTACGGCACTCCTCGGCACTCCTCGGCACTCCTCCGCACTCCTCGGCACTGGTCGGCACTCCTGCGGCATTCCACGGCACTCCTCGGCACTCCTCGCCTTCGCACTCCTCGGCACTCCTCTGCAATTTTCGGCACTTCTCGGCACTCTTCGGCACTCCTCGGCAATCTTCGACACTCCGCCGCACTCCGGCACCTTTCGACACTCCACCGCACTCCTCGGCACTTTCGGCACTCCTCGGCACTCCTCCGCACTCCTCGGCATCCTTCGGCACTCCTCCGGACTCCTCGGCTCTCCTCGGCACTCCTAGGCACTCCTCTGCATTTTTCTGCACTCTTCGGGACTCCGCCGCACTCCTCGGCATTTTCCGGCACTCCTCCGCACTCTTCGGTATTCCTCGGCACTTTTCGGCACTGCTCGGCCGACGCGTGCCCTGACCCTCCGACGGCGACGGCGGCGACGATGGCGACGGCGGCGGCGGCTACGGCGACGGGGACGGCGAAGACGACGACAACGACGACGACGACGACGAGGAGGACGACGACGACGACGAGGACGACGACGACGACGACCACGACGACGTGGACAAGGACGAGACGAGGACGATGACGACGACGATGACGACGTATGCTGGAGGGTGTGGTCGGGCTCCCGGCGGCCACCGCCATGCTGATCAGAGCGAGGGGGCCTCCTTGCATCGCTCCTCCTCCCCCCACACTCCACTGCGTCAGAATTCCATCCTCATGACAATGCATTGCATTGCGTTGCATTGCATTTTATTGCAACATTTTGTCGATGTACCGTTTGGGATTGAACACGTTCGACGTTTCCATCTTACGCCCAACGCCTCATCAAGGGAGGTGAGTGGAGTGATGAGGGGAGGAGTGAGACGAGGCGGAAGAGCAGGAGAGGCAGGAGGAGGAAGAGGAGCATAATGAGGACGAGGACGAGGACACGGGAACGAGGACAAGGACGAGGATGAGGATGAGGAGGATGAGGAGGGGGAGGAGCACGAGGAGGAGGAGGAGCAGGAGGAGCAGGAGGAGCTGGAGGAGGAGGAGGAGGAGGAGGAGGAGGTGGAGAGAACTGGAGCAGGGGTACGAGGATCGTGGAATGCGAGGTGGAGGGGAGGGGGAAGGTCGTGCGAGGATCTTGGATGGAGGTGCGATGAAGGATTCGTGATCGAGGACCGAGGTTCGATTGACGATCGAGGATTGAGATTCCTTCGAA
>CAUYUJ010021009.1:45161-62995 GCA_963575745.1 Prorocentrum cordatum | reverse complement strand
GTGTCCCCGGTGTGTTTTTGCTTCTGCCAGATGGCCCGCTACCCCCCCGAGGGCTTCCGAGGCGTCTCCAGGGGCCCCGAGGATCGGGGCTCCCGGACTCCCGGCGGCGGTGCGCTCCCGCCCCCGAAGGCAGGGGCAGCTGGTCACTCTGCTCGCGGAGGCGAGGGAGTGAAGCGACGCCCCGCGGGCCGCGGCAGAGGAGCGCCAGAGCGACTGGGAGGTCATCTGCCGCGTGGCCGGCGAGCCGTGCAAGTGCGCGGACGGCCGCTGCCTCTGGCAGGAGGCGGCTCGGTCCTTCTTCGTCCGGAACACGATGGTCTCCGAGGGCCAGCTGGCGCATTGTCTGGCGAAGGTGATCACCGAGGGGCCCAGCAAGACGGCGCGGGTGCCCCTGATCGCCGGGGCCAGCAACACTGGCAAAAGCACGATGTTGGACCCCATCGACGTCGTATTCGGGAAGACGCACGTGCTCCACAAGCCGGCCGTTGGCGCGAACATGCCGTTGGCTAACATGACGAAGCCGGGCAAGAGGTTCATGTACCTGGACGAGTTCTCTCGCGCGGAGTATGCCTCCTTGCCGACCGGTCGGCCCGCGCTCCCGGTTTCAACGCAGTTGAAGTTGTTCAGTGGGCAGTGCATGGAAGTGCAGGTGTCGCAGCGGTTCCACGATGGGAACCCTGACGCGTGCTGGGCCCGGGGGGTGGCGGCGACGTCGAAGTTGAAGGGCTTGTGGACGCCGCGCGGCGGTGTGAGCGCCGAGGACATTGCTCACTTGCAGAACGGGTTCGAGCAGTTCACGGCCGACGGCGTGCCCTTGACCAAGGCGCAGCTGCGCACCGTGCCGCCCTGCCGGGAGAACTGGTGCAAGTGGCTCGACGCCACCGCCACGGCGTTCGCCAATGGGGCGCCGGCCGCCCCGCCGCAGCCCCCGCCGCAGCTCCGCCCCGCGGGCGGCGGCGCCGCGGCCGTCGGGGTGGAGGGGCTCTTGGCCCTGACGCGCCGCGTCTCCATCCCCGATGACGTGGCGAACGCCTTGCACGACGATGCCCTGGCCGTGGGGGCGGCCAGTGTCTCGGAGTTAACGGCGGACGATTGGGCGTCCTTGCCGTCGTGGGCGAGTTTGCTGCCCTTTTCAACAGAGACGGGTGCTGTCCGCGAGTGCCGCGCCGCCGCTGCCACAATTGAGGTGTTAGACACCTTTTACTTTGCAGAAGTTAAATAGCGGCCCGCGTCTGCTGGCCGAACCGCGCCGTTGGCTCAAGATTCGTGCTCGTGTTCATGACTGTCACCAAATCACCACCATCATGATCAACAGCATCGTCATTGCACGCCGTAGCAGCCATCAGTTGCGAATGAAAGGGGCGGGTGCCAGGAAGGAGGGAGAGGGGAGCACAAAGCGGATCTACGAACTCGCGTTTCCTCAGGCAGTCCGCTTTGGGGAGGAGTGCAGGGCAACACGGAGTCGACGGCGACCGCGACCACGACGACGGCGACGACGACGACGACCAGGACGACGACAACGGCGACGACGACCACGACGACGACGACGACGACGGCGACGGCGGCGACGAGGACGACGACGACGACGACGACGACGACGACCACCACGATCACGACGACGACGACGACGACAACGACGACGACCACGACCACGACGACGACGACGACGACGACGACGACGACGACGACGACGACGACGACGACGACGAGACGACGCACTCCTCAGCACTCCTCGGCACTCCGCCGCACTCCTCGGTATCTTTCGGCACTCCTCCGGACTCCTCGGCACTCCTCGGCACTTTTCGGCGCTCCTCGGCACCCCTCGGCACTCCAGTCTGCACTTTTCCGCACTCCTCGGCACTCTTCGGCACTCCTCGGCAATCTTCGGCACTCCGCCGCACTCCAGCACCTTTCGACACTCCTCCGCACTCCTCGGCACTTTACGGCACTTTACGGCACTCCTCGGCACTCCTCGGCACTCCTCCGCACTCCTCGGCACTGTTCGGCACTCCTTCGGCATTCCTCGGCACTCCTCGGCACTATTCGGCACTCCTCGGCACTCCTCTGCAATTTTCGGCACTTCTCGGCACTCTTCGGCACTCCTCGGCAATCTTCGACACTCCGCCGCACTCCGGCACCTTTCGACACTCCTCCGCACTCCTCGGCACTTTCGGCACTCCTCGGCACTCCTCCGCACTCCTCGGCATCCTTCGGCACTCCTCCGGACTCCTCGGCACTCCTCGGCACTCCTAGGCACTCCTCTGCATTTTTCTGCACTCTTCGGGACTCCGCCGCACTCCTCGGCATTTTCCGGCACTCCTCCGCACTCTTCGGTATTCCTCGGCACTTTTCGGCACTGCTCGGCCGACGCGTGCCCTGACCCTCCGACGGCGACGGCGGCGACGATGGCGACGGCGGCGGCGGCTACGGCGACGGGGACGGCGAAGACGACGACAACGACGACGACGACGACGAGGAGGACGACGACGACGACGAGGACGACGACGACGACGACCACGACGACGTGGACAAGGACGAGACGAGGACGATGACGACGACGATGACGACGTATGCTGGAGGGTGTGGTCGGGCTCCCGGCGGCCACCGTCATGCTGATCAGAGTGAGGGGGCCTCCTTCCATCGCTCCTCCTCCCCCCACACTCCACTGCGTCAGAATTCCATCCTCATGACAATGCATTGCATTGCGTTGCATTGCATTTTATGGGTGGGCTTGGCACGACACTGCAACATATAGCAGAACAGTTTATAGTATCGTATCGCATTGAATAGCATTGCATGTCATTGCCTCGCGTGGCAAACTATTGCTGGGCATTGCATGGCATTCTATAGACATCGCATTGCATAGAAAGGGTACCTGACCACCGCGCGCCGCACTGTACATCGACAAAATGTTGCACCACGTGCGCTGGGCATTGGCACCTGTACTGCACTGCTCTTGCCCCCCCCTTTCCCCCCGATCTTAATATTGGGTGCATGGCGAAGAGCCCCTGTTCCGCCCGGGGGCTCCCGACAAAATGTTGCACCACCGAGCTGTTTCGACCAGCCCGGGTCCGAACCCAATATTAAGATCGGGGGGGAGGGGGGGGGGAACACACGATTGATACGACAGCGATGCGATTTATTTCCAGCGCCAGGTGGTGCACCATTTTGTCGATGTACCGTTTGGGATTGAACACGTTCGACGTTTCCATCTTACGCCCAACGCCTCATCAAGGGAGGTGAGTGGAGTGATGAGGGGAGGAGTGAGACGAGGCGGAAGAGCAGGAGAGGCAGGAGGAGGAAGAGGAGCATAATGAGGACGAGGACGAGGACACGGGAACGAGGACAAGGACGAGGATGAGGATGAGGAGGATGAGGAGGGGGAGGAGCACGAGGAGGAGGAGGAGCAGGAGGAGCAGGAGGAGCTGGAGGAGGAGGAGGAGGAGGAGGAGGTGGAGAGAACTGGAGCAGGGGTACGAGGATCGTGGAATGCGAGGTGGAGGGGAGGAGGAAGGTCGTGCGAGGATCTTGGATGGAGGTGCGATGAAGGATTCGTGATCGAGGACCGAGGTTCGATTGACGATCGAGGATTGAGATTCCTTCGAAGATCGAGGTTTGACGGAGGATCGCGGATGGAGGTTCGATCGACGATCGAAGGTCGAGGTGTTAGGGGGGATCGAGGATCGAGACTGGAGCTTGATAGAGGATTGAGGGTCGAGGCTCGTTCGAGGATCGAGGATCGAGGTTCGACGTTAGATCAAGAATGGAGGTTCGGGGGATGATCGAGGGTTCATAGAGGATGGAGGGCGAGGATGAGGATGAGGCAGAGGAGCAGGAGGAGGAGGAGGAGGAGGAAGAGGAGGAGGAGGAGGAGCAGGAGGAGGAGGAGGAGGAGGAGGGGGAGGAGGAGTGGGAGGGGACGGGCCAGAGGGACGAGGATTATGGGATGCGGGGTGAAAGGTCGTGCGGAGGATAGGCCAGGGGTGGCAACACAGGCGCCCATTCCCACTAGAACTTTCGGGGTGCTGGGTGTTTCTAGGAGGAACCCTTGCGTCCGTCGGCGCCGTTTCGTTCCTGCGGATCGTGCGGAGACGGTCTCCGTCTCCACAGGGGGGCACAGGGCGGCGCCGATTGACTATTGAATTAGAGCCAGCATGGACTCCATGCGTGTGGTGTAAGCTATGCGGAGCATTCTGAGTGGTGCAATCTATGCGGTGCAGTCTATGTGGTGCAAGCTATGCTAAGTAAATTATTGTGGTGGACTCGATGTGGTGCAATCCATCTTACAGCGTCAGCGGTCTATGCAGTGCAATCTATGTTCAGCAAACGATGGGCGGCGACTGGTAGCGACTGGCGGTGGCAGGTCGCCACGAGGCGGCCGAACGGGCCACCGTGCCCACGTCTCTCGGGGAGAAATACGACTCCCGAGGTGCAAGTTGGGGAAGGAACAGAGTAGGACGGACCATGGCCAGGGGGAAGGGAAAGTTCGTTGCCACTGCAGCCCGCGAGGTCGTTGCCCAAATGACCAGCGATGCAGCCAATGAGGCAGTCGACACGGCAACACACGAGGCACCTTAGCAGGCTGCCAACGAGGCAGTCAACAAGGCAGCAAACGAGGCAGCAAACGAGGTAAACACCGAGGCAGCCAACCATGCAGCCAGCGAGGCAGCCAACAAGGCAGCAAACGAGGCAAGCGACGAGGCAGCCACCCAGGCAGCAGACGAGGCAGCAACCGATGCGAACAACGAGGCGGCCGACCCCACAGCAGATTCGGCAGCCAGCGGGGCAATGCAGGGGGTGGCGGTGCCAGGCGCTCACTTTCCGAATGCCCTGAGTTGATGGGAGTCCCGATACATCCGCGCAGCAATCCGTCCTTTAAGACCCGCGTGCGCGGCCCCGCCAGGCCGTGTATCCCCGCGCGCCGCGCCCGCCGCCCAGCCATGCCCGGGGCGCCGATGACCGCGGAGGAGATTCGCTTGGCCCAGGAGTGGTACACCAACGGCGACATGGAGCCCAGCGACATCGCGGCGAATCTGCAGCGCGACAAGTCCTCCATCACCCGCCTCATCAAGGACAACTTCCTGAAGAAGACCACTGGCCGTAAGAATGTCCTCAGCGAGGCGGAGTACCCGGCGCTCAAGGCGGAGTACCCGGGGACGAAGCGCTTCCGCGTCCTCGAGGACAACGACCCGTCCGGCTTCAAGGCCAGCAAGGGCGTCGCCGCCAAGCAGCGCGCCGGCATCCAGGCGTTCGAGATCCCTGCCCACAGTCCGCAGCTGAACGTGCGCGACTACTGGCTGTGGCGGGAGGTGAACTCGCGCATGCGCGCGCGGGAGCGCGCGTTCCCCGCGGGCAAGCGCGAGACCCGCGCCGCTTTCATCCGGCGCCTCAAGCGCACGGCCAAGAGCATTCCCTCGGACATGGTGAGCAAGAGCATCGGGGGCATGAAGAAGCGGTGCCAGCGACTGGTGGCGGCCGAGGGCGGCCAGATCGAGGGTTAGAAATGGGCCCCTCGTGCCCGCGCGCGCGGGCGCTCCAGTTTTCTCCGCGGGCAACTCGCCGCGGCCGTTCTACGAGATCTGGCCCGCCTCCTACGAGCGAGGGGCCGGTCCGTTTTCTGTGCCAGGCGGGCCACCGCCAGAAAACTCAGCCCGCGCGCGCGGGCCGGGGCAGACGGGGGCAGGGGGGGGGAAGCGACGAAGCCAGGCGGAGCCCGAGGCGCGTCGCCCGAGGAAGGATGAGGGGAGGCATTCATTCCGGGAGGGCCGTCGCCAGGCCCGCCCGGGCCCGCCGGGGCCCTCGTCGGCCTTGGCCGCCAGGTCCGCAGGGCCCCCGCGGGCCCCAGTGACTTACCCCCCACCCCAGTGCCTTACCAGTGACTTACCAGTGACTTACCAGTGACTTACCCAGTGACTTACCTCGCCCACCTTATAAATTGACAGGCGGGGCGCTTGCGGCACTCACAAATTTCTCTCTCTAGCATTAGAAGAGGAATTATATTGATCGCATGTGCCCCGTGTGTGAATTTATAGAGTGGGCGAGGTAAGTCACTGGGTAAGTCACTGGTAAGTCACTGGTAAGTCACTGGTAAGGCACTGGGGTGGGAGGTAAGTCACTGGCGAGTCCGCGGCGACCAAGGCAGCTCGCCGCCACGGGCGCGAGTCGCGGGCGCGGGCCGCCAGCAGGTCGCCGGCGGGTCGCCCAGGGCAGGTCCCGGGCGGGTCGTAGGTCGCAGGCGCGCGCCGCCCGCGGGTCCTGGGTTCGAGCTGCGGGCGCCGGTCGCGGGCGCGGGTCGAGGGTCGGCAGGCGCTGGTCGCGGGCACGGGTCGCGGTCGCGCGTGTCGCGAGCGGCTGCGGGCGCTCGCGCGCCGCTGGGGGGCGTCGCCCCCCGGCCCTCCTCCGCCCCCTCCCCCCCGCCCCTGCGGGAATTAAGCGGGTCGCGGGCGCGGGTCGCCAGGCGCTGGTCGTGGGCGTTGGTCGCGGTCGCGCGGGTCGCAAGCGAGGGTCGCTGTCGCCGTTCGCGGGCGGGGATCGCGCGCCGGGGTCGCGGGCGCGGATCGCGGTCGCGGGTCGCGGGCGCTGGTCGTTGGCGAGGGTCGCTGGCGCGGGTCGCGGGCGCGGGGTCGCAGGCGCGGGTCGCCCTCGCCGCCGCCGTCATCGTCGCTGCCGTCTGGCCCGCAGGCTCGCAGGCGCGCAGGGCCGCGGCCGTGCGGGGGAATGGCTGCGGCGGCGGCGCCGACGCGGGCGCAGCTGGACGAGGCGTCGAGGGCTCTGCTCCGGGGGGTCGAGCTCGCGGCCGTCAGCGTCAAGGCCTTCCGGCACAGGTTGGCGGCCCACTTGGGTTTGCAGCCTGACGGCTTGGACGACAGGCGGGAGGAGGTCGGAGAGATCCTCCGCGCCGCAGTGCAAGCGTTGCACCCGGAGGGCGCACAGGCCGCGGCGGCCGCCGGCCCCGTTGGCCCAGATTGGGACGCCCCAGAGAACGCGAAGGTTCGGCAGTGGGTCTACTTGGTGACCTTCGCGCCGACGCTCCCAGGGACCGCCGAGGCCGCGGCCGCCGTCGGCGGACCCGCCCTCAGGACCTTAGACGAAGTCTCGCGAGAGCAGATCCGGGACGCCATCCTGGACGCCGTGACCAACCCTGTGCAGTCGACCAGGGTTAGACAGCCCTGGGAGGAAGACGCTCGACAGGAAGCTTCAACGTTCAATTTTTGCGCCACGACTGGCCGCCCCGAGCCCGCGAGACCTTGGCTTCCGTTCCCAGCGAGATAAACGTAATTTGTCTGGAGCCCCTTAGTCGAGCTTCGCCCCCGGCGTCGTCTCGCAAGGGCGGCAGGCCCCTCAACGAGCCCGTCGGCGTCGAGTCGATGGTGGTGTTCCTCGAGGAGCCGCGCCACTTCCACGTGGCCCTGCGCTTGACTAACAAGGCGTCGTTCTTGCCCTTTAAGCTGGCCCTGCGAGCCCGCTCCGCGTTGGCGTCGCACTGGAGCGCCACGCACACCATGTTCTGGAGCGCTGTTCGGTACGGGGTTTTTACGACGCCCCGAAAGCTCCAGGTCGACGACGAGCCGTTGCCCTGGTCACGCCAGGGCACCTCCCTGAACCTGTACGAAGCCAGCCAGGAACCCTTCAACGCCAAGGCCCTCAAGAGACGGCGGGAGGAGGCCGAGAAGCAGGCCGCCAAGGTGGCCGAGGAGACGGGGTCGAAGAAGGAGCGGGTCAGGTTCACGAATGTCGACTTCAAGGCGCTGGTCATCAGCGAGGGTCTGTGGACCAAGAGCGCCGTGTTGGCGCACGTGCAGGAGAACGGCAGTGCGGAGATCCAGCGCTGGGTGGGAGCTAGGCGCCAGGAGCGGGAACGCGCTCGCCACCCTCGGCCTGCCCAGGCACCACTGTATGCCAGATTCTGCGGCCATGGCCCTGGGGGGCCTCGCGGCGTGTCCCCGGTGTGTTTTTGCTTCTGCCAGATGGCCCGCTTCCCCCCCGAGGGCTTCCGAGGCGTCTCCAGGGGCCCCGAGGATCGGGGCTCCCGGACTCCCGGCGGCGGTGCGCTCCCGCCCCCGAAGGCAGGGGCAGCTGGTCACTCTGCTCGCGGAGGCGAGGGAGTGAAGCGACGCCCCGCGGGCCGCGGCAGAGGAGCGCCAGAGCGACTGGGAGGTCATCTGCCGCGTGGCCGGCGAGCCGTGCAAGTGCGCGGACGGCCGCTGCCTCTGGCAGGAGGCGGCTCGGTCCTTCTTCGTCCGGAACACGATGGTCTCCGAGGGCCAGCTGGCGCATTGTCTGGCGAAGGTGATCACCGAGGGGCCCAGCAAGACGGCGCGGGTGCCCCTGATCGCCGGGGCCAGCAACACTGGCAAAAGCACGATGTTGGACCCCATCGACGTCGTATTCGGGAAGACGCACGTGCTCCACAAGCCGGCCGTTGGCGCGAACATGCCGTTGGCTAACATGACGAAGCCGGGCAAGAGGTTCATGTACCTGGACGAGTTCTCTTGCGCGGAGTATGCCTCCTTGCCGACCGGTCGGCCCGCGCTCCCGGTTTCAACGCAGTTGAAGTTGTTCAGTGGGCAGTGCATGGAAGTGCAGGTGTCGCAGCGGTTCCACGATGGGAACCCTGACGCGTGCTGGGCCCGGGGGGTGGCGGTGACGTCGAAGTTGAAGGGCTTGTGGACGCCGCGCGGCGGTGTGAGCGCCGAGGACATCGCTCACTTGCAGAACGGGTTCGAGCAGTTCACGGCCGACGGCGTGCCCTTGACCAAGGCGCAGCTGCGCACCGTGCCGCCCTGCCGGGAGAACTGGTGCAAGTGGCTCGTCGCCACCGCCACGGCGTTCGCCAAGGGGGCGCCGGCCGCCCCGCCGCAGCCCCCGCCGCAGCTCCGCCCCGCGGGCGGCGGCGCCGCGGCCGTCGGGGTGGAGGGGCTCTTGGCCCTGACGCGCCGCGTCTCCATCCCCGATGACGTGGCGAACGCCTTGCACGACGATGCCCTGGCCGTGGGGGCGGCCAGTGTCTCGGAGTTAACGGCGGACGATTGGGCGGCCTTGCCGTCGTGGGCGAGTTTGCTGCCCTTTTCAACAGAGACGGGTGCTGTCCGCGAGTGCCGCGCCGCCGCTGCCACAATTGAGGTGTTAGACACCTTTTACTTTGCAGAAGTTAAATAGCGGCCCGCGTCTGCTGGCCGAACCGCGCCGTTGGCTCAAGATTCGTGCTCGTGTTCATGACTGTCACCAAATCACCACCATCGTGATCAACAGCATCGTCATTGCACGCCGTAGCAGCCATCAGTTGCGAATGAAAGGGGCGGGTGCCAGGAAGGAGGGAGAGGGGAGCACAAAGCGGATCTACGAACTCGCGTTTCCTCAGGCAGTCCGCTTTGGGGAGGAGTGCAGGGCAACACGGAGTCGACGGCGACCGCGACCACGACGACGGCGACGACGACGACGACCAGGACGACGACAACGGCGACGACGACCACGACGACGACGACGACGACGGCGACGGCGGCGACGAGGACGACGACGACGACGACGACGACGACGACCACGATCACGACGACGACGACGACGACAACGACGACGACCACGACCACGACGACGACGACGACGACGACGACGACGACGACGACGACGACGACGACGAGACGACGCACTCCTCAGCACTCCTCGGCACTCCGCCGCACTCCACCACTATCTTTCGGCACTCGGAAGGACTCCTCGCACTCCTCGTCATTTTCGGCACTCCTCGGCACCCCTCGGCACTCCAGTCTGCACTTTTCCGCACTCCTCGGCACTCTTCGGCACTCCTCGGCAATCTTCGGCACTCCGCCGCACTCCCGCACCTTTCGACACTCCTCCGCACTCCTCGGCACTTTACGGCACTTTACGGCACTCCTCGGCACTCCTCGGCACTCCTCCGCACTCCTCGGCACTGTTCGGCACTCCTTCGGCATTCCTCGGCACTCCTCGGCACTCTTCGGCACTCCTCGGCACTCCTCTGCACTTTTCGGCACTTCTCGGCACTCTTCGGCACTCCTCGGCAATCTTCGACACTCCGCCGCACTCCGGCACCTTTCGACACTCCTCCGCACTCCTCGGCACTTTCGGCACTCCTCGGCACTCCTCCTCCTCCTCGTCTCCTTTCGGCACTCCTCCGGACTCCTCGCACTCCTCGTCACTCCTAGGCACTCCTGTCTGCATTTTTTCTGCTCTCTTCGGCTCCCGGCCGCACTCCTCGTCATTTTTTCGGCCTCCTACCCCTCCGCACTCTCAGCGATCCTCGGCACTTTTCGCACTGCTCGCCGACGCTGTGGCCCGGTGCCCTCCGAACGGCGACGGCGGCGACGATGGCGACGGCGGGCGGCGGCTACGGCGACGGGCGGCGAAAGACCGACAACGACGACAGACGACGACGAGGAAGGGACGACGAAGACGACGAAGGACGGACGACGACGACGACCACGACAGAAGTGGGACAAGGACGAAGAACGAGGACGATGACGAACGACGATGAAACGACGTCATGCGGGGAGGGTGTGTGTCGAGGGCTCCCGCGGCCACCTCTATTCTGATCCAGAGTGAGGGGGGCTCCTTCCATCGCTCCTCCTCCCCCCACACTCCACTGCGTCAGAATTCCATCCTCATGACAATGCATTGCATTGCGTTGCATTGCATTTTATGGGTGGGCTTGGCACGACACTGCAACATATAGCAGAACAGTTTATAGTTTCGTATCGCATTGAATAGCACAATTGCCAATGTCATTGCCTGGCTCGCGGTGGCAAACTTATTTGCCTGGGCATTGCATGGCCTTCTATAGACCCTCGCAATGCAATAGAAAGGTACCTGACCACACGCGCGCCGTAACTGTAATCGACAAAAATGTTTGCACCACGGTGCGCTGGGCATTGCACCTGTACTGCATGCTCTTGCCCCCCCCTTTCCCCCCGATCTTAATATTGGGTGCATGGCGAAGAGCCCCTGTTCCGCCCGGGGGCTCCCGACAAAATGTTGCACCACCGAGCTGTTTCGACCAGCCCGGGTCCGAACCCAATATTAAGATCGGGGGGGAGGGGGGGGGGGAACACACGATTGATACGACAGCGATGCGATTTATTTCCAGCGCCAGGTGGTGCACCATTTTGTCGATGTACCGTATACAGGGCACGGGAAAAGCGTGGACCCTCCAGCAGGAAGAGTCGCCGAGGCATCAACTACGAGGCGCCAGGGAGGCACAGAACGACAGAATCTGCCAGTTAAGTGCCAAGATGGGCGGAAAATCCAAGTAAAGCGCCAAGGAGGCTCAAAAACGACAGAAACTGCCAAATCGGTGCCAGGACCGGCGGAAAATATAAGCGATAGATCCGTTAACTCGAACCCGAAACCGGAGAATAATTGGCGAGCCCCGAGAGGTCCTCAACCAGCGACCGGCCGATGCGAGGCTGCCAAGATCCAGTCCAACAAAAGGTCCTCGAAGATGCCAGTCCAACAAATCAAGATGAACGCGGGAGTACCAAGGTACAGATTGGCAGTGGTGGAAAATAAAGGCGACAGTGCCGGAGCAGGACGCCTCACGGAGGGCGCGCGCCGAGCTCGGCGCCGCAGCAGAAGCCAGCCTCCCAGAGCAGGAACAACAGAGCCGACGCCCCCTCAGCGGCGCAGGGTCAGCCATCGCCGCTCGCCCGGCTGCTGGCCTGCCCCCCCTCCTTCATGAGCTTATCCTGCGACGAGTACTCGGCGGGGAACGAGGAACGCAATGCCAACAGGGCGGCAGCATAGGCAGCGCCGCGCCGAATCAGCAGGCGGTCGCGCCGGTCAGCCCCCGGCTGCTGGAAGCGCGAAACTGCAGCCTCCAAGCGCACTGCGATGACCTCATGCGCGAGGCCCTCCCCGAGCCAGCCGCGAATCTGGGCGAGAACCTGCAGATACTCGTAGCTGTACTTCCGCTGGCTGTCACTGGGCGCACCGACGCCGATAGCACCCCTCTTTCGCGACTCGATAGCGCCGTTTCCTGTCGGATCATCCTTGCTCTCAGCACGTAGTCGAAGATCGGGGCCAAACGCCAAGATCTGGAGAGGTAAAGCGACGGGTAAGGTGTCGGGTAGGGCGTGGGCGGGGGCGTCGGGAAGGGCGTCGTCGGGAAGGGCGTCGTGGGCGTCGGGTAGGGCGCCGTGGGGAAGGGCGTCGAGGGCGTCGGGTGGGGCGCCGTAAGGGCCCGCAGGGGGGCGTAGGGCGCTTCGGGGAAGGGCGTTGGGCAGGTCGTAGCCGGTAAGGGCGTCGTGGGCGTCGGGCAGGGCGCCGTGGGGAAGGGCGTCGTGGGCGTCGGGTAGGGTGCCGTAGGGGGCCGTAGGGGGGCGTAGGGCGTCGTGGGGAAAGGCGTCGGGTAGGGCGTCGTTGGGAAAGGCGGCGTGGGCGTCGGGTACGGCTCCTTGGGGAAGGGCGTCGGGGGTGTCGGGTTAGGGCGCCGTCGGGGACCGAAGGGGGCCGTAGGGGGGCGTGGGGAGCGGCGTCGGGCAGGGCGTCGTCGAGAAGGGCGACGTGAGCGTCGGGCCGGGCGTCGGCAACCACGGGGCGCAGTGGAGCCCAGGCGCTGACCACTCCCAGAGGCTCGAGCAGACCCATCCACCAAGCCGCGTGAACGTCCCAATCCTCCCTTGGAACATAATAAAGAAGAGCATCCTCGTCTTCCCCATCTGTGCCGGCTTCGTCCTCATCCGTGGTGACGTCGTGGGCCTCGAGGCTGATGAACTCGGTGCCGACCACGGTGCCAGCAGGAGCCACAATCGGCTCGGGGGGAGGACGGGGCAGAGGGCGCCTCATATAACGGTCGCCCGAAGAGCGACGCCCAGAACCAGGACAACCGGGCTCACCCTCCTTCCCCCAGTCCCCAGGCCCCCGAGCCAGCACCAGCCATCGGCCCCAGAGCACCATCGAGGTGCGCATGTTCGTCCTCCAGGTCGCTGTCGGAGATCACGGCGCTGTTGAAGACGCCGCTCAGCTCAGATGGTGAATGCCCTGAGCCCGAGCCGCACGACGCCGCCGCACCTCCCGCAGAGGACTCAGTGACGGCGGGGACCGACTCCGGAGCCGGGGGCTCGGAGTGCTCGGCCAGCCACGCCGAGGTCTGCGTGAGGGGGTGCGGCAGATGCGCGCCTGCACGGCGTCCGGTGGCTGGGCAGCCTGGGCCTTCGGCAGAGGAGCGTCGTCGGAGGCCCTCGGCGAGGGAGCATCCACCAAGCGAATGCTGCTGCCCAAAGGCTCTGGCCGAGGCTCTTGCCGATGCCACCGGCGACGACGCGCCACCGGCTGCTCCTCGTGCATCGGCTTGTCCAGCCTGGATGCCGCCAGATGTCGACCTCCATCGGTCCTCACCTCGCGCGTGGCCTCCGCCGGCGGACGTGCTCCCGCGCGCACCTGTGCCAGGCCAGCCCGCCAACCGGGGCCCGACGAGGTAGGCGAGTTCGACCTCGGGACCCTCGGCGGCGTCCAGCGCCCAGGCGGGCGCTCAGCCCTCGTGGGCTCGGCCGGCAAAGCGCAGGCGGGTTGTAGCCGTGCCTGGGCAGCACCCCGAGGCTCCAGCTCGTCCTTCACCAGGCCTGAGTCCGTCCACGCCTGCGGCTCCGCCTCGAGGGCCAGCGGAGGAGGTCGAGGAGAGCAGCTGGGCCTCGGCGTGGGCTTCGGCGTGGGCTGCCCCCTCTGCGGAGCCGGAGGCAGCAGCTGTAGCTTCGGCACCGGCTGCAGCCTCGGGGAGGCAGACGGCGGCGGCAGCTCCGACTGGACCAATTGAACCGGCTGCACCACCCTGAGCGTGCCACTCACCGCCGCCGAGACGGCCGCCTCCACCATCGCCTGCATTACGCTGCGGCCGTCCATGCCACCCCATTCCACGGAGATGAATAGCGCTGGGGGGGGAGCGGCCGATTATGTGGCGGCGGTCGAGAAGTCGAGAAAGTGCTACGCCTGATATGCCCTTGAGCCCTCACGCCTTCCGTAGCCAAGCATCATCGTCATTATTATCATCAGCAACATCAGCATCATCGTCGTCATCATCGTCGTCATCAGCATCATCATCACAGCCACCACCGTAACCACTATCCCCCCATCCCCCCGCCCATCCCCCCCCCTCCCCCACCCTCTCTCCGCGCGCTCCCTCGCACGCGGGAGCGCACGCTCAGGGAGAGGAGGAGGATGGAGGGAAGGTCGAAGGAGCATGAGGACGAAGAGCAGGCAGGAGGAGGAGGAGGAAGCGAAGCCAAGAAAGGAGGAGGAGGACAAGGGAGGAGGAAGGGGAGGAATTAGAAGGTAGGAAGGGGGATGGAGGGAGGAGGCAGGTGGAGGGAGAAGGAGGAGGGAAAGGAGGAGGAGGAGGAGGAGGAGGAGGAGGAGGAGGAGGGAGGAGGGAGGAGGGAGGGTGAGGACGCAAGGAAGAGTAGAGAGGAGGAAGGAGGAGGGAGGAAGGACCTGGTACCCCAGCAGGATAAGGGCGACAGGCGACCCGCCTGCTGGACGCCTCGCTGAAAGGGTCCACGGAGCGCCCGACGGAGCTGCTGGGCGGGCGGGTGGACTCGCTGGAAAGCCGCCTGGAGCGGCGCGGGGAGGGGGCGCCTCCCTCTCCAAGCCCTCGTCCTTCTCCACCTCCCCCGCCTCCTGGCCTTCGTCCTCGTCCTCGCCCATCTCGTGGATATCCTCCTCCTCCTCCTCCGCCTCATTTTCCTCCTCTTCCTCCTCCTCGTTGTCCCTGTGCTGTGCCGCGCGTCTTCCCTCCATTCGTGAATCTCCCCCTCCTCCTCATCCTCCTCCTACTCCTCAACCTCCTCCTCCTCCTCCTTCTCCCCCTCCTCCTCCTCCTCCTCCTCCTCCTCCTCCTCATCCTCCTCCTCCTCCTCCTCCTCCTCCTCCTTCTCCTCCCCCTCCTCTCCTCCCCCTCCTCCTTCTCCTCCTCCTCCTCCTCCTCACTCGCTCTTCCTTTAAAAAACTTCTCCTCGTCGCCCCACCAGACGTGTCGGTAGAGCGGGCCGGGCGTTTCGCCCCAGACTTCCTCACTGCTCATAGCCCTGAAGCCTGAAAATTCCAGAAGCTACGGGGCAGAAGGGCGGCCCGTTTGCAAAATGTGGTGATCGCCCCAGCGCCGCGCTCACACGTCTCAAACAAGAAAAAAACGATTACAAGGATATGAAGCTGTTTCTGAAATCAATGGGGCCCTCGCATGAGACATCCTCCAGCCTATAAGTGTGCAACAGCTATAAGACTGGAGGACTGCTCCTTTGTAAACACGGGGGTCCCTTCTGCGACTTGCTCACATGCAATGTCCCAACATGTAAACTGCACAGCAGGTTCCACACTGAGGGCGGCTCATTTTCAAAACGCGGCGTTCGTTTGACCCCTCCTTCATTCAACTTTCAGGTCATGCCTTCTTCGCACTTGTTTTTCTTCACAACGGACCTCTCGCATAAACGGCAAGCCTATGAGGCGCTCGTCCTCTTCCTCCTCCTCGTCCATCAAATCGTCTTCTTCGTCCTCCTCGTCCTCTTCCTCCTCCTCGTCTTTTCTTCCTCCTCATCATCCTCCTCGTAGTCATCATCATCACCACCACCACCACCACCATCATCACGATCATCATCATCGTCATCATCACCATCATCACCAGTATGACCATCATCACCATCATCACGATCATCATCATCATCATCAGCATCATCACCACCACCACCACCACCATCATCATCATCATCATCATCATCATCATCATCATCATCATCATCATCATCATCATCATCATCATCATCATCATCATCATCATCATCATCATCATCATCATCATCATCATCATCCATCATCGTCATCATCATCAGCATCATCATCATCCATCATCATCATCCACCTTCCCCTCCTCCTCCTCCCTCCTCCTCCCTCCTCCTCCTCCTCCTCCTCCTCCTCCTCCTCCTCCTCCTCCTCCTCCTCCTCCTCCTCCTCCTCCTCCTCCTCCTCCTCCTCCTCATTCTTCACCTGGTCGCCGTCGTCGTCCTCCTCCCAATCTCAGCACCAGCTTGGAAGGAGGAGGCGGAGGAGGAGGAGGAGGAGGAGGGGGCAGAGGCGCTCCATGCGGAGCCCACGCTGCAGATCTCGCTGCCCCACGTCTCCGAGCCACCCGCTCGCTTCTCCGACAGGCCGAAGCGGTGACAAACAACCAAAGGGCCGGGCAACGGTCCCAGCAGCAGCTCCTCCCCCGTCGGCGCCGCCGCCCGCCCCCCCTCCCGCGCGGCAGCGCGACGGGATATGCTGACGGCCGGCCCGGTGAACTGCGATGTCAGCCAGCGCGGGCCCCAAACAGTGCGTCTCTGGCAGTCTGTGTCGTGCAACATGTGTGGTGCGGTCTACGTTGCACAATCCATGTGGCGCCTGGGTGTGGTGCAACAGATGTGGTGCGACACATGCTGCGCAGGCGATGTGGTGCGATGCACGTTGTGCAGTCCAAGTGGTGCAGTGTATGGGGTTCAGTGAGTGGTGTGCAAGGTATGTGGTGTAGTCTAAGTGGTGCAGTATTTTTTGTGTAAACTATGCGGTGCAGTGTATGTGATGCAATATATGTTGTGCAATGTTGTGCACCCTATGTCGTGCAATTTATGTGGTGCAGCATATGTGGCGCACTACATGATGTGCAAGCTAGGTGGTGCAATATATGTTGTGCAATATCTGTAGTGAAATCCATGTGATGCAGTCTATGGTGTGCAAGCTATGTGGTGCAATCTATGCGGTGCAATCTACGCTTGCATTCTATGCGGCGCAGTCTTTGCGGTGCAATATGTGCGGTGCAGTCTATTTGGTGCAATCTAGGGCGGCGACGAGGCGGCGACGGGGCGGCGACGGCGACAACATAGCCGCCAGACCGACAGGCAGGCCCAGCTCCTTGGAGGAGATATGCGAAAACCCCGAGTGCAAACACTGTTTGGGGAACACTTGGAGAAGAATATGGAACAGAGACTCGGGGGCGCGCAAACATGGATTAACGATCCATGGATTTGGCGCGCGGTCGCCAAATCCATGGATCGGGGGGAGTGCCCTCCCCAAAATGCGGCCGGTACCGCCTCGTTCGGCGGCGGAAATCCGCGATTTCTCATGGAAACGGGACCCGTCACTAATCCACGCCCCCTTGCTCCATGTTTGCGATCGCCTGAATTTAGAGAGGAACCTGGAACAGAGACGCTGCTCCCTCCATCCGTCCTGCGTGCCACCTCCCATAGGGTCCCCCTTCGCTCCCTCCCTCCCTCGATCCATCCAGCGTGTCACCATTCCTCCCCCACCTCCCCCGCAGAAGGAGGAGGAGGAGGAGGGAAAGGCAGAGGAGGAGGAGGAGGAGGAGGAGGAGGGGAGGAGAAGAGGGAGGAAAACAATGAGGAGGACGGTAAGGAAGAGTAGGAAAAGGAGCAATCGAGGGGTAAACTGATGAAAGTCGAACAAGCCAGCGGGCCCCGCACAGTCCCATCCCCCCTCCCATAACATAAGAATCAAGCATGGGACTGGAGAGCGTTCCAGCTTAGTGAACGGGACGCGCTCGCGCACGGTTCCGCCTCCGACGACTTGAGGGGGAGCGGAACTCCAGAAAACCCTCGCGCGGCGCGGCTGCGAGAGCGCCACTCAGCCTTCTCTCGGGCGGCCAAACTTCCGATGAACCGAAGCACGCACCGCGCCGAGACGGCACGCCCACGGTCACGCACAAAGCTGGGCGGCGCTTGGGCGGCGGGCGCTCGGGCGGGACAGCTTTCCGCCTGCTCTCGCGCGGCCCGGTGGCCGCTGCCGTGTTCATATGACTCAGCAAGCGAAACATGCGCGCGCACGCGGGA
>CAUYUJ010021009.1:22661-40161 GCA_963575745.1 Prorocentrum cordatum | reverse complement strand
CCACCACCAACTTCATCATCAGCAGCATCATCATGATAATCATCATCAGCATCATCATCAGCATCATCATCGTCGTAGTCGTCATCGCCAGCGTCAGCGAACCGTCAGCATCATCATCATTACCACCACCACGATAGGCATCGCCATTGACTTCAACATCGTTATTGTCGTCATCTTCGTCGTCAGCATCAGCATCCACATCACAATCATAAGTGCCATCATAATCATTGACGTCCTCATTGTTGTCCTTGCCATCCTCCTCATCATAGGTGTTATCATCATTATCATCATCAACCTCGTCATCATCATCAGCATCATCATCTGTATCATCTGCATCAGCATCATCATCACCATCATCATCATCATCATCATTGTCATCGTCATCGTCATCGTCATCATCATCATCGTCGTCGCCGTCGGCATCGCCGTGGAACCATTATCCAGCAGAAGCAATATCATCATTGTCATGTTAACCATCGTTATCCACACCATACTCACCCCCCCTCCCTCCCTCCCACACCCCCTCACCCCTTTCCACCACCTGCCTCATCTTACCTCATCCTCCCGTTTCCTCCTCCTCCTGCTCCTCCTCCTCCTCCCCCTCCTCCTCCTCCTCCTCCTCCTCACCTCCTTCTCATCCGCTTCCACCGCCTCCTAACCCCTATCCTCGTCCAGTGCAATTTGTCTTTTTCTCTACCTGGACCGCATCCCTCCCCCCTCCTGGACGCACGCGAGACCAACCTAGAATCCTTGAATCCTGTTCCCTCGTCCCTCCTCCTCACTGATTCGCAGCTAGCCGCCTCGCATGTTCGCGACTGTTTGAGCCGCCCTTCCACCGACTCCCTCACCTGTGTTTTCCCACTCCCTTCCTGCCCTACTCCATGGCACTCCCTGCATTCGACGACTGCTCAATCGCTTCTTACAACGCGACCCATGCATCACGGCACAATCCGCTGGTGAGAGGGCTGCCACTGAGCAGCCTGCGCTGCGTCCCAACGCCCTCAACAGTGGCCGCACATTCTCTCCCTGTGCTGCTCCACCGCCATCACGCCCCATGCCCACCCGGGGAGACCCCCTGAGGTCCCCGGAGGCCTCGGGAGGCCTCCCGAGGCCACACAAAGAAAGAGTCACAAGCGTCCAACAAACCTCGATGCTCGGTCGAGCCTGGACCCTCGATCGATGGGGGACAAAACAGCAATGCCGCTACAGTCGGGACGTTGACCTAAGGAACCCTGAACAAGAAACGAGGCCCATTTACCCCATAAGTTAGAACTCGATTTCCCATGGAAGACGTCAGGAAAACCTGAGCCAAACTGTTCAACAATCAAGGAGCACCGAGCCCCTCCCCAACGAACAGGGTTCCTTCTTCAGCGCCCCGACTGTACTCCCCGGACCTTTGCCGGGGCGCGTTCGGACTGACATCCCGAAGCGGATCTGGCCGTGGCGACGAGGGCCCCGCCGCCGGGAGGCCCAGTAAGGCGAAAACGGGGGAGAGGCACCGGCATCAGGTCGGGCATGCCCCCCTACAGGCGAATTCTGGACGTAAAATGAAAAAGGTAGTCGAAAAACGCCCCAAACTACTCCAAAAAGTTCTCCAAAAATCACTCCCGAACTATTTTTGTTGTTCGACTGTTTTTTTAATTTTCCTCCTGTAGAGGGACACGCACGACTTGGCACTGTCATCGAGATCTCCACCCCCTCGGTCGAAGCCAGGAGGCGGGCGTCGTGCCCCCACCCCGACCGGGGCGGGGCCCAAGGACACACGAGTAAAAAACACACACACATACACAGATCCTAAGACCCCCCATATTTTCCATTATTTTCTGGAGTTTCGTCTGCCCCCCCACTTCCCATATTTCCCCAGATTCTCCTACGAATCGACGATGGATTACGTCTGTGTGTTCTTTCCCCTCCCGAAACAAGGGCGGATGGCCCAAAGGGGACCACTGCACGTATGCCCAGGGGCCTCTGACCGCCCGCGACTTCGACGAGGCTCCACGGCGAGTGCGTGCAGTGCCCGCTCCGGGTTGTCCACCCCTTGTGTTGGGTCGGGCATGTCCCCCTTACAGGCGGATTTGGGACGAAAAATAAAGAATACCCAAAAAATGCTTTTGAATTAGTCAGACATGGTTAAAAAAATCGTCCCCAGACTATTGTTTGACTATTTTTGAATATTCCTCCTGCTGAGGTCCATTGGAGGCCTGGAAACGGGCACCAACACCAGCACAGGGGGGGGGGGCCTTCACTGGGGGAAGATGATCTTAGATTTCGGTGTTGGTGGTCATGTTTCGGTCACATTGGAAACGAGAACATTACCACCATCACCGAGATCGGGATCTTCTTCGCACTGTGGATGCACACCGCCGATATTGGTGTTGGTGTCAACCTCTAGGCCTGCGACACCCATTGTGCCTCCGCCGGGTCGACCGCTCCTCGATCGGTACCGCGACCGACCGATCCTTGATCGAGGACACGGCGTCGATCGATACCCGATCGGTCCCCAATGCATCGGTTTACGACCGATCCCGTATCGACCGATCCTCGATCAAGGACTGGACATCGATCAATCCCCGATCCATCCCGGATTCATCGATCCACGATCGGTCCCCGTTCGATCGAGGACAACGGGTCGGCCGCCGCCGCCGCCGCCAGCGACGACGACGAAGACGAAGACGACGAAAACGACGGCGACGCCGACGACGACGATGACGACAAAGACGAAGACGACGACGACGACGCGCGGGGCGTCCACTCGGCCGGCAGCGGCGACGGCGACGACGACGACGACGACGAGGAGCCGCAGCAGCAGTCGATCGATTCCTGTCCGGGTTCCACTGACCCGGGTCAATCCGGACCCGGGTCAGTCGAGCTCTGCAGTATCCTGCTGACCTCAACGACCGCACACCATAGGTGAAAAAGGCACAGCAGCGGCGGCTGGGAAACCACTGCTGGCAGTGAGGTAAATCTCACTGACCGAAAGAGTACCTCCAGCAGCCCCATGGGCTAGGAGGCACTGGCCACACGACGGGCAAATCTTGCACGATCATGCAAGATCCTGCGCCCCAGCCCGGACCAATGCGCCCCTGGCCCTGCAGAGGGCCCTGCAGGATCTGGCGCTCTGACTGACCCCCGCTTGCACCGACCCCGTCTCTTGAGCCGCCACCCTGGTCGGCCCCCAGACGACGACGACGACGACGACGACGACGATGACGACGACGACAACGACGACGACGGCGGCGACGACGACGACGAAAACGACGACGGCGACGACGACGACGACGACGATGACGACGACGACGACGACGACGACGACGACGACGACGACGACGACGACGCGCGGGGCGTCCAGTCGGGCGGCGGCGACGACGACGGCGACGACGAAGACGTCGACGACGACGACGACGACGACGACGACGACGACGACGAGCCGCAGCAGCAGTCGATCGATCCCTCGTCGGCCCCCAAGAACGCAGGCGCTCCTGCGCCCAGTCCAGCTCCGCGGCGGCGCCGCGGCCACCTCCGCGCGGGCGGCGCGCCGCTGGCGGGGGCGTCGCCCCTCGCCGCGCCCTCTTTGTGGTCGCCGTCGTCGTCGTGGTCGTCGGCCTCTCGCTCTCGTGCTCTCTCTCTCTCTCTCTCTGTTTCTCTCTCTCTCTCTCTCTGTCTCTTTTTTTTTCTTTCTCTCTCTCTCTCTCTCTCTCTCTCTCTCTCTTGCTCATTCTATACATGTTTGTGTGAAAAATATGTCAACCAGCGTGGGCCCAAAACCGAAGGCTATTGCAGTCTGTGCGGTGCATTCGATGGTGCAAAGAATGCGATGCAACCTATGTAAAACAATATACGCGGTGCAATATACGTGGTGCAATATATGCGATGCAACCTATTTAGTGCAATTATTTTTTGTTCGCAGTGAGTTGTCCACTCCACTGCTCGCGCAAACATCCCACCCACCCACCCGCAACTTGGTTTGCAAAATCTCTTAAGACCGTGACGGTGGGTACCAAATGGCACTTGGCAACGACAGCGACGCCGACGACGACAGCGACAACGACGACGACGACGCCGACAACGACTACGACGACACCGACGACGTCTCCAACGACTTCGACGACGCCGACAACGACGACGACGACGACGACGACGACGACGACGACGACACGACGACCGACGACGACGCCGACGACGACGATGACAACGACGACGACGATGACGAAGCCGACGACGACGACAACGACGACACCGACGACGACGACGACGTCAACGACGCCGACGACGACGACGACGACGACGACGACAACGGCGGCGACGACGACGACGCCGACGTCGATGACGACGAAGACGACGACGACGCTGACGCCGACGACGACGAAGACGACGACGACGACGACGCCAACGAAGACGACGAGGGAGGAGGGAGGACGACGACGGCGACAACGACGACAACGACGACAACGACGAGGGAGGAGGGAGGACGGCGACGACGCGAACGACGAAGAAGGAGGAAGAACGGTGACGCCGACGACAGCAACGACGAGGGAGGAGGGAAGACGACGACGACGACAACGACGACGACGACGACGACGACGACGGCGACGAAACAGGAGGGACGACGACGAGACGCAAACGACGACGACGACGAGGGAGGAGGAGGAAGGACGACCACGGCGACAACGACGACGGAAACGACCACGACGCCAAAGAGGACGACGACGGCGAACACGAGGAAAGACAGAGGACGACGACGACGACGACGACGACGCGGGAGGAGGGAGGACGGCGACGACGACGACGACGACGACGCAAGAGCGCGCGCGCACGCTTTTGTTGAAAATCCGTACTGCGAAACCTTGTGTTTTTGTATGTTTTTTGGACACACGATTTTGAAATCCTTCCGAAACCGATGGGTTTTGAAGGATTTCGGCATACGCGCGCGACGACGCGCGCGTCTGCAGTTCGTCGCATTTTTTGCAGGGGATTCTCGCGACGGCACACGCGCAAGGACGTTCGACAGATTTCGACATGCGCGCGCGCGAAGCCCGTTTGGTAGCAAGTTGTGAAAATATTGAACAACCCATGGCTTTCTTACGATTTCGCAAGAGCTCGCGCGTAAGCTTTTTTAGCAAAACGAAACCCTGTGTTTTTGCATGTTTTGGGAAACTCGATTGCGAAATCCTTCCGACACCGAAAGTTGTTGAAGAATTTCGGCATGCGCGCGCGACGACGCGCGCGTGTGCACTTCGTCCCGTTTTTTTACGAGGGATTCCTGAAAAAATGCTATGTTAGAACAAAACATGTCACCGCATACCGTTTTCTACAAGGGAACCTCAGGGGGGAACCCGGTTGGCCTGGGACATTGTGATTTCATATTTAGGATGGACATGTGGTCAGAGTCATATGTGCTTTACATAGGACGCGGGGGTAGTGATAACGCCGGGGGGGGTAGAGTCTATTCTGTTTTTAGAGGGGAGAATCTACGCGATGCACTATATGCGGCGCAATCTACCTGGTGCAATTACGCGCGGCAACCGATATAATGCACTCTGCGCGGTCTGATATATGTGGTGCAATTAATTTCTGCTCGCAATGAGTTGTCCACTCCACTGCTCGCGCAAACATCCCACCCACCCACCCGCAACTTGGTTAGCAAAATCTCTTAAGACCGTGACGGTGGGTACCACATGGCACTTGGCAACAACAGCGACGCCGACGACGACAGCGACAACGACGATGCCGACGCCGCCGACAACGACTACGACGACACCGACGACGTCTCCAGCGACAACGACGACGCCGACAACGACGACGACGACGACACCGACGACGACGACACCGACGCCGACGACGACGACGATGACAACGACGACGACGATAACGACGCCGACGACGACGATAACGACGACACCGACGACGACGACGTCAACGACGCCGACGACGACGACGACGACGACGACGACGACGGCGGCGACGACGACGACGCCGACGTCGACGACGACGAAGACGACAACGACGACGACGACCGACGACGCCGACGAAGACGACGACGACGACGTCGCCAACGAAGACGACGACGAGGGGAGAGGGAGGACGACGACGGCGACAACGACGACGAGGGAGGAGGGAGGACGGCGACGACGCGAACGACGAAGAAGGAGGAAGGACGGCGACGCCGACGACGGCAACGACGAGGGAGGAGGGAAGACGACGACGACGACAACGACGACGACGACGACGACGACGACGACGAAATAGGAGGGACGACGACGAGACGCCGACGACGGACGACGACGACGACGAGGGAGGAGGAGGAAGGACGACCACGGCGACAACGACGACGGAAACGACCACGACGCCAAAGAGGACGACGACGACGAACACGAGGAAAGACAGAGGACGACGTAGGCGACGACGACGACGACAACGACGCGGGAGGAGGGAGGACGACGACGACGACGACGACGCAAGAGCGCGCGCGCACGCTTTTGTTGAAAATCCGTACTGCGAAACCTTGTGTTTTTCTAGTTTTTTGGGACACACGATTTTGAAATCCTTCCGAAACCCATGGGTTTTGAAGGTTTTCGGCATACGCGCGCGACGACGCGCGCGTCTGCACTTCGTCCCATTTTTTGCAGGGGATTCTCGCGACGGCAAACGCGCAAGGGCGTTCGACAGATTTCGACATGAGCGCGCGCGAGGCCCGTTTGGTAGCAGTTTGTGAAAATCTTGAAACACCTATGGTTTTCTTAAGATTTCGCAAGAGCGTTCGCGGAAGTTGTTTTAGCAACTCTGTGTGTTGCGAAACCGTGTGTTTCTGTATGTTTTTTTGGAAACTCGATTGCGAAATCCTTCCCGCACCGAAGGTTTTGAAGGATGTCGGCATGGGCGCGCGACGACGCGCGCGTGTGCGCTTCGTCCCATTTGCTGCAAGGGATTCGCGAAAAAGTGCGATGTTAGAACAAAAAATGTCACCGCACAGTGTTTTTTTTTTTTTTGACAAGGGAACCTCAGGGGGGGAAACCGGCCTAGCTGGGATGGTAAGATTTCATATTTAGGATGGACGACTGTGCAGAATGTATATATATATATATATGAAAACATATTATCCCATGGGGAACCGATAAGTCCGGGGAGGGGTAGAGTCTATTATCTTCTTAGAAAGGAAAATTGATTTAAACAAACGAGCTGACACATCCCATGCTCTTGCAGACATCCCACCCACCCACCCGCAACTTGGTGTGCAAAACCCTGCGGTGGCGATTGCGATGCATGCTTGGCGTTGGCTGGTGCATCTCTGCGGCCGCGCCAACCCAAGCACGCGCGCGCAACGGCCAGATATTTTGGCGCGACCGACGCGGCCGCGGTGGCGCCGACCGCTGGGCACATCCCAGCGGGCACCTCACTGCGAGTCGGCGACTTGGGCGGGCGTGGTATCATGGCAATGTCGACAACAGTAGACACGATGATGGTAGTAGCGATGCTGGCGACGATGTTGACAACGACGAAGGGGCGGCCAGTGCGGGCGCCGATGCTGATCACGCCAACGACAATGACGGCGTCCTCGCGTCGGTGATAAATGTTTTGGAAAGAGTTCGACATGTGCGCGCGGCCGAGGCGCGAAAGTGGCCCGCATGGTATGATTTGACACGGATCGTGCCCCCCCCACGCGCGCAATGGCGTGCGAATGTTGCCGGCATGCGGCGCGAGAAGCCCGTTTCGCAGAATCCCATGAACATGCTGCAAAGCCTGATGTTTTGTTTCTGAAGAATTCGCAAAAGCGCGATCGCACTTTTTTAACAACTGATGTTGCGAAACTATGTGGTTTTGTATGTGGTGTTGGACACTCGGTTTTGCAATCGCTACGAGACCGAAGTTTGTTGACGGATTTCGGCATGCGCGCGCGCGACGACGCGCGCGCGTGCACTTCGCCCCGTTGTTTGTGCAAACGAATTCTCACGACAGCACGCGCGCAAGGGCGCCCGAACGATTTCAACATGCGCGCGCGAGGCCCATTTGGCAGCATGTTCTGGACATGTTGACAAAACCGATGGTTTCTTCCGAATCCGCACGAGAGCGCGCTCAAGTTCTGGTTCGAAAATCGGTTTGGTCGCATGTTCTGAAAATGGTGAAAAACCTGGTTGTTAAGAATTCGCGAGAGCGCGCCCGCGCAAGCTTTGCTTGAAAATCGTATTGCGAAACCAGGTGTTCTATATATCTATATATATGTGTGTTGTTGAACAATCGATGATGAAACCCTTACGAAACCGAGCGTTCTCTTTGGATTTCGGCATGCGCGCGCGACAACGCGCGCGTGTGCAAGTCGTCGCATTTGTTGCAAGGAGTTCTTGAAAACTGATGATGTTAGATAAACGAGTGTGCGCGCATAGCACTTGCTGCCAAAGATGTCGGGGGGGGCGGATGCCGGCTCGGCTGGGATGGTACCAATTCATATTTAGGATGAACGATGGGGCAGATTCATATGCAAGTTGCAATACGAAAAGGGGATGGGATAATCCCGGGGGGTATATTAATTCTCTTGTCAGAAAAGTATATATATATATATATATGTGGTGCACCCTATGCGACGGCGACGGCGGCGACGGGCGGCACCGCCTGCAAAAGCCGCCACTCGCCCCGAGCGGCGGCGACGGCGACGGCGACGGCGACGGCGGCGACGGGCAGCACCGCCAGCAAAAGCCGCCATTCACCCCGAGATTGTTAAGCCAACTAAGAAACCCCAAGTGCAAGCACTGTTTGGGGAATGTCCTTAAAAAGAGTGGGAGGACGTGAGGAGGAGATAAGAGGAGATGGAGGGCGAGAAGATGCATGAGGATATATGGAGGACTAGACCCCTCGCGCGCTTTGCGCGCTTAGGTTCTAGTCAGCCCCTGCCCGTGACAAGGTCACATAGTCACTGAAGTAGTTGCCCACAAATGGTTTGAGTATGGGGTATACTGCATCTATAACGCGAGCAGAGCATATACAAATTGCCGACAAAGACATTTGCATAATATTCCATGCGAAGCTACGCACACCAGTGAAAGCAATGGAGTGACCAAAACGGCAGCGCAGTGCAACGCATTGCCATGAAATCAAGACAGATGCGGGTCCAACGCAGCTCGAAACAGTACAAGCACAAGTTAGCAAAACGAATGCACAGCAATGCAACGCAATGCAAATCAAAGTAAAGTAGAGCAAGACTCACCAGTGCAACGTGGATCACGAAGCACTGCAATTGCACATGCAACGGAAAGCAACCCAGCGGCATACAATACAATGCAATGCACAATAATGCAAAATACCGAACATGATTCCGGGAACCCAGAGGTCCCAGGGACGAGCCGCCCTAGAAAGAGCCCAAGAGCACCCCAAGGGGAGCCCAAGACAGGGCCAAAGGGCACCCAAGAGCAGCCAATGAGTTCCCCGAGAGGGGCTCCAAGGGTGGCCCAAGCATGGCCCAAGGAGCTCCAAGCAGACACAGGAGAGCTCCAAGAGGCGCCTCAAGAGAAAGCCAGATGATAGCGTCCGAAGGAGAGGGCCCAAGGAAGTGCCCCCTCGGCCCTAAGGCAAGCCGCCAGAGCTCACGAGCAGCCCAAAGTGGCGTCAAGGGTGCCGCAAGGGGATCCCTAAGTGGGCTCCAAGAATCCCTTTGTTAGCCTAGCAGGGGTAGAGCCTGGCGCGCGCGGCACCAGGCTCGTATCGAGACGCCCGCGGCGAAACGGAGGCAGCGGTGGCACCGCGACGGTGGCGGCGGCACGAAGCGCACCCCAGGCTCTAGCAAGCCGCAGCCCTTGATTGAAGTAGTGACCCATTAATGGTTTGAAGTCGAGGTGAAAGAATACCTATCACGCAGATCACATAGCATCGCCCCGCCAATTTCGGCACGCCCCTCACACGGATCGCGCGCCTCGCCCAGAGCTCCACTTACAGTGCCAGGGACAAGGTTCGCACGCGTCCCTCCGCCCATCTCGGCACACCATTTACACGGATCGTGCCCGAGAAGGATGTAGTTCCACGTGCTGCCCTAGTGGGAAGGTTCGCTTGACGTCCCCGCGTATTTCGACTCACTCCTCACACGGATCGTGCCCAAAAACCGACGGCCCCAGAGACAGGGTTCGTATCCCACCGCCCCGCCCTCTTGAAGCCTCTGCAAGGCCTCTTGGGGGCCTCTCGGCGTCTCTGCGGGGCCACTCGGGAGCTTCTGGAGGTTTCTTGATATCTTTGGGGGCCTCCCGGGGGGGCTCGGGGGCACGTTAGGAGCCACACCCTCCAAGAGACTGCCCCACGACCCCTCTTAGCACCCTCGTGGGGCCCTCTTGAGCCTCCCGTAGGGCCCTCTTAGGGCTCTCTTGGGGCGTCTTGGGCGCCTCTGGGACCGTCTAGGCGGAGATCGATTGAACGGGTCATGCATGCGGCTGCAGGGACGCAAACGATACGATGAACGTTGTGAGAGAACACCGATCAGCACAAAGTTCCCCAAAGGTTCCCCCCTTAACCGCGTCCCGCGGCCAGGGAGCGTCCAGGACACCACGGCTTCAACCTTGAGCGCCCCCCAGCCCCCCCCCCCTTGACCACGTCTCGCGGCTGGGGGGGGGGCACCTCGAGACACCACAACTTCAACCTTGAGCGCCCCCCGGTTACCCCCCCTTGACCGCGTTCCGCGGCTGGGGGGGCGCCTCGGGACACCACGGCTTAAACCTTGAGCGTCCCCCCGGCACCAACCCTTGACCGCGTCTCGCGGCGGAGGGGGCGCCTCGGGACACCACGGCTTCAACCTTGAGCGCCCCCCGGGCCCCCCTCCTTGACCGCGTCTCGCGACCAGGGGAGCACCTCGGGACACCACGGCTTCAACCTTGAGCGCCCCCACGGATGAAGAGCGAGTGGTTTTCAACATGTGGCTTTCGCCTTAGCACCGCACAGGTTCGTCTGAAAAACTTGCTGGAGCTTCACGGATGGAGGGCGGGTCGTTTTCAAAATATGGCTCTCGCCTTAACGCCGCGCACATTCATTTCCGCAATTTACACGAGCTTCACGGATTGAGGGCGGGCCGGTTTCAAAATGTGGCTCTCGCCTTAGCGCAGCGCACATCAGATGCCAAAAATGCCAAAGTTTCAAGGATTGAGGGTGAGTTTCAAAATGTGGCTTTCGCCTCAGCGCCGCGCACATTCGTTTGTTAAAAGTTGCAAGAGCTTCACGGATTGAAGGCGGGCCGGTTTCAAAATGTGCCTCTCAGCGCCGCGCACATTCGTTCTAATATTCGCAAGAACTTCTCGGATTGAGGGCGGATGGTTTTCAAAATACCGCTCTCGCCTGAGCGCCGCGCGCATTCTGTCTCAAATGTGTAAGAGCTTCACGAATGGAGGGCGCCGCTTTGTGGTTTCCACTTTGGCGCTGCGCACATTCGTTTTAAACAGTTGCAAGAGTTTCACTGGTTCCCATGGTAAAAAAAGACGTTCTGGAACGGTTCAGGACTGTCAGGGCGCAACAATTACGTTACTTTGCGGTGCTGAATTTCCAAGAATGGTGCTACGGCAGGATTCAGGATCGCCAAAACGTAAAAGTCAGGTTAACTCGTGGCGTTGACGTCCTGAGCACGGTGTTTTGGCACGCTTCGTACTGTTCACACGGTTGTCCCCCAACGAGGCAAGTCCCTCAGTGGAAATGACTCCTTGTAGGAGCCTATGAACAAGGATCTTGCCTCCTCCTCCTCCTCCTCCTCCTCCTCCGCCTCCTCCTCCTCCTCTTCCTCCTCCTCCTCCTCCTCCTCCTCCTCCTCCTCCCTCCTGGGGAAGAGCTGGCCCGCGTGGCGAAGCGCGGGCGCCTCCGCGCGGCGAGGCTTGGCCGCCGGTGCGGCGAGGCGGCGGCGGCGGCGGCCCCCCGCGCAGGGTCGGCGGCCCGTCGTCGAGCCCGAAGACGATGAAGGGCCTCGGCCTCGTCCTCGTCCGCCTCGTCCTCGTCGGCCTCCTATTCATCCTCCTCCTCCTCCTTCTCCTCCTCCTGTTCCTCATCCTCCGCCGCCTCCTCCGCGTCTGCCTCCGCCTCCGCTCCGTCCTCATCCTCATTCGCATAATCCTGTTACTGGTAGTGGTAATGATGCTACCCTTCTAAATATATCAAAACGAAGGTCCTCGGTAGTAGTGCAAGAATTCTGATGGATGCATGTCAATGGTTGCCCTTATTCACCTTAGCACCAACATGATACGATTCTTATGATGTGTAGCACTGCCAGCAGCATTCTACAGGATTGCGCAACCATGTGTGCGAGGGAGCGAAGCCCAACGGAAAAAAACACACTCGGCCACCGCGAGGGGGTGTGCCGACAAGGGGGAGCCCCCTGCACATGCAATTTCAACAAGATGTGGCTCTCGCCTGAGCGCCCTGCACATTCGGCTTCACAAATGCAGGAGGTTCGCGGATTCTCATGGTTGACGTACTGGAAATGGTGCCTTGAAGCGATTCAGGAGTGTCAGGGCGAAACGGTTACGTTCATCCGCGTTGCAGGAATCCCAAGAAGGGGGTCCTGGCACGATCCCAGATCGCCAAGACGCAACAGTCATGTTGACTTGCGGCGTTGAGATTCTGAGCATGGTGTTTCGGCACGCTTCAGGATTTTCACACGGTTGTCTCCCAAGGCGGCCCTTCCCTGTGGAGCTGAAACCGTGTATGGGGCCTATGAAGAGAGAGCTTGGAGGGATCACCATCTTCCTCACTTTCTCCCATCCTCCTCCCTCCTCCCCATCCTCATCCAGCAGCATTAGCACCAGCAACATCATCATCAGCAGCAGCATCATCATCATCATCATCCTCATCGTCGTCATCATCATCACCATCATCACCACCATCACCATCACCATCACCATCACCATCATCACCATCACCATCACCATCACCATCATCATTATCATCAGCAGCAGCATCATCATTGTCATCAGCAGCAGCATGAACATCAGCATCAGCAGCAGCAGCATCATCAGTAGCAGCATCCCCTCGTTCCGTCCCCCTTCCTCCTCTTCCACTCCATCCTCCTCCGCGTCCTCCTCTCTCCCACACACACACACCCTGCCCATCCTCTCCCTCCTCGTCCTCCTGCTCGTCGTCAACCTCCTCCTCCTCCTCCTCCTCCTCCTCCTCCTCCTCCTCCTCCTTTCCTCCCCTCCTCTCTCCTCCTCCTCCTCTCCTCCTCCTCTCTCCTCCTCCTCCTCCCCCTCCTCTCCTCCTCCTCTCCTCCTCCTCTCCTCCTCCTCTCCTTCCTCCCTCCTTTCCTGCTCCGCCTCCTATTCCTCTTCCTCTCCTCCTCCCCCTCCTCTCCTCCTCTCCTCCTCCTCTCCTCCTCGTCCTCCTCCTCCTCCTCTCCCTTCCTCCTCCCCTCCTCCCCCCCTGCTCCTCCTCCTCCTCCGCCATCCCCTCCCTCCTCCTCCTCCTCATCATCATCATCATCATCATCATCATCATCATCATCATCATCATCATCATCATCATCAGCATCATCATCATCATCATCATCATCATCATCATCATCATCATCATCATCATCATCATCATCATCATCATCATCATCATCATCATCATCATCATCATCATCATCATCATCATCATCATCATCATCATCATCATCATCATCATCATCATCATCATCATCATCATCATCATCATCATCGTCAGAATCATCATGATCATCATTATCATCATCATCGTTATCATCATTATCATTGTAGCATCATCATCATGTCAGCATCATCATCAGCAGCATCATCAGCATCGTCATCATCATCATCATCATCATCATCATCATCATCGTCATCATCATCATCATCATCATCATCATCATCATCATCATCATCATCATCATCATCATCAGCATCATCCTCATCATCCTCATCATCCCCATCCTCCTCCCTGGTCCACCTCCTCCCTCCTCCCGCCCCACCCAGGCGTCAGCCGTCGGCCAGGACCACCCAGCGGCCACCGACCGCGACCCAGCGCCAGCGATCCACCAGCAGCCGCCCGACTCCGACCGGCCCGGCGCCCGAAGCGTGGCCCAGCGACCGGGGGCCCCGGCCGTTCTTGCCTGGGCCACCCGACTTCCCAAACAAACGTGCTTGTGCCGTGAAGAAGGGCAACGACGGAAGGTTGGTGGCAGTCTTCGGCCTCTGGGTGCCCTCGCCGGGCCCCGGGACCCTCAAACATCGACTCGGGATAAGAAGCCGGCCCATGGTTGGGAGATGCTTCTTGGGGGGGGGGGATTCATGGAGCGAGGGAGGGAGAAGCGTGCACCCTTCGTGCCTTTTGGGCCCCGGGAGCCCCTCTAGGGCCCCTTTGATAGGGCACAAGCAGCGCACCTCTCTTCAAGCAAGCAAGTGCGCAAGCATGCAAGCAAGCAAGCAAGCAAGCAAGCAAGCAAGCAAGCAAGGAAGCACGTCGAGTACGGACAGCGCGCGTCGCACACTGCCACGTGCCCCCAAAGCAGGGCTCGACGGTTGGCAACTGCGGGTGCCACCCTCGCCGCCTACGGAACCCAGCGCGGCCATCCTCCACCCGCCCTGGCTCTGTGCGGCTGCGGTCCAAGAGGAGGCGCCAGCGGGCCTTGCCGCCCCCTCCTCCTCCTCCTCCTCCTCCTCCTCCTCCTCCTCCTCCTCCTCCTCCTCCTCCTCCTCCCCCTCCTCCTCCTCCTCCTCCTCCTCCTCCTCCACCCATCGCCCCCCCCCCGTGTGCAGCACCCGACACGCGGAAATAGGCCAGGGCGTCCGGGGGCCCCAGCTTGACGCCAAGGACGGTCTGGGCTGGGGCGCGCCGCCGCCCCGCGAGGGCGCGACCGCGCGCTCCGCACCGCGCCCTCGCGAGGCCACCCTGCAGAGGGTTGGCGGTGCGCGGGGGGGGGGGGAGGTATCGGGGGCGACCAAGAGGGGGGCGTCCAAGGGGGGCGAGGGGGGCGCAAATCACGGCCGGCGGCACGTGCGCGGCCCAGGGGGGGGGGGCAGGAACGTCATGAAATAAGAGGAGGCGCCATGAAATCTGAGGAAAGATCAGGGCCCACGCCATGATATCCACCCCCCTTTGTCATCACCCCCCTCTTTGCCGCCACCAAGGGCAGGGCTGGAGGGGGAAGGCTTCTTCGAAGGAGGCTGCGTCTTAGAAGGCGCTGGCCTTGAACGTCTGGCGAAGGCCCGCGCCTTCTAGGAAGCAGCCCTCCTTCTGACAAGCCTTCTCCCCCCCACCCCCGACCCCCCTCCGCGCGCGGCCAGGAAGGGCAGCCGTCCAGCACAGGCCGCGACCGAGGTCCGACGCATCGATTTCCTTCCGCGCGGCTCCCCCCCACGAGGCCCGATCCTTGCAAGCTGGGCCTGGCGATCTGACAGGTGGGCATCGAGGAAGCATTGACCGATCCTGCTCCGATGCCTCCGGGAAAGAACCCAACGTCTGGGGGCCACCAATGCAATGATCCATTTGAACATGTACCTCATCAAACAGGGTATTGCACATCATTGTCTGTACAAGTATATATATGTGTATAGAACAACTGTATATCTGCTTGGGGCTGGCGTTTCACTCGGGCGTTCGTTGACGAGGGGCGGTTCACATGGCGCGAAGCAACGTGCACGTGTCGCACACCTTTCTTGGGGCCCGCGGTGGCAGGTTAGGGGCCGTGCAGGGCCCTTTCCAGGGCGCTGTCCTGCAACCCTCGATCCCCCGCCGGCGCCGTCCGCCCGAGTCGTCCCGAGCCGTTTCTGGACGCTCCCGGGGCCAGGAGAAGGCACCCCCCCCCCCAGGCCGGGCGCGAGAAACAAGGATGCTGGCTCGTTTCTCTCCGGGAAGCTGGCTCCGTAGGCGACCCGAGGAGGGGAGGGCGAGGACGGGGAGGGGGGGAGGAGGAGGAGGAGGAGGAGGAGGAGGAGGGAGGAGGAGGAGGAGGAGAGGAGAGGAGAGCAGGAGGAGCAGGAGGAGGAGGAGGGGAGGAGGAGGAGGGCGAGGAGGAGGAGGAGGAGGAGAAAAGAGGAGGAGGAGGAGAGGAGGAGGAGGAGGAGGAGGAGGAGGAGGGGGAGGAGGAAGAGGGGGAGGAGGAGGGGGGAGGAGGAGGAGGAGGAGGGGAGGAGGAGGAGGAGGGAGGAGGAGGAGGGAGGAGGAGGAGGACGGGTCGCCTAAGCCCTTCGGAGAAGCCCTCCAAGCTGGCTGGCCTGGGCCGACGCGCGAAGCGAGGCGCGCTTCCTCGCCGCGCCCCCTCGGGGCGGCCCCGCCTGCCTGGCGGCTGCTAGGCGGGCGGCGGGAAGACACGCCGCGGCGCGCCCACCGCCTTTTGGGGGGGCGGGCGGCCGGCCGGCCGGCCGGCAGGCGCGCCCCTCCAAGAGACGATGCGCGGGGCGGCCCGCCCGTGAGCCCTGCCCCATACAGTCGGGGCGTTGACCTAAGGAACCCTAAATAAGGAACGAGGCCCCTCTTTTTCGTAAGTTAACCTTCGACTTCCTGTCGAAAACATAGGGAAAGCCTGAGGCAAGCTGTGAAACACTTAAGGAAAGCGGAGCCCCTCCCCAACGAAAAGGGTTCCTTCTTCAGGGCCCCGACTGTACAGTGAGACCGGGCATGTCCCCCATTGCAGGCGGATGTTGGAAGGAGAATTCAAAAGCAGTCCGAAAATGAGAATCAGAAAGAGTCTGAAATAGTCGAGGAATCGTCCCCGCTTTACTTCTGGACTGTTCTCGAAGATTTCTCCTGGAGAGGGACACGCCCGACTTAACCATACAGTCGAGACGTGGCCACCAGGAGCGCGGGTCAAGAACAGGATCCCCTTCACCGAAGGCGCAAGACCCACTGGAGAGATCGCGAACGAGGAGCACTCCGAGGTGGGAAGCCCGCGCAAGAAGAGCAGAAATGTGACGCACAAAGACACACTAGTACTCCGTCTGCCTTGGAGGCGTGCGTCCAACCCGAACATACAGTATAACCATCTTGTAGTATTTCGTTTCCCGAGCGCTGTGACCAGAAACCGTCCACCACGACACACAAGATTTCTCGGTGCGCGCGTCGGCTCCGGGGGGGGGGCGACGCACACACACACTATTAGCATGTTGGGGCGACTCCGATCCTAACCTAGGCAGTTGTGCTGCCCATCCATCGGCTTAGACCAGTAGAGGTTCAGCAGTGAGGGGCAACAAATTGCGGGCGGGCACGAGCCAATCCATGCTGGTCCGAATCCGTGGGCAGAAGGGATTGGGTTCACATGCGACTGCCTACCGCCAGGAACTATCCATGTCTAACGCTGCTGGAGTCTTGCTCTAGATCCCTGCGAAAAGCTGGACGAGGACACTGTTCCGCCATCATGGGCGGCGAGACACCCATGCCAACTGCCCCTCGAAGAGGTCATCAAGATCCCGAGGCACGACCCCGAGGCAGCAGATTCAGAACAACCCTGGTGGCGGGGAGGGGGAGCTGGAGGAGGGCCCAAACGTCCAACATCTTGAAAAAAGACACTGACGTTTCAGCCTCCAGTGGCAGTTACCGTGTCCTTACTACGACG
>CAUYUJ010021009.1:0-15000 GCA_963575745.1 Prorocentrum cordatum | reverse complement strand
AGCATCATCACCATAATAAGCATAACCACCACCTTTCCCTCATCATTGGTGAGATCAACTACAGCATCGTCATTGACATCACCACTACCATCAAACATCGCCGTCCTCATCGCCCTCATCAGCATCATCATTACCATCGTCATCATCCACATCATGACCATACTCACCCTCTCGTTACCACCCGCATCGTCAGCAGCATCACCCGAATAGGAATAAACCACATTAACAGCATCGCAATCACCTTCCCCCATCGTCACCAACATCAGCATCGTCATTGGCACCATCATCAATGATTATCCGAGTCATCATCATCATCATCATCATCATCATCAGCAGCATCATCATCATCATCGTCATCATCAGCATCACCACCATCATCATCACCATCACCACCATCATCGACAGAACCATCATCCTCATCATCACCATCATCATCAGAAGCAGCAGCAGCATCACGATCAGCATCGTCATCATCATCATCCTCAGCAGCAGCATCAGCATCATCATCAGCAGCAGCAGCATCCTCACCATCATCATCATCATCATCATCATCATCATCATCATCATCATCATCAGAATATGCATCATCACCAACATAAGCGTCATAATCGTCATCAGCAGCATCAGATCGGTAACATCATCATCAACATTATCATCGGCATCATCATCACCCTCATCATAATCCTCCTCCTCACCATAATCGTCATCATCATCAGCATCGTCATCATCAGCATCATCAGCATCGTCATCAGCATCCTCATCGTCATCACAACCACCACCACCATCATCAGATTCTGCAGCAGCATCGTCATCACCATCGCCATCCTCATCAGCAGCATCATCATTAGCGCCAGCAGTATCGCCATCGTCACCACTACCGCCGCAATCACCATGCGTCAACGCCATCCTCAAAAACCGAGTTCGACTCATAACCACCGTCATCATCGCACCAGGATTCATGATCCTCGCTGTCATCATCACCATCCTCGTCATCATCACTCCCGCTCTTCCTCCTCCTCCTCCTCCTCTTCCTCCTCCTCGCATTCTTTTCCCTCCTCCCTCTCCCCCTCCTCCCCCTCCCCCGCCTCGCCCTCCTCGGCGGCGCCCTCCCCATCCTCGTCCTCGTCCTGCGCCTCGTCGACATCATGTGCGGATTGGGGGGGAGGCGCAGGCCGGCCGAGGCGGGCGCCGTCGGCTGCCTCTGCCACCACCACGGCGCGGCCGGGCCTGGGGGCGGCGGGGCCGAGAGCGCGCCGCGGTCGCGACTTCGCCTCCCGAGCCCCCCGCCCTCCAGGCAGGGAGGGAGGAGCAGCCGGGAGCGCCACCGGGGCCCCTTAGGAAGGGAGGAGGGGGAGGAGGAGGAGGAGGAGGAGGAGGAGGAGGAGGAGGAGGAGGAGGAGGAGGAGGGGGAGGAGGGGGAGGAGGAGGAGGAGGGGGAGGAGGGGGAAGAGGGAGGGAGGGAGGGAGGAGGACTTGAAAGAACATGGTCTGGGGGCGCCTTTACCCCCTGGTGCCACCACCCTCGGCCTCGAGAGCACGGTGGACACGAGCGTCCGTCGTGGACGAACAATCATTGGGCAACACGAGGGCAAGCACTGGGGGCTTCCCAGCTACGCAGCTGGCTTAGTCTACTTACCATGCCCTGCCTGTGCTGTGACTGAGGCAGCGAAGAAGGGAAGAGACGAGACGGGGGAGGAAGGAGCAGGAAACAGCTCAGTGACACGATCCGATCCGATTCGAAGATTGGCTCAAAGGTAAGGAGCCTCAGAATAGGAATGGGAGCTGGACACCGCACAACCGGGCCGAGCTCGCCCAGCACAGGCCGAGCCCCCCAAGCAGGGCAGCGGCAGCCTGCCTCAACAGAGGGTCGAGCATCTCTTTGATGCGCCAGGCTTGCGCAGGAAGGAAGGCAGAGGAAGGAGGAGGCAGGAGAAGAGAGGGAGGAAGGGAGGGAGGGAGGAGCATGAGGTCCCTTTATCCCTTCTCTCCTGTCCTCCAGACTCACTCTTCTCGTCCTCCCGCCCTTCCCCCCTCCATTCCTTCCTCTCCCTCTTCTCGCTCCTCTCCTGACTTTCTTCCTCCGCCCGCCCCAGCATACACACGCACACACACACACACACACACACACACACACACACACACACACACACGCGCGCGCGCGCGCGCGCGCGCGCACACGCACACGCACTTTTCTTCGGTCGTCGCTGGCGGGGGGACCTCCCCGCCGTCAGGCCCGCTCGCGGAGACCGCGCGAGAGCCGTCAGCGGGCCAGCGGGCAGCGGGCTGGCGCGTTGGGCGGCAGCAGGCGGGGCGGGGCGCCGACCCCGGCGCAAAGGCGCAATGGCAGCGAGGAGCGGGGGCGGGGCGGGGGCGGAGGGCGGCGGCGGGCCGCCGGCGCCAACGGCAGCGGGGCGCGGAGGGGCACCGGGCTGGCGGCAGGGAGAAGGGCCAAGGCCACAGCAAAGCCGGGCGGGCGAGGCGACGGCCGGGGCAGCCGGGGCGGGGCGGGGCGGGGCGAGGGCGGAGCGGGCGCCAGAAGCAGGAGGCGCCGCAGGCGAGAAGCCGGCAGGCGCAGCTCCCGCCGGGCCAGGAGGCAAGGGGGCGGGGGCGGCGGCGAGGCGATCACCGCTGGGGGTCGTCCCAGGGGGTCGGGCCAAGCCAGGAGTGGCCGAGGCGGCGGGGCGCAGCGGCGGTGTGAAGCGTCGGGCGGTACTGATCACACACACACACACACACACAAAAAAAAAACTTCTATTCGCCCCTTCCGCTAACTCCTTCTTCCTATTATCAATTCCATCCCCGCCTCCCTCTCCACCTCTCTCCCACCGTCGAGCCCCCGTTCTGCTCACGCCCATGCGTCCGTGCCCTCGCCAGCGCACAGCAACAAACTCCTCAGATCTCCTCGCTCCATCCCAATACCATGCCACACCACATGCTGTCGATTCACGCATGCATGATGTACGCGTGCTTGAATTCCGTGCGCATTACATGACACGACGGTCATAGCCATGCCTATACGACCACCCTTCGGGTGATAAGGAGGTTGGGAGGTTGGGGGAAAAGAACCAACTGCTGCCAAATGCGCGGGGTGATAATGAAGATGCTGGTGACGCGCCCTCGAGTTGGCGACGACGCGTGATGACGATGTTGCGCTGCGATGTAATGTCACGATCGTTCTCAAAGTCGATCTCGCTTTCGATCTCAGTATCGATATCACTATCGATCTCACAACCGATTCATCGATCGATCTCACGATCGATCTCACGATCGATCTCACAACCAATGTCACAATCAACCTCACAATCGATCAGACTTTCGATCTCACCACCGATCCCATTCTAACGATCTCATTATCGATCTCACTATCGATTTCTCTATCGATACCAAGGCGGGCAACCCCTGGCCACCGCCGGCCCACCGCCGACGGAACACCAGCGGGACACCAACAGGACACCACAAGACACCATGGCGCGACACCCTGGGCCACCGCGCGCCCACCAGGGACGGAGGGGCCGTCCACTGCATCCGAATCGCCCTAGCGACGGCGGGGTTAATACCTCTCGCGCGCCCACGCAGCTTCGCCTCGCCCGCACGCACGACACGAACACGAAACCGAAACCGATTTCCCAGTGGGGGGCTCTCCGTTCCACTGTGATCTCACCCCCCAACCTCCGACGCAAACGGACTCGCACATGTTGCCCCCTCCTCCTCCACAGATTCCCATTGTCCTTATTCCTTATTCTCCTCTGGAGGGTAGCGCCCATCGCACACTACCGCCCCCTCTAGATGGCGAGCGGTGTGCGGTGTGCGCCATCCCGAAGTCTGCTCCTCCTCTTACTCCTCGACTCCCCCGTCACATTGCACTTAACCGACTTAGTCCCAGTCAGGACTCAGGACTCCCCTCGTCGTCATCGTCGTGTTCGTCGCCCGTCGTCATAGGTCGTCGTCAACGTCGTTGCCGTCGTCGCCATTCGCCCGTCGATGTCGTTGTCTGTCGTCACAGGTCGTCGTCGTTCGCCGACCTTGGGAAGGGCGCACGAGGGTCCGTGTGCGCGCTTTCCCCCTCGGCCCTCCCCATCCTCTGCCCCACAGTGTTCTCCCCCTCTCCCCCCTCATCCGCCCCTCCGCACCCTCCGCCTCCTCCCCGGGGGCCAGGAGCATTAACAAACTTTGCCCAGCCCTCAGTGGGCCTGACTTTGGGTTTGCCTCTTCGGACGGGGGGATTCGAAGTCGGTTTGAGGAACCATGGCGATCGTGGAGTCCAGGACGTCCTTTCTGCATAGTCCTCCACAGACCCTCCCTGCTCATCCCCCCCTATGATGGCGTCCGAGAGGAGGGCGTCCCAGAGGGGGGGTCGCATTTCATGGCCCGAGGCACGTGCGCAGAACAGCGGGGGGGGCCAGGGAACGCATCGAAATAAGAAGAGGGCCACGAAAACTGCGGAGGTACCATGGCCCTGACCATATACGATCCCTCCCCCCGTAGTAATCCCCCCTCCTTCGACCCCTCGCGCCGCTAGACCTGTGGCGGTGGCCAGGCTGGGCAGCGTCTGCGGGTAGCTCAGCGCCCAAAGGTGGCGCGCCGCGGCGCGCCGCGCCGCGCAGCGCGGACGCCAGGACCTCCGAGGTGGGGGGGAAGGAGCAAAGCACAGCTCGGCGGTGAGGCTCGCGTGCCACCCGCCCACGCGCCCACCGTACTCTGCCACGTTCCCGTCCTCCTCCTCCTCCTCCTCCTCCTCCTCCTCCTCCTCTCCTCCTCCTCCTCTCCTCCTCCCCTCTCCTCCTCCTACACCTATCCTACTACTATCTCCTCCTCTCCTCCTCCTGCTCCTCGCAGCCTCCGCAGCCTCCGCCGCTCCTCTCTCCTTCCTCTCTCCTTCCTTCCTCCTCCTTCCTCCTCCTACTCCTCCTCCTACTCCTCCTCCTCCTCCTCCTCCTCCTCCTCCTCCTCCTCCTCCTCCTCCGCACCCTCCTCATCCTCCACCTCATCTTCACCCTCTCACCGTTTTTGCACGCAAACGCACGCGTTCCCCATGCCTTTTGGACACTGCCCCCGGCAGGCCTGGAGACCCTCGACGTCGGCAGGCCCGCGAACGCACCCACCAGAAGCGCAGAAGCACACTGACCCACACTCCTTGCTACGCGCTGCCTCAGATCCACGCCACAGCCCTGCATCGCGCGCACCCTCACTTCACAGGGTGCGACATCTGGCGCTCTTCCGCTTCCCTCGTCGAGCGACGGCAGCGACATTGCTGCCATCGCCCAGCCAAGGCGCTCCGAAGTGGGCACATTGGGCCCGAGCATCCAAGCGCCTCCCCAAGATCTCGCCGTGCATCCTTTCTGGGCGCATGTCCTTGCAAACCACACGAATCCCCTTCTTCAAATGGTGTTTTCGTTGGTCCCAGGTGACGTGCTCCTGCCACGCCACAGGGCACGCCCAACAGGCCCGGGGAGGCCCTCAAGAGGCCCAAAAGAGGCCCCCAGAGGTTCCCCAAGAGGCCCCAGAAGGCCTCAACTGTGGACGTCTTCCCTCTTCTCGGGGTCGACGGAGTGGCGTAAGCCTCTTGAATATCAACAGGCCCACGATGCCCGAGATTCCTTTGCAGCTTGCAGAAACTGAACTCCACCGTGAGCCTTCGAATTCACACGCGCCCACGATGACGCGGGCCCCGAAGCTTCCAAGACGCCCCGGCTGAGTTCGACGAAGACACCTGCACTTCACTACGTGGTCGCGCACCGGTGGCGCGATCACTTGAGACATTCACGCGATGCGACATTTTCTGCGCACCAGCTCACCAGTTTCTCTTTCTACGTTGCCTCCTCGTTCTGGACATGCACCCCGTGGCAGCCTGCCCCTTCAGGTACCCGAACACCGAAAACTCCCCACGGTATCGCAATAAACCCTTTCCGTAAGCACTCCTTGCACACTACCCTCGCCCGCTCGCACACATGGGCCCGGGTGATGTGATCTCCGTTGCACCAACCAAGGCCCGCCTTAAACCATACCTACCGCGGCGCAGCGGTCGCGGCGGCCGCGCCGCCGCCAGCGGAAAAAAAACAAAAGCAACAAAAGAAAAAACAATCCACGCGCCAGCCGAGCGCGGCGCTGGAGTGCCCCGGGAGCTCGGGCCGACGGTCGGGCGATAAAATCCCCTAGATGCCATCGAAAAAGACAAATGTATGATTTGTGGACGTTTTCTGTCCCGGTGACCCTCAACCCGACACGAAGGCTCAGGCGCCCCTTGTTGGACACGAGTGGGCACCGTCATCGAAATCATCAACTTGTGGGGATCCCACGGCTTCCTATACTCACTGCACCTTCCTACCAACAGTGCCTGTGCTTGCTCGCACGGGCCACGAGATTCAAATACTAAATGCACCGATCCAATCTGGTATCGAGCCTACTCGGAATCGACGCCTGGCCAGATGGCGGCAGTTGGCAGATGGATCGTTGGATCCTTCGCTGTGGCATTCAGGTGCCACCCTGACCCCTGGCTCTCGTCTGAAGTAAGGCGGCGGGTCTGCCACTGCGCAACGGCGGCTCCATCCAATAATTACACGATGCAACAATGGGCTGTAGGACGGGGCCAAGACGAATTCGCCGACCCCAGCTTGCCAGGGGTGAAAAGGCGTGTAAGTTATTTAGCTGTCCCCCTCCCTCTTCCCCCCCCCAGGCATCTCCGAGGCGCCCCTAAGAAGCCTCCAAGAGTCCTCCGAGAGGCCCCCAACAGGCTCCCAAAAGGCCCCCAAGAGGCCCCAAACAGCCAACCAGATGCCCCCGCGAGCCCTGGCGAATTGAATCCTCGCGAGCGTGATACCGAACGCCCTGGACATCTCTCCTCTGTTGGGGGTCGGCGGAATGGCGTGGGCCACTTGAATATCACCAGGCCCATCCAAAAGAATGAACATGTGAAACCTTTCTGGAAGCTACACGGGCACATGAGAAACATACGCGTTGCGCGTCCCAAGCAAGCTGCATGAGGCGACATCGAAGGAAAATGCACTGCTGGCATGAAGCATCATCATGCTGAACCTCCCAGGAGCTCGTGAAAGCGACGGCAGTCACGCAGTTGGCAGCGCCTAGAGAAAGCGAGGTCTTGTTGGACCAGAAAACGCACGACACCACCCCACCTACGGCCCCACAGGGCTTGGCGTATGCCAGGTAATCTGACATGGGCTTTCGCGTAGTATGCGCTACGGCCCCCGATGGGCCCTAGCGCAACATGGAGGGCCGTAGGTGCGGTGGTGTCGTCTGTTTTTTGGTCGACTAGTCTGTAGCGTGTCCTCCTACAGGCGGCTTTTGGACAAAAATGTTATATATATATATATTAAAATATAATATAGATATAAATATACATATATAAATATATATATATATATATATATACAAGATTGCAGTGGCGCTTCGCGCCATGCACCTTGGTCCTTGAAGTTTGGTATGCAGGCGGAATAGCAGGAAGGTCAAGCCGACAATTTAGAGATATCTCCTTGTTGCCTTTTCCGGCATCGCCGCTATAACAATGTTATTCGTTATCCTTCCTCCATGCTTATGTTTCTTTATTTTCGCCGTATCCTGCGCATTCTCCCCATCCTCCTCTGCTCTTTTTTGCGGAGGCTCCTCCTTGGAGAGCCTCTGAGGGCCTCACAAAAGTTGTTTCAGGCTTTCTTAAGGCTTTCTGGGGGCCTCCTGGGCGTATTCTGGGGGCCTCTGGGGACTTCCTCGGGCCACCCTGCCTCCAACCGCGGTCCCCCTGAACGACCTGGTCACGATGTGGAATGCTTCGGAGGGTGTCTTGGGGCCATCTTGGGCCGCCATGGGGCTCTCTGAGGGCAACCTTGGACCCGTGTTGTGCCATTTTGGGGCTCTCTTGGACTGCCTGGAAGCCCTTTCGGATGGTTGCGGGGCGATGTTGGAGCCTCCCAGGCGGCTTCGGACGCCCAGAAGACGGGTTTTCCCCCCGCCAGGGCTTGTAAAAATATAGAAAGAGGAATATCTATATATATATATATAAATACATACATACATACATACATACATACATACATACATACATGCATGCATGCATGCATGCATGCATGCATGCATGCATACATACATACATACATACATACATGCATGCATGCATACATACATACATACATACTCAAACGTATCAGCACACAAAACTTCAAACTATTAAACAATCGTCACCACACTATGTTTGACAAGTTTGGAATAATTCTTGATGAAAATAATACTAATAATAATAATGATGATGATGATGATGATGGTGGTGGTGGTGATGATGATGCTGCTGCTGCTGATGATGATGATGGTGATGGTGATGGTGGTGATGATGATGATGATGTTGATGATGTCCAAAAATATGTGGAAAAAAAATGCTCAAAAAAATCAAGAAACAAAAATAACGTCACCAGGCTATGTTTTGGCTATTTTTGCACATCCTCCTGTAGAGGCACAGGCCCGCGATTTCAGTTTCGCACCGCAGTCCGCCGGATCTCCCAGGAGCTCCCGAGGTGTGCCCCGCGGCTGCAGCGGGCAGCGCCCAGGGCCCGGGAGGGGAATCCCAGCATAGGCCTGCGCAGTACCACACTGAGCATCGTTTATCCGATCCCTATCCCCACGGGCGTGGCCTGGGCCCCACTGGCCGATTTACCCCCCTGGATGGGGATATAGGATATAGGCCGTTCTCTTCGGGCTTCGAGGGGTGCATCCCCAACTCGGGGGTAATCTGGTGGGGATCTCGAAGGGGATGGGGATGGGGATGGGGGTCGGTTAGACTATACTGACACACTCCGCTGCCTCCCCCCCCATCGGGAAACATACAAAAATTGAGGTCAAAAAATCCCCCCCAGAACAACCACCCCGACACGCGAAGTCGTTTAGTACGCGCGCCCAAAGAAGGAATCGAACAGAAAAGGCCGTTTAGTCAACGCCCAGGGCCGTTTAGTGATAAACGCCAATTGCCTGGTCCGGGTGGTTTTTCCTCCCTTGAGAAAATGCCGACAGCAGCGCAGTTGGCAACGCCCAGGGAGGTGAGCAACATTCGGGTGCTGCTGGAAGTGCCCCCGGCCCAAGGTGCCCCCAGGATTTCCCAGGAGGCCCCGACGGCCTCCAGAGCACCCCTCACGAGGCCCAGAGGGCCCCGGGGGCTCCAAAAAATTGAGCGAAAAGCTGGGGGCACCTTGGGCCAGGGGCACCTATAGCAACCCCCGAAACAGTTTGGATCTGCGTAGGACCACATTCCGCCAGACCTGTCAGGAGCTGGCGAAAGTGCTGACAGTTGCGCAGATGCTGGCGTCCAGCCAAGGAGAAGTAATTAATCGCACGGATCTGCGTAGGACCGTACTCTGCTTGACCCCCCAAGAGCTCACAGCGCCCAGGAAGGGGAGCAAGAGTTTAGTTTAGTCCTGCGTCGAGGCGCACTCCGCTGGACCTCTCGGGGGAGGAGGATCCTCGAAGTTCGACCCTCGAACCTCGAACCTCGATGCAGAAGGAAAGATGTAGGAGGAGGAAGGAGGAGGATGCGGAGCAACCAGCGTTCTACTCAACACGAATGCCAAGCCAAGGAGGGCTGGGGGAGAAACACTCCTGCTCTTCGTGACCCCCTGGAGGTCTGGATCCCATCCCCAGGGCCAATGTGTCCTCCTGGGCCGTTTCTGTTGCGGCCCCGGAGGCCCAGAGACGAGGGCCACCGCAGGCCGAGAACGGCCAAAGGAAACTTCCGCCGTGACTCCTCCGCGACGCGAGCATGTCTTGGCCCCGATCCTCGAACGAGGATCCCTTCTCCTCCTGCTGATGCCGCTGCTGCTTCGGCCCCGGGGGCCAGCAGGCTGAAGGAGCAGCACAGCGCCCCCGCCGCGAGCGCGAGGCCGTCGTGCCGCCTCGGTGGAGCCGCGCCCCTCCTGCTCTCCGTTGTCCTCGCCGCCCTCGCCCTCCTCGCCCTCTTTGCATCGTGAGAGCGGCCACCGAGGGGCCCTCACCGGGACCGGGGACGGTGAAAAAACTACCGAGGATGAAGAGCTGGTCACTGGGAAGAGGTCCAGACCTCTGGGGGGCCAACTTGCGAAAAAAAACACGACCGTCGGATGGATAGGCCCCTTGCCCCCCTCGCACTCATCGCCATCCTTCAGGCCCTCCTCGCCCTCCCCTTCGCCCTCGCAGTTCTGCACGAGGAGGGGGCTGGGAGAGGGAGAGGAGGGAGAGGAGCGGCAGGATGACGACGACGGGAAGGACGAGGCTAGTCATGACCCCCTGCTTCCACCACAAACGATAGCAAAAACAACAATGACCGTGGGAATCGCCCTCAGAATCATACTCGCCACCACCACCACCGCCATCATCATTGCCACCACCATAATCATTCGCACCGCAACGATCATCATCATCATCATCATCATCATCATCATCATCATCATCATCATCATCATCATCATCATCATCATCATCATCATCATCATCATCATAGTCGCCCTCATCATCGTCGTCATCACAATCACCATCACCATTACCATCACCCTCATCACGAACAACAACAACAACAACATCACATCATCATCACCATCACCATCATCATCATCATCATCATCATCATCATCATCATCATCATCATCATCATCATGAGCATCATCGTCATCATCATCGCAAAAATCATCACCTTTAGCATCACCAACACCACAACAATCACCATCACAATCATCAGCATCATCATCATCATCATCATCATCATCATCATCATCATCATCATCATCATCATCATCATCATCATCATCATCATCATCGCCGTCGTCCCCGGATTTCGTTGGCGTCGGTCTCTTCATCCTCGTCGTCATCATTATCCATCCACCTCGTCCTTCAGCAGGGAGGGGGGAAAGAGGAGATGAGGAATGAGGACGAAAGAGGGAGGCGGGAGGAATAAAGGACGATGAATATGATGATGGTGAGGAAGAGCATGATCAGGAGGAGGAGCGAAAGAAGAAGGAAGGCCACAATTCCTTCTCCTCCCCATCGTCATAATCATCATACTCCTCCTCTTCCTCCTCCTTCTCCTCCTCCTGCTCCTCATCTTCGTCACCCTCCCCCCCCCCACCCCGCCTCCACACCACCCCAACTCCTCTGATTATTTTACTCCTGCTGGGCATCGTCCTGGTCCCCGACATCAGCAGAATCTTCCTCCTCCTCGTCCTCATCATGATCATCATCATTGTCACCGTCGTCCTTACCACCATCATCGTCATAATCATCACCAGCAGCATCATGGCCTCGCCATCGTACCATCGCCACCATAATCGTCACCACCGTCGACACAACCATTAGCTCGCCATCCGCCCCTCTGTCAATCCCCATCCACATCCGCTCCCTCGCATTCAGCTCTATCATCATCCTCATCACCCACAGAAGCATGTTCATTACCATCGGCATGAGCATTCGCAGTAGCAGCATCATCATCACCACCACCACCACCATCAGCATCATGAGCGTCATCATCAGCAGGCGAATCAGCATCAGCGTCGTCCCCAAGGTAATATGCCTAGTTATCCCAGTGGTGAGTCCTCATATTACTGCGCACATGTTCTGGATGGCCATCTGGATCTGCTAGTGGTAGTCCCAAGTTGAGCCCCGGAGAGGATGCACCTGACGTCATGGCTAAGCAATGGGATGTTTCAGCAAGCGGGCATGCGAAAGCATTAGGATGTATAGCACCGATTGGCCGAAAGGGGAAAGGCCAGTCGAGCGCGATGCTTATCCCGAGTGCTACGCAAGATGGCTGCAGCAAAACACAAGCATCAGAATCCCTCGCTGTCGGCGACGCCAGGGCAAGCCTACATTAAACGCGGGCGGCGGCGGCAACGAAAAGAGGTGAGGGGAACGTTGGATAATAACTCCCCCCACGGCCGCCCTGGCGCGGGGGCTCCGCGCACGGACAGACGCTAGCCATATTAGCCAACGCATCAGGTCCTGGGGCGCGCCGCCGGGCACGCGGCGCCACAAGTCTATCGCCTGCCGCCGCGCCGCTGCCGCGCTTCAGGACGCTCGCAAGACAGTCACGAGACGCCCTTCAGCAGGGCCAATTGTCGCGCCATCGGTCGTCGCACCCCCAGCTGCCGCTCCAGCCGCTCCAGCCATGCCAGCCACCGAAGCCCCATCCAGAGCCCCACCACAACGACCACGAATCCTGCGCGTCCTGCCTCTGATCGGGCTCGCGCCACGGCGGCCTCGCGGCATCAGCCTCCCGGGTCGCCTCCCGCGCGTCAGACCCCGCCGCGGGCGTGAGGATGACCAGGGCGCTGCTGGATGATGCCAGGACCCGATCATGGAGTTCCCAGGCAGTGGATTCAGCATCACGGCGGCCCACAGCGTCACGCCTGCTCTGCGGCCCCTGGCTAGCGCGGCGTTTCGCCCTCAGGTTGGCGCCGACTCCTTTGCTCGATCCCTTGGCGGTCTGCTCCTCCAAACTGCTAGGGCTACGGGTAGCCATGGCGCCCTTGCTGGCCGAGGACGTCCGCGCTGCAGCCGGGCGGGCGTTAGGCTGGGCAGAGGGAGGGGGTTTGCCGCCCTTGCGACCGCAGGAACTTGAGGCGTCATACTCAGCGCTCGGAACACAATCCCGAAACGCTAGCGGCGCCACAGAACTATGCCTCGGGGCCGTCGGGCTCGGCTGAGGCACCTTGGAAGTCTTCCACCCCGACAGCACACTCATGGCAGCGTTGACCACATTTGCCTTCCAACGGGTAAATGCTTGTCGTTTAAGTGCCTGCCGGCCTGGCGTCATGAAGTTGGAGTCTACCGCAGAGAAATCACCGCCCTCGCACATCTGGAGGAACTGCAGGCTGCCCTCGATCTGCGGGATGCTGTTCATGACGGCGCGTTGAATCTCAAGATCCCGGTTATCGACGCTATCGTACACCATGTTGACTGTCTCCTGATGCGCCTTGACCGTCTGGAGCTCCTTGCGCACGATGGCGTGGTACGCGTTCACCTCGGCCCCGATCGCGTCGTCGCTGCCATCCGTAGACCAGTTTAAGTCCTTGGTCTTCTCGAAGGCGACGCGGTACACTTGGTGAGAACACCAATCCAAGTGAAGCGGATGATCAAGATTAGAGCTGCTGAGCACCAGTGGTGATGCACAGTACAGTTTCACCTGGTTCGTGACCGCCTCTACCTTCTGTTCGTTCATCTCCTCGTCGTCGTCCTCGAAGTTTCCGCCGATGAGTTACGTTATTCCACGACGCGATGGATGAGGTAGAGATCCTCATTCGAGAACTCGTCTCGCTCGACTGCTTTCTGGCGACAATTCCGCATCGACCGAGCGCGCGCACGGAAGGCTGCCCAGGATTCTGTGATCGAGCCCGAAAGCCGCGGGCACTGCCGACACAGTCAACAGGTACCCTTGGGTCTCCCGTGGGGACAGCAGCAGGTGCCCTTACCTCGCCTGCGGGGACAGTTGGGTACGTTCCCAGGGGCGGCCAGTACGGCCGCAGCTCCTCTTCCACACTGGCCTTGAGGTCGACCGGTGCGGGGAGCTTCTCCAGCTTGCCGTGATCGACCAACCATCTGCCCCAGCCAGCAGAAAGCTCGTCAGCGTCTCTATCATCAGGGTGCGAGAAGAATCGCACATAGGGCCCTAGATCTCCATCCCACAGCAAAGGTAGGGCCACCAGACTTCTAGAGCCACTACCGCCTCTTCGCATGTGGCCGGCGTCCTGAAATGGGCCTGGTGCTTGATCCAGCGGAGCACCAGCTTCTTAGCCGCTCGCTGCCAGAACAAGCTCTGCTGTGGTGGCCTCAAGTCATCGTAGGCCCAATCACCCTGAGGCGAGGGACGAAGCCACCATGGGTATCCACTGACGGGGGAACCTGGGGAGCGCTGGTTCTTCAACACACGCTACGGCGCGCGCTGTCAACATTCACGCCACCGAGAGCGCCACATGTAGTTGCCGAAGCGACACTTCATCTGCGAAAAAAACCAACTCTTCGCAAACCACTTGTCGCCATCGGTATCCCCCTATGAGCGCTCACTGAGACACGGAAAGTTGTCTCCGCACCGCTGCGCCACTTCCAACTGCGAGGTGCGAAAGGTCGTTACTCCAGAACGAGACCTGGAAATGGCTGCAGAAGCAAGAGAAAGCAGGACGACCCTCCCAGAGGCGGGCCAGCTCCTCGCCAGGGCGCCCAAGACGACGACAATCACCACCACGACGACCACGACGATGGTAGCGGCGGCGGCGACGGCGACCACGACGACTGCAACGACGGCGGCGTCGTCGCGGCTACAGTTGAAGGTCAGCTAAATCCGCCACCGCGCCCCCTGGCACGTTCGGGCGCGCTGGAATGCCAAGTACTGTATGGCAGGGCTTCTGTAATTTTCCCAGGGCACACTTCATTTGTATGCACCGCCCCCTCTTCCCGAGGAGACTCCCTCCCAAACTGTGACAGATTCGCGCTCCCGAGGCCCAGATGCCTCCAAGACGGCCCAGTATCGCTCCAAGACGGGCCACTTTGACCTCAAGACGGCCCATGATGGTTTCAAGACGGCCCACGAGGCCTCGAGGCGCCCCAAGAGAGCCCGAAGAGCCTTCCCAAGAGGGCCCCGAGAGGAAAAAAACATGTACGTATTTGCCTCAAGTTGTTCAATAGTTGTGGGGTGGTCGCATTTTCGAGGTTCCGACGCTCCAAGACTGCCCAAGAGGCCCCCAGGACTGCCCCGACCCGTCCCAAGAGGTCCGAAAGAGGGCTCCAAAACGGCCCAAGAGAGCTCCAGGACAGGGCGCCGAAGGTGGCCAAAGAGGGCCCCAAGACGGCCCCAAGAAGGGCCCAAGAGGGAGAGCACGAACCGACAGTTCGAGCCTTCCGCCCCAAGAGGCCCTCAGCAGGCCCCAAGAAGTCAGAAGAGGCTGCCAAGAAGTCCCAAAACAGCACTCGAGAGGCCCAAAAGAGGCCCCAAGACTGCCCACATGAGGTCCTCCTCCTCCTCCTCCTCCTCCTCCTCCTCCTCCTCCT
>CAUYUJ010021008.1:83976-146333 GCA_963575745.1 Prorocentrum cordatum | reverse complement strand
AAGAGGCCCCGAAGAGGGCCTCCAGGAAGGCCAGAAGAGGCCCAGAACATTGATGTTCCAAAGGTGTTTGACGGATTTTGACATTTGCTTCTTTTCGGCCTTCCGACAGCCCGAGACGGCCCAAGAGCCCCCGAAGATCGCCGAAAGATCGCCCAAGAGGCCTCCAAGATGGCCCCAAAACGCCCCAAGAGGGCCCCAAGACGGCCCCAAGAGGCCCCCAAGACGGCCCAAGAAGCCTTTGAGACGCCCAAGATGGGCCTCCAAGACGGCCCTGGCGCATTCCAAGAGGGCCCCAAGTCGGCCCATAGAGGCCCCCAAAACGGCTTCCGACGGCGTCAGACGGGCCAGGAGCCCACCAAGACGGCCGAAGTTGGCCCTAAGATGGCCCAAGACGGCCCAAGAGGCCTCCAAGAGGGCCTCCAGGAAGGCCCGAAAAGGCCAAAATCATTGATGTCCCCAGAGTTTTTGAAGGATTGTGGCATTTGCATTGTTTCGGCCTTCCGACGGCCCAAGACGGTCCAAGTGCCCCCAAAGATCGCCCAAGAGGCCCAATACACCGCCCCAAGAGGCCCCCAAGACGGCCCAAGAGGTCTCCAAGACGCTCAAGATGGCCTCCAAGATGGCCCAAGAGCCCTCCAAGACGTCCTCCAAGAAGGCCCGAAAGAGTCAAAATGGCCTCCACACGGCCAAGAGGACCTTCAAGATGCCCACGTGTTCCCCGAAGGCGTTCCAAACCGATTCGGGGAAAACATGGTCCGATAGCTTGGCAGGTCTGGCCTCAACGTTCGACCACATTGGCGCTTCCAAAAAGGCAGGGGGCGGCGGTGATTCGGCGTAAGCGTCTTCGATCCGCCGCCCCCTGTCGATTCATCGCAGGGGTGCCTGGCGTGCTGGAATCCTTTCGGTTTTGTTTTGGTTCTTTTTCCAGAAGAACTCCCACTGGGGCTCTGGCGCGCCCCGCCGGCCACCAGGAAGGATGCCGAAAGATCTTCCAGAGGTGGTTGCAAAGGGTTTGTCCGTTCCAGACGGCTCCAAGATGGCCCAAGATGGCGTCCAAGACGGCCAAGATGGCCTCCAAGACGGCTAAGATAGCCCCAAGATGCCTCAAAGACGGCCCAAGATGCGCCTAAGACGGCCTAAGATGGCCTCAAGATGGCCCAAAACGGGCCCAGAGGCTCCCAAAAGGCCTTCAAGACGGCCCAAGAGGCCTCCAAGAGGTCCTCCAGGAAGGCCCGAAGAGGCGAAAATCTGTGATGTTCTTTTGGTTTTGGGGGGATTTCGGCATTTGCGCCCTGTCCGCTTTCCGACGGCCCAAGACGGCCCAAGAGGCCCCCAAGGTCGCCCCAAGATCGCCCAAGAGGCCTCCAAGATGGCCCCCTGACGGCCCAAGAGGCCCCTCAAGACGGCCCCAAGCCCAAGACGGCCCAAGAGGCCTCGAAGACGCCCAAGATGGACTCCAAGACGGCCAAGATGGCCCAAGACGGCCCACGAGACCCCCAAGACGCCCAAGATGGCCTCCAAGACGGCCCCGAAACGCCCCAAGAGGACCCCAAGTCGGTTCAGAGAGGCCCCCAAGACGGCTCCATACGGCGTCAGACGTGCCAGGAACCCACCAGGATGGCCGAAGTTGGCTCGAAGCTGGCCCAAGACGGCCCAAGAGGCTTCCAAGAGGCCTCCAGAAGGCCAGAAAAGGCCAAAAACACTGATTTTGTCCTCGGGTTTTTGAAAGATTGTGACATTTGCTTCGTTTCGGCCTTCCGACGGCCCGAGACGGCCCAAGAGCCCGCAAAGATCGCCCCAAAGACCGCCAAAGAGGCCTCCAAAATGGCCCCAGAACGGTCCAAGAGGCCCCCAAGACGGCCCCAAGAGGCCCCCAAGACGGCCCAAGGGGCCTCCAAAACGCTCAAGATGGCCTCCAAGACGGCCCTGAGCACCCCAAGAGGGCCCCAAGTCGGCCCAGAGAGGCCCCAAAAACGGCTTCCGACGGCGTCAGACGGGCCAGGAGCCCACCAAGCCGGCCGAAGATGGCCCTAAAATGGCCCAAGACGGCCCATGCTCTGACGTCTTCTCAGTGGTGAACTCTGATACCATATGGTCGCGACCAGGTTATCGGGACGTGCAAACGGCGAACACACTCTGTACGAGAGGAGGGAGTGAAGAAGGTTAAAAAGGGGCGTGCACTATATAGGGCAGGTCCAGGGTGGCTGAGGGTGGGAAAGCTTGAGCCCCAGCAGCGATATGGGGGGCTGCTGGAGGGCTGCAACATATAAAGAACCTCAAAGCAATCACGTGCAACGCACAACCATGCTCTGACGTCTTTTCAGTGGTGAACTCTGCTACCATATGGTCGCGACCAGGTTATCGAGACGTGCAAACGGCGAACACACTCCAACATATTCGCAAAGCCGAAGTTCTCAGCGTAGCGGTATAGACCATTCAACGGCGTCGGGGAAGGCGTCAACCTCTGTATGTGAGGAGATATGATTTGCCCCATACAGATCACCATTGTTCACAGGTCGAGCAAGACAGTGCACAGCCAGCGAGCGAAGCGAAAAGGGTACGCAGCGGCTCTCAAACTCATAACCTTCCCCTCCAAGATGACATGTTTATGGCCAGGCCTGAAGGAACAGTATCCGTGTTCGCCTCGGCAACGTGGGGCCCCCGGGTAGGCTAAGGCAAAGTCCCCCGCCTCCGTGACACATCCCAAGGCCAGCTCGGTCGCCTTCCGCCACCTGGATCCGAAGGCGCACTGGTGCAGATCCAGAGTTCGGCTACAGCTCAAAACATGCTTCATGATATCTCGGCATCGCCACATGCACGAAGTCTGAGGGTTCTCCAACGCGAACGGCACCCCGAAGACATGGCACAACCGAACGATGTACACGGCCACACGCTTACAGAGGTTATCTATGCTGACTGTGGTCTGGTCGGCTGGACGCAGGGATGGCAAACCTTCTGGATATTGCGCACTTCTGACAGGATACCTGTTACGAGCTAGAGAGAAAGAAGAACAGGGAGGTGCCAACATGACTGCTCTGATGAGCCCAGCCTTAAAGTGGGCGAGAATCGCATCTAGATTATTGGCACTGCACACATCCTGATCCTCCCCATTTCGCAGGTCCAACGACACTGAATTGAAACCAAGTCGCTCGGCAAAGCCTCCGACTCCGCCTCCACCAGAAAAGAGATCCAGCAGATACGGTGCGGAGACAGTGGCCAGTTGCGAGCTCAGCGGAGCCCGCGACAGCCCTCCTGGCCGCCGAACGGCGGCACAACGCGGGGCGCCCCAGCAGCAACACCTCTTGCAGCAGGTTTGCCGCCGCAGCACAGTGTGCCTTGGAGGCGTCGCCCAGCTTCTCCCAGCTCTCGTTCAGTCGTCCTGACTTTTCGTATCTTTTCACCGAACTCATCGCAGCCCATCGCCCTCTTTTCTGAACCTCTTCCAGAGAGCGTCGCCCCGTAGCCCGATCCAGCGATGCTCCGCTGTGCCGGCCTTGGTATGGGACGACGTCGACTCCGATGTTCGTGGCCGCTCTCCGGAAGAGGCACAGGAACTGCGGGTAGCTCAAGTCCAGGTGGGGCCGGGATGACTGGCGATGCTTCAGAGCCTTGAAGATGCGACACATCCACGGGCACCGTCCTGAATCGCAAGGGATGGTATCGCCCGCTGACCCCACCTTGCTCCGAGCCACCCCAGCCTCTGGGAACAGCCAGACGACCCAGTTCTGCACTGCATGCTCCGTCGGTGCCAGAAATGAATCGCTCGTGAGGCTCAACATCTCTCCTGGACGAAGGTAGCACTCCACCATGATTAGCACCATCGCGCCTACCAGAGGCGCCCCCAGGCGGCAGAGCTCCACTGCCAACGCCGCCCAGATCGCGAACACCAAGGGCTTCCGAGATCGAGATGGTGAAAGCTTCTTCCACCCTTTCAGGCAGCGCAATGACCTCGGTAGATGCAACCCGCCCAGGCGGCCGAAGTCCGGGTGGAAGAACATCAGCCCAGCGAGCAGCTCCTCGCCCCGCCAGGCCTTGACGCCCTTCAAGAACTCCTCGTTCATGCATTCGACTAGCTGGCCGTCCAGCTCCTTGAGCTCGGGCAGGGCTGTGAGGCAGTAGCGGGCCCAGACGCAGAATGCGAGCACGCACTGGCGGTAGGTCTCCAAGGTGCCTGCGCCCACCGACCTCTTCTCGAGGTAGCTGATGCCCAGCTTCACGTCGTCCCTGCCCGACTCTGCGGTCTCTAGCACCTCGATCGCCTTCCTGATCCGAGCCTTCCCGCGCGTCTCCAGACGCCCTCGGGAGCGCGCGGCAGCCGGCGGCTCCTCGGCGTCGCTGCTCTCGATGCTCTCGCTCTCCGCCGCGACCTCGGCAACCCCGTGGCCGGCGACGGCCTGGTCGGCCTGGCGCGGCCCGCCGGGGCTCAGCCGCAAGCAAGCTTCCACTGAGCTCTGCTGCGGCGGTCGGGCGGCGCCCTCCAGCACCAGCCTCGCGGCCAGCCCGCGCCTCTGGTCCAGCGTGCGAGACCTCTGCGCCGGCGGCGGCCCCCCTGAATCCAGCCGGCGACCAGGGCTGCTCAGCGCCCGCGTGCGCCTGCGGCCTGTCTCGAGCGGGGCGGCTGGCGTCGGCGCCGCAGTACGGCTCAGCGTCCGCCGCCGACTGCTCTCTACCGCCACGGGCCTCCGCTGCGGGAGCATCGACAGGGTCCGCAGGAACCTGGGATGACAACGAGTTTGAGCCAAGATGGGCAACGAGGTTCTGGGCATCATAAGCAGGATCGAACCTTCGACTTCCCTCGTCGCCAGAATTGAACTCAGACGGAATCCAACGAACAACAAACTTGATGTCTCTAGCAAGGCACAGGGCAGCGAAGCGGCGGACCTGAATTAGAAGCCGGAAATCCCTGGACCTGAACCTGCAAAAACACAACACGACAGCGAGATTATCTCCTAGCAACGGCACTCTTTTACAGGCTGACAGTGCGCGGCACGAGATGAAGCCTTCACCAACGCTCGTGCCTCGAGTCTAAGGATATCATCGGCGAAGGCCCATCGGTCAGCCATGACCGTGGCCCAATGCGAGCCGTGCAGGAGCCAGCTGGGCACCTCGGGGAAGCTCGGGTCCAGCTCCCAGCGTTCGCTGGCCAGCACGCGCTGGAGCTCCGCGTCCAGCCGCTTCGGGGCCCCCGCCTCATCTCGGACGACCTCGCCGGTCTCGCTGTCCAAGAGGAAGCAAGCGCACTCGAAGGCATACTGTCTCGCTAGCCCAGCACCCAGCCGCCACCGCGCCAGCTCCGAAACGCGGCCGATCTCCGCCACCGTCTCGGTCCCGAAGCAGGCCTCCGTCACGCCGTAGCCGTACAGGCTGGCGTCGGAGGAGTAGACCACTGGCATCCACGGCCTGGCCCAGCTCGACTCCAGCATCACCACGATGCCCAGGTAGCAGTTCAACTCCTCGCACACGGTGGGCCACAGCACGGAGAAGGCGTGGTAGCTCTGCGCCACAAAGGCGTAGACCGAGTGGAAGATGGACAACACTTCGCGGCAAACCAGGGCCATGAAGGTCATGTGGCCCAGCACCATCTCCAGCTGCCAGCCGGCAGCCATGCGTCTCCTCAGCAAGCACCTCAACCCCTTCCGCACCATGGCGAACCTCTCGTCAGTTGGGCGGGTCGCTCGGTGCCTGCCGTCGAGATAGCAGCCCAGGGTGCGACCTCCCTCAGGCATCACCTCCACATCGTGGAACTTCAGATGATCGCCATCGAAGTCGCGCTGGGCCTCCTGCAGCGCGCATGTCACACGCGCTGCGTCGAAACCGATCACGCCAGCATTGTCGACGTGCATGTAGTGGCCCAACTCCGAGCACGCGGTACCTCGTCCAAGGACAAGCGGCGGCCCGCGATCGCTCACACGCAGGCTGCCCGCCAACGACGGCTGTCGGTCGAGCCTGCACTGGTTGGCGGCCTGAGCGAAGCACAGGGACCACGAAAAGCCCATCGGCAGGCTCTGGCTCATCGGCCAAACCTGCTCGCCGGCGTGCACAGGGCGCCCTTCGACCAGCGTCACTCCAGTCAGAGCAGCATCCAGTGGCGGCCAGCAGAAGTAGTGCCTGATGTCGCCCTGCAGCTTCATCCCGTGGAAACAGTCGGCCACGTCGCCCACGCCACGCACCGCACAGAGCCCGGCAAAGTCGGAGGCCTCCATGATGGGCATCTCTACGCGGCCGAGCCCCTCGCCCGACAGCAAGTCGACCCCAGGAGGAGGGCGGAACAAGGCGTTGCTCCGCCTGCAGTCGACGGTGAGGCGAAGACGAGCCCCATCCTTCTTCTTCACAAAGAATAATCCAAGCACGCTATTAGGCCTCCGTGTCAAAGTGACTAGGCCTATCGAAAGCGCTCGCCGCACGAACTTCCCATAGCTCCGCGGCCGTTGCAGCAGCAGAGGGTCGGTGTGACAACCAGGAAGCCCATCAAGTCCTCGTATTAGTGCTGCCTCCCGAGGTGGTAGCAGCATCCTGGAAGCAAACGCCTCAAGGCATTGCTTTGCCTGCGCAGGGAGCATGGTGGCCAGAGACGGCGCGTCGACGACACTGTCTGGCAAGCTCACCCGCGAGTACTCGTAGGAGCCCATGCTGGTCGAGCCAAGGGGGGCATACCCCGTCTTGCCCTTAAGAAGCCTGGCAAGGGTCTCCTCCTCACTGACGGCGCTGTCAACGTCTATCCACCGGCGAGCCGCCGAGAAAACGCGCTGCTGCACGTCCGCCGAAATGGCATCCATCTTCATCTGGCTTGTCAGGCTCGCTGGTGCCCGATCGCCTCGGTGGATGCCTCCATGCAAGTAATTCAAGCTTTCGCAGGCAGCGTTGCCGCCCCGAAGCCAGCGACGGCGCTGCGCCGCGCTGAGCCCCTCGCACCACTCGGGAGGCAGCTCGCGCAGGGGGTCAGCGCTGTGACTTTGTTTGGAGCTACAGACCCAAAGTGCAAAAGTAGTGAAAAAGTAGTGTAAAAGTAGTGTCGGGCATTTTCGCGGCATAGCGCAAACATAGTGAAAATATAGTCGCGGAGTAGTGCATAACAAATAAAGTAGTGTAAAAGTAGTGTCGGAAATTTAGTGACTAAGTTTTTTTCTGCTCGAGCAAACCATATGAATGAACACACTCGCGCCCCCTAGTGTTTTCACGTTAGCACGGCCATGGCGTTTCAGTCCGATCAGTTCCTTACACTGGCGCAAGGGAACTGTCGTGTGCATTTGCCACGGACCACGGCTTCAATGCTCGCTGTGTGCTCCACAGTACCACTATCGCACTATGCGGCGCGCTGCATAAAGAAGCCTGCGTTGGGCCCCGAGGGTGGCCTGGTTGGTTGCATTTAGGGCTTGCGCGAGATACGCAAGGCAAAACCTCTAAGTGCTAAAGAAGGGGGGGGGGGGCTCGCGCGAACGCCCGTCGAGCTCGCAGGAAGTCTGAGCAGGTCCCCGAAGAGACCCACAGGCCCCAGGACAACCAAGGGGGGAAGGGCTTAGCAGATGACCCTGAGAGCGCTGCGGGTGCAAGGCATCAAGGTGGCCTCGAAGGGGGGGGAACCCAAGGGAAACATTGGATTTGGCAGTTGGCGCGCGAGCAACTATGCGATACAATGGCCCCGAATGCCACGGCTGCGGCGCCGCCTTAGGAATATTGCGTTTTGCTGTGGAGGACAGAGGAAAGCTTTCGTAGATGCGCGCAAGGCCCCGAGAGGTCCTGGAGAGGGCTCGATGGTGGAGGCTTGAAGGGCTGTCAGCCATCAGAGGGGGCTCAAGGTGGTCCCAAGAGAAACCCTACATGTGTCTGTCGAGGTGTGGGAAAGTTGTTTAGCACTGGCCCTAGGTGCCATATCCTCGGAGCCGCTTTAGGGGGGAGGGGGAGGGGGGCATCGCGCTTTTCAGGGGGAGGGCCCTGAAGACCGTCGAAAAGACTTGGAGTGTCGCAAGAGGGCGTCGCGGTTGGGAGTCATTGTATATCGGGTGTCTTTGCCACCCCCCTCTTGTACCTCGAAGGTTGGCACAGCAGGGATCGTCACCTTTCTGGGTAGGGGCCTACTATGGCGCCGCCGATGCCAGGACCCCTAGTAATATTACAACTACGGCTACCACTGCAACTGCAACGCTGCGTCTGTTACCAAGGATCTGATACAAGAAACATGCGCGATGTGACCCAACAGCATACGCACGATGACCTAGAAGATACGACCGTGCTTTGAGGAGGACAATGGGGCCAATATGGATACTACACGTGATCAGGCTCGCCTCCGCACCGCCGAGTTCTTTGCGCGCCAATAGCGGCAGCACTCACCAATGACGAGGATGTCTCAGGCCAACACCCCGCCAACAGACCTAGCACACGCGCTCCAGCCTTGGAATACTAGGCGGTGACAGGCGAAGCCTAATATTATTTCAAAGGCAAGTTGCTACATATTGGGTACCATGTGTGTTATGCTGGAGCGTGGGGGGGACGGTTGTGTCGAATATTGCTATGATATGGACACCCCGAGAACGTTCGAAGCAATTTGCGTTGGAATGCACATTTCAAGTCAACGCATGAGAGCTGGCAAATTTCAGCATCGATGCACGTCGGAACCCAACGGCTCTGGAGCGCCACGTGTAATCTCCAAACAACTCTGCTGATGAATGGGGAGGCTGGCCGCAACATTTGGAAAACTGCGCACGCTGTGCAACTAGCATCTCGAAGGGATCCCAGGCGCCTGTCCAGTGTGACCACTGGTCGCGCCAACAATACAATTTGGCCGTGCTGCGTCGGCAGTGTCACTGTACACGGCGCTCGGGCATTGAAGCGCATTCTGGGCACACGCAGCAGTAACAGGGCGAGATCAATCAAAGCTCGATGCCTGTTTGATGATATGTTTGATGCTCGGGTGGGTATGCTTTTCCCAGTCGGGCACCGCCTTGAGGAGCTTATGCTGTGCCTCGCACTTGACCATCATCTGGACATCATCAGACTTACACGTCTTGAAGATCCACAGCACCGTTCCAGAGATCTTGGAAACTGTGGCTTGCGTGATCAAACGGAGGCTCTTAGCCTGCAACTCCTTGTCGGGCTCCTCGTCCTTTTCGAAACACTCGACGAAGGCAGCGCGCGTCTTGATCACAGAGCTGAGGGCGTTCACCTTGACACCAATCCCTTTCACATCCATTGACGTTGCAATCTCTGCTGCTTTCGACCACTCGTCATAGTTGGTATTGAACGCGTTGTCGGCAAGGCCGTCGTACCATGTCTTCCCGTCGACCCCCCCGCCAGCGACCTGCTCGAGCTCCATGGATGCGTTGGCCACGGCATCCCTCGTTGCAGAGACGCCTGCATGATACAACTCCTGGAACAAGCTTCTGGCGGATGCCTTGATCGCATCGGCATCGGTCCAAGTCAAAGTGGACGGCAGCGCAGGAGCGGTCGGGCGCAACGCTTCATACGACTTCAGGCACCCCGATAAACGAAGGGCACGGGTCAGGTCTGCATCTGCTGCGAATCTGTCATTTGCGTTGCCGCCCGATGACATGATCTCGTCCAGTATGGCTGCAATCTCGTGACCCTGTCTGGCGATCCACCGACCACCCCCCATGCGCGGCCGCCGAGCGCATCACATCTCGCATTGCCCTCGCAACCCCATACCCCGCCGACCATTGACAGCGGACATCGTGCAAATGGTTCGGACACTCCAACAAATCGTGAATTGCAGCATGTACTTCGCACACGCGTGGTTTACCAAGCGGGGCGGCACGGGCCACGCGAACGCGGGACAGATGTGCGTGCACGCAGCATGTATGCAGTTGATATGTATTTGGCGTTCGAATTGAACTAGCGGAGCGGGCGAATCGGAGATTGATGCATTCGATGCGTCGCAACGCAACGCAAACCATAGCAGCGCAAAGCAACGCAACGCAACGCAGCACACGCCAACGCAAGTGTTGCAAAGATGCCCAACCCATGCCCGATCAAAGCTTCAGAAGGTGTCCCAGATGGAGCCCACGTGGGCGCCATGGACCATGAGACCCTATTGGCGGCCCTCATCGGGACCCTCACAGGCCCTCGTGGACCCATCTCGAAGCTTTCCTGGTGCCTGGCGCGGAGCCACCAGAGGGCCCTAGGCCGCTTCCGAGAAGGCCCATGCAAGCCCGCCAGAGGGCTCCAAAAGGGCGCGCGTCTCAGCGGAAAAGGTACACCAGTTGGTGTGCACCGTGTTCTGTTTCTCGGAGGTGTCTTGGGGTGTTGGCGGAGCCCTCCCATGCCATCTTGGAACATGTTTGTTTCTTTCACGCGTCCGTGCCTCAGTCTGGCAAGGTTCTCGCGCGTTTCCTATAGGTTTCTGGTCACCGCTCTTCTGGAGCAGGTTTGTCCACCCCACTCCAGTAAAGGGGGTGGGCGCGCTTTCTTTAGGGAGGTCGTCACGTTCCTAGCACCCGCCCAGGGCGACGTGCCCCCGTTGGGCAATCGTGGAACCCTCATGTGGCCATATCAAGCACCTCTTGGACCTCTCTCGGGGCACCCCTGGGGGACATCGCGGGGCCTTCGGGCCCCCTTACTGCAGGTGAGTTAGCGCTGTCGCCGCGCATGGTTTGACAGCGCGAGCTCTGGCGCATGCCGGATTGTCTTGGGGCTTGTTCGGGGTAATTTTGGGCCCCTCTCGGGGCGCCCGCGGAGCCCTCTTGAGCAACAGCGTACACCGCGCGAAATCTTTCGAGCCTTCTCGGGCCCCCCAGAGGTCCAAGAAACCCTTGAGAGCCCCTCCCCGCCAAGATCACCAACAGCCACCAGAGCCCACCCCTCCAAACGAACATCAACGAGTCCCAGGGGCAGGCGGCGGACGGCGAAGTCATGTTTGCCAACTCGGACCTCCCCCATGTAAGTGGCGTGCTCGGGATCGGTATCTGAGAACAGCTGCTCGAGCTTCAACAGAAGCGCGAACCAATCTGATTTGGAGCACGTCGACTGCAGCGTTACTCTCGAAACCAGCTTCTCAAGTACAAGCTCCCAGAGCTGGTTGATCTCGTCAGGGTACGAGGCCATAGGCGCCTGGTCCATCTGACCGACGGCGTCGTACAGCACCCGCATGATATCAGGATCGAGGTCGTACCGCTTGCTGGCGGCTCGCTCGGCGACATGCTCCTTAGCCCCGATCGCGGCTGCCACCAAAGTTTTGCAACGCTCGCTCTGGCCATGCAGCGCCTCCACCTTGGCCAGGATGGCCTTCAAGGGGGGGAACTTCTCAGACAGGGGCCAAATCTTCGATGCTTTTCCGATCATGGATGCGATGCTGGAAAGGGGAACGGCGCGGATCTCGCCACAGTCGCCCTGCTCTCCACGGGGGGCCAGAACTGCGCTGCAGTGGTCCGCGATCTTGGTCTTGAGCAGCTCGTACAAATCATCAACATAATCGCTGCGCAGCGTCATCATCCATTCCACGATCATGCCCAGACCCGCCACCGTGCCATCGGCGCGCTGGGGCGCGCTAGAACGTGCTTGCTGTCTGGTTAAAGGTGCATTCAATGATTTCCTGGGACTCCCCCCTCCCCCCCTCTCCTCCTCATCGCTCGCATCATCGGAAGACAGCGCCTCCTCCAGGACTTGCTCTGAGGAGGTCGCCTCGGCTTCCAGACGGCCTCAAGACAACGACAGGCTGACCCAAGAGCACCAGCAGGGGACTTCTAGAGGTCTTGCATCACCCAGGGAGCCCCAAGACATCGCAATAGTGCCCCGATACTGCCCACGAGGCCCCCAAGACGTCCCACGATACGCCCATACCGCATTCCACACGTCTAGTACCTAGTATCACCAGCAGCTGCAGCGTTGCAGTGAGTTGCGCTGGCACGATGGCGGGGACTGCCGAAGGCAGCTAGATATTTTGCCAACTCATCGTGCGTGGTCTGTGAGGCCATCGCCTCCTGCGGTATGCCCTTTGCGAAAGACCAAGCATTCTGGAGGTCAGTGGAGTGCTTGAGCAAGGCATCCGACGAATCCATATACAACGCCAGCATTGGTGCCATGTAGCAGTCCGACTTCATGATGAGCCGCCCGACCATGGCCAAGATGCTAGTGTCCTGGAGGTTCTTCGCCACTTCGCCCATCCTCTTGGTAGCCCGTATGTTCTTATCCTTCAAGATTTGGAAGGTGATCTTCGGAGCCAAAATGGAGTGCACGGCTCGAAGGCAAGAAATGGCATCCAGCAGCACGGAAGTGAACAACTCGCTGAGCTCAGCGCCTTCCTGGCTGGCGATCAGTTGGTCGATTGCCTGCTCGGCGAGGGACATGACCTTGAGAATCTCGCCTGGGCCTTTCTCGATCCATTGGCTGACCAAGTCGTGCACTAATAAGGAGCTGAACAGCGAAGCCTTCTGCGCCTCAGAGTTCCCGCAGGCGCACAGCAGCGGCTGGAGAGGGTCGAAGATCAATAAGTCTACGTCAGCGGTCCACGGCGTAATGACCCGCAAGAACTGGAGGGACTCCTCAATGTTGCCCCTCAAGAGGAGCAGCCGCCGTTTCACCATGCCAGCCTCGACAACTGTAGGCCAACCACTCTCACACTCGCTACCCTTGAGAGCCTGGATGTTCGCGCGGCACGTCTCCTCGTCGGTAATTGTGACAACCTGATCTGGTGACATGGTGTCTGCTAGTGTTGCCAACCGCACCTTGGCCTCCAACACGTTGATCAGCTCCTTCAGCGTAGCGTCGGAAGTGCCAGCGTTCCTCTCGATGTGGTCAGCCCCTTGTCGCAGACTCTTCCGATCAACCTCGCCTATCAAAGCGCTGTGGACACTGATGCGTCCAGTCCAGTATTGAGCCTTCTGGCGGGCATTCATCTTCCGAATATCTTCCCCAGACTTCTTCTCTACGAGCCCAGGTGGTTCGCCTCCAGACCGACTGCAATCATCATGACCACCCTGAGGCGCTCGCAAAATCCAGGACGCAGCCGACGCAACAGACGGCGCCCTTGCCAATGGGAAATTCTTCGCGGCAGGCGATGCGGACGGAGGCGGCATGGAGAACATTGACGCTGCTACTGAGCCTGGCCCAGTCTTGTCAGGACTGCCACCGAGCGCGGCCACCGCCGCAGCGGTCAATCCGCTGCCCCCTGCTGCGCCGAGGTCGGCAGGCATCATCCTGAGCGGGCCTTCCACCAATGCGCCAGGCAACGCAGGGATGCTGCCGTAGAACACTGTCGCACCTGTCTGGTCCATATGTTCGTTCCTGTACTTGTTCAGCTGCTGGGCGGTCTGCCCCTCGAAGAGGACGGACGTGCTATCCACGAGTTGTTTTGCACTTTGATGGCAGACCTCCCTCTTCACAGACAGCGTGTGGAATGGCATGCGTGGGTCCTGGGCGAGGAACCACGTGGTTGGGGCGCCCTTCAGGTTGGGGATGGTCACAGTCGGGTACGTCTTCTCTGGATCCTGCACCTGCGCGGCCTTCATGTCGGCAGCGGTGAGGGCCAGTACCGTTCGTTCCAGGATGGTGCTCGCCCCTCTGGTCTCGGTCAAGGTCTCCTATGCGAGGCCGAAGTCCAGACAAATCCCCCTTGCGCCTATCACGCCACCGCCTCCACCCTGGTAGGGGGGGGGCGGGGGCGCGAGATAGGCGCGGGGGGGATTGGGCCAGGGAGTGCAGAGACGGCCCCGATCCTCAGCGAACTGCGGTTATTCTTCTCCGCGGTGCACCCGCGCGGCCTTGGACACGTCCTCCTTGAACGTTGGTGACTCGTGGTACTTGGCGCAAAAGTCGGACCACGTCATTGGCTTCACTGTTTCATGGACCGCCTCGCAGTCCCTGCACTTGTCCTCCTCGCCCTGGACCTCCTGAGAGCACCATTGCACTGCAGTGTCGTCATCTCCGAGCTCAGGGCGCACGGCCAAGCAACACCTGCACCTGGTCTCGCCGTCCGTCACCGCCATTGCTGAGGCCGCTGGGAGCTTGCCCCTGCCGCGACCGCCTCGGCCCCTGCTGCTGCAGACGCGCGATGCTGCGGTCAGGAGGCCACCGCCAGCCTTTGGCGCAGCCGCCTTCCTCGGCGCCTTGGCCTTGGGAATGACATCTGCGCTCGCCTCTGCAGAGCCAACCAGCAAAGAGCTGCTACCAAGGCCGACACTCTCATCATCAGGACGCGCAATTTTGCGCTTGGCAGGGGGCATGGTCGAGGCTGAAGAGTAAAAACTGAAGTCGCGTGCCAGAGGGCCTCGAACCAACGCCCTATAGTCACGAATCATCTCCATAGGGGGTCAGCGCGTAGCGAGCTGTGGGGTACGAGCACGCTGCGCAGGCGTGTGAGGCAACGTTTGGAAGTGATTCCCTGATTAGGCACGTAGGCACTCAACCATGCAGGTTCCTGATCTGGGGTCGCGCCTGTGCCCGTCTGGTGGGGCCCCTGGCTTCGGAGGCCTAAGGCTCCGCCCAGAGGGAGGGACGCAGTGCGTCCAGTCTGGTGGCAGGTTGGCTTATCTTGTCCTAGCAGCGGAAATATCGCGGGGCCTTGGTGTGCCTCACGGGGGGGGGGCAATTTTGAGGAGCCTCCATTGAAACGGACGTGCACGCACGTGTTTGGGTGAGGTCGTTCTGCCGTGAACGTTTGTGTGCTTGCATGTATGATTGTGTGTGTATGTGAGTGTGTTCGTTGTTGTGTTACGTGTTAAGTTTTAAGGCTTATGTTTATGTTTAACAGTTTAACTATGGTATCTGTCCCCCAAGAGCACCCACCTGTTGTTGCAATTCACTAGGGACCATAGAGGGCGCGCATGAGCCTAGGGAAAACCATAGAGGACTAATTGCACCCACCTGTTGTTGTTTTGCACCAAAGTAGGGCTTGAATGGGTCTAGAGAAAAGGAGGAGGGAGGATATGGATGCATAGACATGATGAAGCGTTCCTCCAGACCTTCACTGTTCGGTGAGTCCGCCTGGTCGCCGAACGCTGGCTATGAACTGACAGCCGAAAAAACAGTCTGAGCAGCTCGGCATACGGCTGCACACGCAGCCTGAGAGGAACGAGAAGGAAACTCGGCCTAATGCCGCGCAGCTGCTGCGTTCACTTCGGCCTGCCACTGAGCCCGGACCTCATCGTTCACAGTCTGAATCGCAGATTCACCGTGCGCAGCGTTCTGATCATCATGCTGGATGCCCTGAGCGGCTGCTTCCTCTATGCGCTCCATCCGAGCCCTCAAATCCCTGATGCGTTTTCCCATGTACTTGATCTGACACTTCATCAGACGCATCTGGATCCTGCTCTTCGTGAGCTGCTTGGTCAGCATGTAAACTGTTTTCATGGTGGGGCTCGGAACTGCAGTGCGATCTGACAAACTGCACTGGGAACGACCAGCTGCTGAGGCTGGGAGGAGGCTCGAAAGTGGCCGCTCAAATCATTTGAGCCCCGTGGTCAGCGAATAATGCACATCACACACTGGCAGGAGCAACACAGTAATCATACCACCCCCCATAGTTCACAACTTATCCTGGAATGGACGTTCACGTTGTTTCGTGTATTTGTCTATTTCCCCCTCCCTTGACCCTTGAAGAACGAGCATCACATGCTCAAACCTATGATAGGGAGGAGGTGTGGAGACAAGCACGGAGATAAAGGCGCCACCCGCATGGGCGCGGGTTGTCGGACCCCGAGGGGGGCTCCTTTTCGAGCGGGGAGCCCAATCAACGCACACATAATGTGGCGCGAACGAAACTAGTGCGCCTCCCGCAGCAAGAATGAAGTACCCTGTAATTGGAGGCCTTGGTGCGGCGCAGCTTTTCCAAACCCTTTTCCCCGCTACTGAAAGTTAAGCTCCTCTCATGAGTGCCCATGTGCGCTGGCCGGGTGGGAATGCGAAATTCCAGCGAGCATGTAGCGCACAGTCAGGCCCACAGTCAGGCCCACGCACACACACACACACACAAACACACACACACACACACACACACACACACACACACACACACGCGGTCACACGCACAAACACATTCACACGCACACACACAAACACACGCACACACACACACACACACACACACACACACACACACGCACACACACACGCACGTCAGGCCCACACCGCATGCTACGAGATCTTCAACGTTAGCATCGCCCCCTTTCGAGAACCTCAAGACACCAGCATGAGGAGCTGGCGTTTCTTGGAAAACCTGACTTATCCTCATATGTCCTCAGCCGTAGGGGTCCTCGCGGACCCTTGGAATACGTCAGCAGTCCCGAGGCAGCTTCACGAGTCCTATTGTATGCGGCGTAACCAGCACGGATTCTCAGAACACCCTAGTTACCGACACGAATATCATAAGTTCTCCTGCACCTTGGGCAACCCGTTGCAACCTTGAAAACAAATGGTAGAACCATTCGGGAACGTTTCTCGACTCGAACCCTGGGGTGGTCACGAGGAAATCTGTGCTTTCAGGAATCCGTAGGGATCCTCCTGGATCATTCAGATATCATCCTAGTCATTTGTCTGAGATGATGTGGACCCCTCAGGGCCTCAACAATGCAGACGAACCTTGAGAAACCCATACGAACCTTCAGGGGCCCCAATGTCCTCAGGAATCCTTGGGGGTCTCGGGGTACCTTCAAGGATTCGCTAGGGGTATCCTGGTGGATCCTCAGAAACGCTGCAAGGGCCGCGCGGACCCGTTATGTAGAGACCCTCTTAACCTTAAGGAACAGGTAGGCATACGAATGCACTTCAGACAAAAGGGCATGTGTTGAATACATGTTTGGACTATATAGGTATGCGCATGTGAATGTGCCACGATCAGGAACCTTAAATACTCCCTACGGGGCCCTAGTGTAGCGGGTACATGAGAAGACGCGAAGGCACGCCGAGCTCGGAGTCGGACATTGACAGAACATATGGAAAGGGATCGTGGCACGATCAATCTATCACACCACAGACAGGCCAACACCAGAGAAGCAATCAGCCCAATCAAATGCGGGTGGTGCGACATCGCCGACGCTCCGCCCATTGCCCAAACGGCCACGGGCGAGGCAGCAACATCCAACCGAAGTGGGCGCACCAAGTGTAATCTCCAGCGCGCGTCAGCGCGCTCTCCCACGCGCAGCCCCGCGCCTTTCCAAGCGCCAATAGTGGCAGAGGAGACGGAGTCCATATGTTACCCGCTTCGCTTTGGAATTCTGAGACGCTTTTCTGGAAATATTGGGAATATTCGGGGTCCCGCACGAGCGCCCAATGTTCCTCAGGATGCCAAAGGAATAAAAGCGAACGCCGAGGGGTGCTCAGGACAGCCTCTGGGACCCCTTGGAATCATGTTCGGAATCGTATGGAACCCTTTTTGGGACCTCAGGAACCCTGAAGAATCCCTCGGAATTGTCACGCATCACCAGGAACATGAGGGATGCCGCGGTAACCCGAAGGGGCCAGCATACGCCAAAATGGCACCACATGACACCCCAATGGAAACGCGCGGGGTGCCCGTTTCGGATTCGTGTTGGAACCTTGGACCTCCTGGACACCGCGTGGAACCCTGGGCCCGAGGAGTCATTGGCAACCCTCCGAAATCACCGCCCACCCCCGTCAATACTCACGAAACCCAACCAACCTTCACGAATCCTGAGGGACCCCCAGCCACCTTCGCGAACCCGAAGGAACACCAAGGACTCCAGGAATCCTCAGGGGACCCCAGGCATCCTGAGGAAATCTCTGTAACCCCAAAGGCACCCAAACTTGTTTCAATCACCTCTTGGACCCGCAGAAAAAAAGGGGAGTTTTTTTCCCCCCCCCCACCCCCCCCCCCCCCCCCCCCCCCCCCCCCACCCACCCCCCCCCCCCCCCACCCCCCCCATGGGACCCGTCGGGGGCCCTCATGAACCCCTTCGGGCGCACGTACTTCCCACGTGACCCAGCGGGTGCACGTAGCCCCTCGGCAACCCATCGGGTGCGCGGGTGTAGCAGACGGTTGCTACGGAACGCACGTTCGTGGCCTAACATTGGGCGCGCGCGTGCGTCAATAGCGGATGCGCACGTTTTTTTACACCCTAGGCGAAGGGGGGGTCGGGGGGGGGGGGGGGGGGGGTGGGGGGGGGGGGGGGGGGGGGTGGGGGGGGGGGGGTGGGGGGGGGGGGGGGGGGGGGGGGGAGGGGGGGGGTGGGTGGGGGGGGGGGGGTGGGGGGGGGGGGGGGGGGGGGGGGGGGGGGGGGGGGTGGGGGTGGGGGGGGGGGGGGGGGGGGGGGGGGGGGGGGGGGGGGGGGTTGGTGGGGGGGTGGGGGGGGGGTGGGGGGGGGGGGGGGGGGGGGGGGTGGGGGGGGGGGGGGGGGGGGGGGGGGGGGGGGGGGGGGGAGGGGGGGGGAGGGGGGGGGGGGGGGGGGGGGGGGGTGGGGGGGGGTGTGGGGGGGGGTGTGGGGGGGGGGGGGTGGGGGGGGGGGGGGGCGGGGGGGGGGGGTGGGGGGGGGAGGGGGGGGGTGGGGTGGGGGGGGGGGGGGGGGGGGGGGGGGGGGGGGGGGGGGAGTGGGTGGGGGGGGGGGGGGGGGGGGGGGGGGGGGGCGGGGGGGGAGGGAGGTCTCTGCACAATTCCGACGCAGGGGCGTCTCGTGCGCCGCGCAAGTGCAGCGCCCAGGACATTGGCACTGGCGCACGGCCGCAAATGGGGGGGGGGGTGAGTTCGCGCGCCGCGCGCCAACCCCCCCCCCCCCCCCCCCCGCAGGCACTAACCGTTTCGGCAGGCCAGCTGCGAGGTACTAGTCACCAAAACCCGGAGACTAGTCGCGCCGCCAAACTAGTCACCGCGCACTAGTGACGACGACGCCGCGGGCTGAACATAGTGACGGCCCGTCGCCGCGCCTGGAAAAGTACTGACGGTTAGCGACGGGTTTTGGCCCCGTAATAAAAAGTAGTAACGGGTAGTGAAAACATAGTAACGGGTAGTAACTGGTAGTGAAAACATAGTAACGGTTAGTGAAAACATAGTAACGGTTAGTGAAAACAGAGTAACGGTTAGTGAAAACATAGTAACGGTTAGTGAAAACATAGTGACGAAAGTAGTGAAAAAGTAATGAAAAAGTAGTGAAAACTTAGTGTCGGTAGTGAAAAGGTAGTGACGGTTACTCGCGGTTAGTGAAAACATATTAACGACTAGTGAAACCATAGTAACGGGTAGTGAAAACATAGTAACGACTAGTAACGGTTAGTGAACACATAGTAACGTGTAGTGAAAACATAGTAACGACTAGTAACGGCGATTTGCTCGGCCGTCGAAAAGTAGTGACGACTAGTGACGGGCGCCGCCTGGGCCGTCGAAAAGTAGTGACGACTAGTGACGGGCACGTCGTGGGTTGGTGAAAAGTAGTGACGGGTAGTGACGGTCGGCTCTGGGCGCCCGTTGGGTTAGCGACGGGTAGTGACGGGCTGCTTCGGGCGCCCGCGACGGGCGGCGACGGTTGCGCCGCCCGAGATCGCGCCAGAGCTTCTCTGGCGCTGGCGCAGTCGGGCCAGCGCCTCGCTCTGGATGCAGCGACTGCTGATCCGCCCATCGCCGCCCGCACCTCGCGGCGCAAGGGGGGGGGGGCGAGGTGGATAGGGAGGTAGGGAGGTTTAGTAGTATGTAAGATGTAATGATAGTGGCATTGCGCAGCCAGTAACAGCACGCAGCATAAGCAGAGTGGCGCAGTGCAGCCACGTGGGCACTCCGCCGCTACACAGCGATGGCGGCACTGAACCGCTTGCTTGCAGTATACATGTGCAAGGATAGTGGCATTGCGCAGCCATAGTGGCATTCGACAAGCAGGCAAGCAGCAGTATGCATGTTTCGTGATAGTCATACAACACGCCCACGTGGGTTTGATTGTTGTTTGTGCAGCTTGTTGCGACCAGCATAGATAGTTATTTTAGGCTCGACCAACACATATAGTTATGCGAAGCGGCGGCTAGCGTAACGTTAATTAAAGAGCAGGAACAAGGGGTGGGGCAACACAGGGTGGACATTACGGGAATGCGCAGCACATACCTAATGTGTGCCAGCGTTAGAGTGCGACGATCTGCGCGCGTCACATCGTCCGCTGGATGGGCGCTGTGATCATTGTTTGGACTGCGGGGGGGAGGGGGGCGGCCAGGAATAGGCAACACTTAAGGAATATCAGGAATAACCCGCTATAATTGCATTGGCGGAGCGTGGGGTGGACGAGGGCGGTGTCGATTGAGTATTGATGCCGACGCAAAACCAAGAGGCTTGTGCCATGCAACCTTTAATGAGTCAATCGGTCTGCTGTGGACCGTTTGGTTCTGCGCCCAGGTAAGACGAACCCAACAACTAGCTTACTGTATTATCACGCGTTGAGGGTTCGTTGGGGTGGGTCTGACCCGACCGTGTCTGCAAAGCACGTGGGCGACCCGCGCGAAGGAGCCCTCGTTTCGGGAGTCTGCGCGGGGGGAGGGAGGACGAGGTGGAGGAGGAGTAGGAGGAGGAGGCGGAGCAGGAGGATGAGGAGGAGGAGGAGGAGAACCAAGGAGGAGTTGCAGGAGAACGCGCGGCTAAGCTTACACCCAACGGGCAACCCACCGCGCGCGCCAGTGATTGCTGCCAAGTGCGATGACGTCTCGAGCGAACGCCTCATGTATTGACGGTGGATGCGCTGGTGAGCCAGCCAGCCCCATACGGGCTTCAGAAGCGCGTAAGGTCACCCCCACCCCCGCCTTAGTCATTAACGTCTTCCCCATTTCCAGCCACGCGCGCACCGCGCATCTGAACCGCATATAGTTTGCGTAGAACGTAAAGTGTAGTCCAAGCGTTGATGATTTCGCCCTCCCACCCCCCTCCCCGCCGATGTCTTAGAAAGCCCATTGGCGTCGCATCGCGCCACGCGCCCTGGAGGGGATGGGGGCAGGGGGCCCTCAGGAGACCCCACAACACCCGAGAGCATTGACCCCAGACACATCATGATACTTTGGAGCTCCTAGGCCCTAGGCAATCCTAGGCCCGATGGCCCTGAAAACCCAGGGACCCATTGGCGGGGGGAGCGGTGGTGGCGGACGCCCATGCCAGCACGCCCCTCACACGGACCAGCGGGGTCGGCGGTCGGAGTGGCAGTTTGGATTGTGTGTTTTACTTCGCGCCAGTGGCTCCTCATTGGCCTGCGCACGAAAGTCTCAGCACGTCGCCCATGCGGGTGGCACCGTTGCAGCGCACAAGCATAGAACAACATTGAACCTACCATACAGCAAAATCACAAATGCATCGAATCCTCCATCTGCGACTCCAAAGCCATCTGGTCAAATGGTGGCTGTGTCCCCTCCTCAACCAGCGTGTCCTGACGCGTCACTCCACGACCACGACTGTCCTCAAACAGATCACGCTGGGCCGCCTTGTCATCATCCTTGGACAGGTTAGCGACAACTCGCTTGAAGGACGGCAGGGGCAGCCGACTCATCACAGGCGACATGTAGTTGTAGTCCAGGGTGTGGTTGTCCACGTTGCTGATGGCCTGACTCGCTGATGCTGCTGCTGGTGTTGGAGCGTGCTGAGGAGGCCCCCCTGCTGTCGACGAGGCGGCAGATGAGGATCGTAGCACAACTTCCGATGGCAACATGCTGTGACCTGGCAATGTCGGCGTCGCTTTGGCATTCGGTGGGGCAGCAAGTCCTGCATCATCAAGAGCTGACTTATCCGCACTGCTAGGGGAAACTTTTGAACCGTCTTGGCCGTCGGGTTGATCAGGAGGAGGGCTATCGATGACTGCGATCGGGTCAGGAAGCTGCTGAGGAACTATGCTGGAACACTTCGCCCGTTTCGCATCCCGCTCTGGGTCGATGTTTGGTTTGCCCTGTAGCAGATGATACAGCTCTCGTTGTTCTGCATTCGATTGAACCTCACGTTTGGAGCGGATCTCCACTTGGAAAGGAATGTTAAGAATCTCTTTCCTGAGGTAGCCTAGAGGCAGCTCATCTAATGAAATCACTATTTTTGGATACCTCTCCACATCAACCTTTTCCATTGGCAAGTGGCACTATGCGGTGTTGCCGCAATCGCACAGTGGTGCCCTGCAAACGTACTGAGCCAAACCCTACACCGACCAGAATTGCAATGAGGATAATACGACATACGCGCCTGCAACGATCTCTGAACAATTGACAGACATAGGAACGGGCACCGTGTAACGAACAAGGCCTGTTCTGAGAAGGCGTGTGAGGGCAATATCAGCATCCCAAGAGGCATCCAAGATGGGGAACGTTGCGCACAGCACCTTGATTGCCGTTTCCCCTGGTGCGGGCGTCCCTTTGGAGTCTTCTGGGGCGGTCTCATGGGCCCTCTCGGAGCCAGATGTTGGCCCTCGTGAGGCCCCAAGTTGGGCCCCAATGTTGCCCCATGAGGGTCTGCAAGAAAGCTTGGGAGGACCCCGAGAGGGCTGTCAAGAGGACCCGACGGGCACCAATAGCGCGTGCACGTCGTGTATGTGACGCTGGCTGGAAGGCATGTTGCGTGCACACTGTAGCGTGATTGATGTTTGGCTTGAAGGGTGTGTGAATGGTGTTGAGGGGCTCGTTCGTGTTCTGTGTTTGTTCATATGGCTTCCTGGTCACACCTATTCCTGTGCAGGTTTGCCCATGATACCCCAGGAAGTTGATTGGACATGTTTGTCTGAGGAAAGGCGCGGTTGCCTTGACGCCCTCGTGGGTTGGCATTCGCGGGCATTCGGAACCTATCTTGGCATGCGATTCTTGGCCATGAGGCCTTCGCGGTGCCTTCTTGGAGCGTTCGTGGGACAATATTGGGCACTTCACATTGGCCTCTCGGACCCTCTCGGAGCCCCCGCGGTGCCACATTGCGACATGGTGAGGGAGCTCGCGTTGTCGAAACAGCTCGCGCTGACAAACGGCGCGAGCTTCCGCCGTCTTCGAATTGGTTTGGCGCTATCTTGGGGCAGTATTCGGTCCCTCTGGAGGCACGTTCGGGGCCCTCGCGAGCCGCGCGCGGCGATCCATGCGCGCCCCCAAGAGGCCCAGGAGACCCCCACACCGTTTCCCAGAGCCCCCCCTAGAGACCACCACCATATGCCCCCCCCCGACAGTACCTTACAGGCCCCCGATCAGCCTTCAAGATGCCAGAGCGACACACATGCACGCGTCATTAACATATGCATGCGTTCTGCTGCCCTGGCGCGGCGGTGGAAATCGCCGCGGACAGCTGGGTAGCAACGAATGTGTCATCATTTGCATGCAGGCCTCACACAGTGCCTGCACTCATGAGTGCTTGATTAGGCTGCTTAAAGCGATTGGGTGGGCAACCTGGCTACCTCCCCGGCAGCGGAAGTGTGAGGGGCGTGTCGAAATAGGCGTGGACCTCTCATGCGAACGTGGCCACTCGGGCCCTCGGTGGAGCTCCCTTCGGGGCCAGGAGGCGTGTGAGGAGTGGGCAGGCATTGGCAGGCCCCTTTATGCGAACCTGGTGAAGGCCATCGACGGAGCCCTCTACGAACACGGATCCTCACTTGAAACGCTTAAAGGGTGAGCTTACAGGATAATGTTTGTGTTTTTTTCATCGGGCATTACACTGCCTATCTCAACAGCACAGCACAGGCTCCTCGCCCTCGCCGTCCCTCCTGTCGCCCTCGAGCTCCTCCAACGCCTGGAAACTCGGGAAGGTGTTGCGAGCCCAGATCCGCGCAGCAAGGCGCTCGTCGTAACTTGGGCAAGCCCCCTGACCCCACCGAATATCGATACATTGGTGAGCGGGCTTGTCGCCGACATCTCGCAATAGCCAGGCTACCAAATACCCCAGCGGTCGCCCAGCAGGTGGGTGTCGTGGGTTCCTGTTTCTTGTCCGAGTCTTAGTGCACTTGCCAGCGTGGCCACATTGGCACGTCGTCTCGAATGCGTTCTTCGACACATGAAAAGCAATCCTGCCCCTGCCAGGGATAATGCACGATGCTTCAGCCACGACGTGGCCGCCTGCCGCACGCTCGCCACCGATGGCACGTGGCGGTCGAGGCTCAGGTGGATCTGGCGCAGGTGGGGCTGGCGGTGGATCCTCTGGATGAGGCCCCCCGCCACCTGGAGGCCCAGGACCATCGTCGCCGTGGTCGGGAGGGGGGTCAGGCTCCTCAGGCTCATCAGGCTGGTCAGGCTCCTCACCGCCCACGTCGCCAGCAGCGTGATCGATCACATCGGCAACTCCACCAGTATCGTCGGGAACCCCTGCATCGCCGCCGTCCTCATGAGCCTCCTCGAGTGCCAAGTCGACTGTGTCTAGCTCATCTGCCTGCTCTTGCAATGCAAGGGCCCTGCGGCTCGGTCGAGCCTTCGTCTTTTTCTCATAATAAAACACCTTGAACTCGCCTCGTCCAGACGCGAGCCTGCGAACGCTGACTCTGCGCGGGTCGAATTGGGCAGCAGCTTTCCTGCGATGCAAGATCTCCCAAACGTCCATCCCGAAAACGAAGTCGTCCCGACCAAACGCCTCACAGAAGTCCCACAAGGTCAGCCACTGCAAATCGCTATGCAATACAATAACACCGCCCTCCTCGACACCACAGGGCGTCATCGTATGCAGGGACGGTCGCCATGGGGAAAGGTACATAGCAGCAATGTGAACCCAGAAGTGGTTCTCGCCTGGGCCGAGAAAATGTCCTCCTGCCCCGTCGCCGCCGTCAACCTCACCGACAGGGCACCCGACAATGCGTAGCGCGTACATGCCGTCCTGCAGGTGCTTCCTGGAAGCGGAGTCCGCTCGAGGGAACCAGCTTGACAATTGTTGTAGCAGTTTGGTTCGAAGAGCTTTGACTTTCTTCCCCGTCCCAGTGCACACGCAAAACCCAGCTTGCGAACATAGCGACTCTCGCATGACCTTCACGCGCGGTGGTATTGGGTCTGCATCTGCTTGCCTCAGGTCTGAATGTTGAGCGTGCCAGAATGCCTCCAGGCCCATGCCAAGCTGACGGCAAGCGGACGACGATGGTGATGAGTCGTTCTTCGGGAAGGTAGTTGCCACCAATTTTGATGCACGTTTGTTAGCGTGGCTCTGCACTTCGAATAAAGGAAAGGCGCGGTTGGGCACTGGGAAGAGATCAATGCGTTGGCTGTCCGGTAACCCCAGCATACCAGACAGTTCCTTGGCGGCGGCTCGAGCATCGACATCCGAATACGTCTGCAACTTATGAGTGCGCTCAGCCGCCAAAAGCTTCGACTGTTTAGTCACTGCCCGAACTCTGCGGCACGCCGAAGAAAGACCATGTGTTGATCTGAAACCTTCACTCTCTTTCACAACGGACATGGCCAGATCGAAGGTCTGAACGGCAGTAGGCCTCTGGGCTGTTGAACCTGAGCAGCGTCGGCGCGAGCCTGAAGAAAAGCATCAGCATCACTCTGGGCAGGACCAAATGACATCATGTCTGGATTGAGGCTGTGCATCGTGGTAGCCTTCCTCCCCAACGCACTCAACTCGGCAATTCGTTCTGCATTCAACTGTCTGTATTGCTCGGCGAGTGCACGCAAATCAGGTCGCCCAGTAGTCCCGCGTGTCTCAGCGTGGATAAACGCTCTCCACGCGCCCCCTCCCCCCCCGCGGCGCAGGGCCACTCTGCAGGTTCGCCTGGCCCTCGGTCTCGGACGGGAGTCCAGAGGTGGCGTCGTCGGCAGCAGCTCGGTTGCGAAAGTTGCTCGGATCTCGCTCCTCCTTCCCCCACCTCGATGACATCCATCTCGCAGAAGCCTGCTCGAAGGACGGCAGGTGGGTTTGTAACCCCATGGAGAATAATAGCCGTCGCAGGGAGCCATGCAAGCACTCTATCCCCGAAATCTCTGTCCGAGCAAGAATCGCCATCAGCGCCAGGGACACCTTGCCCTCGCGCGTCCGCAAATCAGGCCGCTCCAACCAATCTCTTGAAAAGAAATCACGGATGCAAGGGGCGTCGGAAAGCGCATCATCCAGCGCAGCGCCGTCCAGTAAAGCCACGAATAAGCGATATGGGTAGTTCCTGTGGACGCTCATCAACAACTCTTCCAGTAGCGCGCCCGCTGCTGACAGGATCCGAAACGCCAAAGCACAGCGGGACTCAAGGTGGGAGGAAACTGGCATCAGCGACCACATATCGGGTTGTCTGAAAAGCAATCTCAGTTTAGCAAGCGCACGCTCCTCGTGAACGTTGGTAGCAGCCTCGAGAATTCGATAAGACCGACATGTTAGACCTGCCCCAGCAGGCCCTGGTGGTTGATCCAATTCTTTTGCCCTCTGCGCCGCCTCGAACTCGTCTGCAGCGAGCGCGAACTTGTCTGCCAACAGGAGCCTAAGCGGCTCAACGCACAAACGCATCAAAACCAAACGTGCGAACGGATCTCCACTGATGAATTTCATGCCCAGCCTCCTGCGCAGTGCATTCTCCTTCTGCCATGAGTCGGGGGCAGGACCCCCTGGCTCAGCGCCGACGCCATCAGCAGCAGCGCCGCCCTGCCCACCTTCGCCATCAGCATCAGCCGAAGCTTCAGGAAACCCATTTGCAGCTTCGCCAGTGGCGTGGAAAGACTTGCAGAATGCAGCATAACACTCCTCGAGCAGACCATGGCATGCAGACAGACGGCCCAACGACTCGATAGACGCTTCCATGCCAGTCCAGCGTTTGCGCTCGTAAACCTGCTTGAACGCAAAATCTAAACTCTATTCGTTAGCGACGGGGCGTTGCAACTCGGGGGCCAAGACTTGAGAGCCCCTCCCCGAGGACACCAGCACGACTCCAATCAGGAACAAGTTTGATACGCTGGGCGTGGACTCGTGCCTAATTGGGGAATGCGCATGCACGTCGCTGACGGATCTCACTATCCATATTGGATGTTACCATCTGGGGGCGCATTGCACGCCCCCGCTCCCAACGGCCCCTACGCACACCAGACAACACTTCCCAAATATATTGCCCAGAACCCGTTGAACCTCCACTCCTCATCTTTGTTGCCCTCCTCGTCGTCATCGTCCTTGTCGCTAGTTTCCTCCCTCTCGTCCTCCCAATCCTCTGCAATGTCCGCGTCCTTGTCGTCGTCCTCCCTGCTCAGCCTCCTCCTCCTCCTCCTCGTCGTCATTCCCCCTACCGTCGTTGTCGTCGTCGTTGTCGCTCTGCCCTCCTTTTCCTGTCCCCCCTCGTCCTGCCCGCCACCGTCCGCCCCCCCCTCCATCGTTGTCGTTGCAGTATTTGTCGTCGTCATCCGTCTCGTTGGGGGTCGTCGTCGTCCTACCCCTATCTCCCCACCCCAGTGCCCTTCTACCCGTCGTGACCCCCTCGCGGGGTCTGGCGAAGTGTTGCTGTGGAAACAACGCCCCGCGCGAACGACATCCCATCAGGGTCGGCGGATTCGGCCCAGCAGTCCTTAGGCGCAGCACCAACCAAACTATAAGACACCCCATGCGCACACATGTTTTTCAGCATGCCCTCGCCATACTTTATCAGATCGGCCTGGGTAACATACAGCTCGACGTCCACGCGGTTCCTCCAGTCGCCGTTTGGGTAGATGCCAAGACAGATCAACCTTTGCGCAGCTTTGAGACCTTGACCGCAAAACAAATACATCGCACGAGTCCGCCAGGACAGCGCCTCTGGACTCAAGACGCCAAGCTTGATGCGGACGCGCCTGAGCACAGTGGCTTCCGCAATCTTCCTGAATTTCCCCATGTTCGAGTGGCCAGCCAAGCTCAGCGCCACGCGCACCAGGCCGGTAACTTCATCGTCAATACGGCGGAACACATGCGCATGCATGGTGGCTGCCACGTGCACCTCGCAGTCGAAGAGGGCAGTCTCACCGAAGCCAGCATAGCGACGGTCGTGCGCATGGGCCCGCTCAGACAGCCGATTGCCCCCAGCTTTGTCGTTGCACACAATCCTCGACTTCCTCTTGAAAACTGTCAAAGCCAGGCTCGCCGAATCAGCCCTGCGCAGTGCCATACGCAAGTTCACAGCAGTCGTGCGGTCCACGACGAAAAGCCGACAAGGTTGCCTGAACAACAGAGCACACACAATTCGTTGACCCGATGATCTCCGCCAGGCAACCACATAACCAAAATTGCATTCCACATGGAGAATCTTCGAAGTACCACCCCCATCTGGCGCTTGGGACACATATGCCCTCAGATCAGCATTGTCGATGACAGGCTTCTGAACGATCTGCTGGGACGACTGGCTCTCCATTGCACGGAGGTTCCCAATCGGGGTAGTTGCAGCATGGCTTCTCGTGCTCATCGGGGTTTCGTCCATGCGGCCAGCCTCGCAGAAGAAGACAGCATCGATCTGCTCTCGCTCCACAGCGCGAGCAATCGACATCTCGAACGATCTCCTCTCGCTCCAAGAGCATAGCAACGTAGCGCTAGCAACTCTGATCTCTCTGGCCAAGAAAGCGGCGCGGGTCATATGGAGTTGCTCGCTCATACTGGCGGTAGAGGCAACGATGCTGAGACGGGGACGCTCGCACATGAACTCCGAGAAGGTCAAAGTTGCACTGTCTAGTTCGCAACTTTGCCCTGCAACGGTGGTCAGAGCCGCAGACAGAGTGTTTTCAAGATGGCCCAGTTGGACAAGATTGGCGCCTGACCCAGTCAGAAGCGATCGCACTACATCCTGCGGCATGCTCTGGGTGCAATCGGTGCTGGACTGGGCCCTCGGTCGGAGACACGACGGCACTGGCCCCAACAAAACCTGACGGCGCACTCGCAGCTGGTGGTCAGCATGTGCATGCATGGCATCGGCAGCGTCCAACTGGCATTGATTTGCAGCAGCAGCCAAACCGAGCGGAGCGGCAGAGGCGATTACTAGGTCAGCATTCCGTTTGCGACCCCTGCGGTGCGACGAGGGCAGTCCATGCAAGAGACTGTCATCACAGCGAACGGCGAAACTTGCCTCCTCGACAGCACCGTCTGCCAATGCAGCGAACGCCGAAACTGTGTCCTCGACAGCAGCGTCTGCCAATGCAGCGAACGGCGAAACTACCTCCTCGACAACAGCGTCTGCCAATGCAGCGAACGGCGAAAGTGCCTCGACAGCCGCGTCTGCCAATGCAGCGAACGGCGAAACTGCCTCCTCGACAGCAGCGTCTGCAAGCACAGCGAACGGCGAAACTGCCTCGACAGCAGCGTCTGCAAGCGCAGCGAACGGCGAAACTGCCTCGACAGCAGCAGCGTCTGCCAGCGCAGCGAACGGGTGCTGCGCAGCCATGATTGGGCACTGCTGGAAACCATTACGGATGAGCTGAAGATGGATGTTAACGGGGCTTTCGAGGTCCAGTGTGAGCCCATGTGGGGATCTATTCCTAAACTATGCCTCCGAGAGGTTCCCCATGGATGTTAATGGGGCTTTCGGGGTCCAGTGTGAGCCCATGTGGGGATCTATTCCTAAACTATGCCCCCGAGAGATTCCCCTAGAGACCGCCACCAGAAGTTCCCCGAACGGACCCCAAAGGCTCCCGATAGGCCCTCAAGGTGCCCCAGAGAAGCAACTACATGCGTCTTTAACTTAGCCTCTTTCACGCCGCGCTGCTGCTCTGGCACGGTGGCTGGATTCGCCGCAGGCAGTTGGATAGCAACTAGCAGTTCACGCACTTATGCACATTCCTCAAACAGAGCCTGCACTTACACTAGTTCCGACCTATCTTGTTTAAGGCAATTGGGTGTGCCAGCCACTACGTGGCAGCGACGCGTGGGAGGGGCGTGCCGAAATTGACGTGGACCCCTCATGCGAACGTGGCCATTCGGGCCCTCAGTGGAGCTCCCGTCGGGGCCACGAAACGTGCAAGGGGTGTGCAGGTATGGGGAGTACCCCTATACGAACATGGTCGCTAGAGCCATCGACGGAGCCCCCATACGAGCAGGGATCCATATTTGAACACCTCGCCTCCTCGCCTCACCGTCCCTCGCAGGGATCCACATTTGAACCCATACGAGCAGGGGGCACAGGCTCCTCGCCTCGCCGTCCCTCGCATCGCCCTCGCGCGCCTCCAACGCCCACTGTCTTTGTATTCACCCCTCGCCCACGCCAGCGAGGGGTGAATACAAAGACACTGGGGGGGGGCGGAGGCAGATGACGACACGCATGCTGGAAAAACGATCGCACGTTCAAAGGTCGGGCGGCCAGTGGCGATTGGGGAGGAGAGGTACATGGCAATGACGATGAGGATGGTAATGAAGGGGGGGGGAAGAGTAATAACAATGATGACGGGGAGTGGAAGAAGATGAGAGGGAGGAAGGGGGGGTTAGATGGGGGGCCCACACTAAGCTCTGTACTGGGATAGTTGTTTATCCGCGTCTGCTTCACGGTAGCTGCCACGCGGTAAAGTTGGTTCGGGTGCGTTTACCGCTGTACTAGTGTCAAAAATAAGCACACTAGTGTATACACGTGGTTGTTTTTGTTTACGTTAGTGGCCAGATTTCGGGGACTATGTTTTCACTACTTCGGAAAACATGTTTGCACTAAGTTGCCGGTACTTTTTCACTACTTTTGTAATATCTTCCTGTAGCTCATTTGACATCACAACGTCAGCGGCAAGAAGGAAGCGCCGCGTAGCCCTCTGGTGCCTTTCGATCTACAGGGAGCGGTCGGGCGCCCGCCCCCCTCCGCCAAGGACGTCACGAGTCCGGCGGGCGGGGGCCTCGACCCCGCCCGCCTCGGCCTCGGCCGCGGCCACGGCCACGGCCTGCATCAGCACCATCTCCAGCTCCACCACCTCCAGCGCCGCCTCCGATCGGCAAGCCGCCAGCGCCCACCGCGGCAGCCGCAGCGCCGCGACCGCCCTCAGCCGAAAAGGCCGCAGGCGTCTTTGCCCGCGCCCGCAGCGCCTCCAGCTCGTGCTCCTCCTTGCTCAGCCGGCCGGCGTAGCTCCGCAGCGCCTCGGGCACCAGGTCCAGCGGGTTCGTCGTCCCCGCCAGGTGCTTCGCCGCCGCCAAGTTCGCGTGGTCCGCACCGTGCGCGCATGCCTCCGTGCACTGCAGCAGCCGGCGGGCGATCACCTCCAGCGACGCCAGCGCTCCCATGTTCACCTGTTCGTCGTAGGTGCCCGCGAGGTACAAGCACTCGATGAGTGTCTGCACCTCGTGGTATGCACGATCCCGTCGAGAGATCCCTGTCTCCTTGCACCACTCCTGGAAACAGATCTCGGGCGCGCCGCCGTGCCGATACATCTTACGGCACACCTCCAGGCAGGCAGGCGGCCCGCGCAGGCTCGAGTCCGAGAACACCTCCTGCGTGCTCTCCTGCACTACCCTGCGCCACCCCTTGAACCTCGAACCTGTCTCGTCGACGTCGATCCAGCGCGCGCGCAGATTCTCGGCCTGCTCCTCGCCAGTGCCCGCCGCGACAGCCGCAACCGTGGGCTCCCCAGGGGGCGCGGCGGCACCGCCCCCGCCGCCGCCGAAGAGCCGATCGTCAAGGGCGCCTCGTGGTGGTCGCTGCCGATCCGCCGCCACCAACTTGTCATCTCGCCAGCTGTCGGCCTGATCGTCCAGCACGTACTCTATGAGACGCCACTCGCCCATCTCATCCTTGTCGAGCCCATAGCGGCCTCGCAGGAAGGCAGCTGCTGAGAGGGGTACCATCTGCCCGAAGTCGCTGTCCTCGAAGGAGCAACGAACCCACGACCCTGGCGGCCGCTCCGAAGGCGGCGGCGGGGAAGGAGGGCCCCCGTCACCGAGCACAGGGAGGTCGGTCTGGACCTCCGCGCCCTTCCTGCGCAGGCGGCGCCGCACGCGAGGCACCTCCACAGCCGCCGGCGCGGGGATGTCCAGCCTGCCACCGAGCCAGTCCCGGCCAGCGCCGGCCCACCAGCCGTTCGCTAGCGGCCCGTGCTCGAGGACGGCCTCGCCTCGACCGCGCCTGATGAGCGAGACCAACTCGGCTGCCTGCAGACTCCTGTTGAACGCCACCACGTTGCTGACGCCCGGTGGGTAACGCCTCCGCCCCGTCGTGGGGATGAACGAGGCGTAGTCGCCGAAGTCCTCAGCGTATAAGTCATTGCCAGGCGTGTAGATCTGCCAGCTCGTGCGAGCCTCATTGCGCGGCCACAATAGCACTCGCTCGTGCGTCCAGCCCGGGTCGTCACTGCACGTCACCAGCACCCTGAGCCCAGGGCAAGTGTTGTCGTCAGCCATCGTCACTGGGACTAGGGCAAGTGGGTCCGTGATTCACCTATCGGCTCGAGCACCTTGCGTGCCACGGCTTGGTCCTCCACTCGGCTCCAGCAGCCAGCAGCGGCGGCCAGCGTCACCAGCGCCCCGACACCCAGCACCACGGCAAGCGGCACCTCCACGGTCGCGTCGAGCCCCGCGCCTGCCACTCGAAGCGGCGACGGCTCGGGCTCCTTCGGCGCCGGCGGCGCCGGCGGCGCCGGGCACGAGCAAGCCAGCACGGTGCTGGTGCTGGTGGAGGTGCTGCTCGTCGAGCTGGCCTCCAGCTCGCGGCCTGGCCCGCTGCGCGGTGGCAGGCCGCTCGCCTCGTGCACCAGCGCGGGCCCCAGCACGTCGTGCGCCAAGAACCCGGCCAGGAACGTGGCCACGGCGCCTACCGCGCTGGTCGGGTAGGCTCGCATACCCGCTGAAAAGCTTGAGCCCCAGCAGCGATATGGGGGGCTGCTGGAGGGCTGCAACATATAAAGAACCTCAAAGCAATCACGTGCCACGCACAACCAAGCGGCCTCCAAGAGTGCCTCCAGGAAGGCCCGAAAAGGCCAAAATACTTGACTTCCCCAGAGTGTTTGAAGGATTGTGGCATTTGCATTGTTTCGGCCTTCCGACGGACCGAGGCGGCCCAAGAGCCCCCAAAGACCGCCCAGGAGGCCCAAGACGGCCCCAAGAGGCCCCCAAGGCGGCCCGAGAGGCCCCCAAGACGGCCCCAAGAGGCCCCCAAGACTGCCCAAGAGCCCTCCAAGACGTCCTCCAAGAAGGCCCGAAAGAGTCAGAATGGCCTCCACACGGCCAAGAGGACCTTCAAGATGCCCACGTGTTCCAAGAAGGTTTTCCAAACCGATTCGGGGAAAACATGGTCCGATAGCTCGGCAGATCTGGCCTCAACGTTCGGCCACATAGGCGCTTCCAAAAAGGCAGGGGGCGGCGGTGATGCGCCGTAGGCGTCTTCGATCCGCCGCCCCCTGTCGATTCATCGCAGGGGTGCCTGGCGTGCTGGATCCTGTCCGTTTTGGTTTTGGTTCTTGTTCCAAAAGACTCCCCCTGGGGCTCCCGCGCGCCCCACCGGCCTCCAAGAAGGATGCCGAAAGATCTTCCAGAAGTGGTTGCAAAGGGTTCTTCCGTTCCAGACGGCTCCAGGATGGCCCACGATGGCGTCGAAGACGGCCAAGATGGCCTCCAAGACGGCTAACATGGCCCCAAGATGCCTCCAAGACGGCCCAAGATGCATCCAAGACGGCCTAAGATGGCCTCAAGATGGCCCGAAACGGCCCAAGAGGCCCCCAAGAAGCCGAAGTCTCCCAAGAGGCTCCCAAGAGGCTCCCAAAACGGCCCAATGGCTCCAGGAGGTCCTCCAGGAAGGCCCGAAGAGGCGAAAATCTGTAATTTTCCATTGGTTTTTGAAGGATTTTGATATTTGCGCCTTTTCGGCTTTCCGACGGCCCAAAGAGGCCCCCAAGGTCGCCCCAAGATCGCCCAGGAGGCCTCCAAGATAACCCCCTGACGGCCCAAGAGGCCCCCAAGACGGCTCCAAGAGGGCCCCAAGACGGCCCAAGAGGCCTCCGAGACGCCCACGATGGCCTCCGAGACGGCCCCGAAGCGCCCCATGAGGGCCCCAAGTCGGCCCAGAGAGGCCCTCAAGACGGCTCCCGACGGCGGCAGACGTGCCAGGAACCCACCTAGATGGCCGAAGTTGGCTCGAAGCTGGCCCAAGACGGTCCAAGAGGCCTCCAAAAGTCTCCAGGAAGGCCAGAAAAGGCAAATAACGCGGATTGTCCTCGGGTGTTTGAAGGATATTGTCATTTGTTCCTGACCACTCTCCGCGCCTCTTCCCCAGGGGGCGGGTTGCGTGTGGGGGGAGACAGCACTAGCTAATCGGGACATGCCAATGGCGAAGCCAGAACAAGTCCGAGAGCACACTTTTCAACAGCAAGTGCCATGGGGACTCCACGGAGTGTTCTCAAAGAAGAGGCGAGCGAGCACCAGTGACTTCGCTCGGCTGCAAAAGAATAAAACCCCCCAAGACTTTGCCACACAGAGGGTGGGGGATGGAGGGCGGGCAGCTTTGAGCCACCACAGCACCACGGATCATATATGATCAAGAGGCTCCGTTACAGGAAAACGAGTCGGACGACAAAACATTCCTGACCACTCTCCGCGCCTCCTCCCCAAGGGGCGGGTTGCGTGTGGGGGGAGACAGCACTAGCTAATCGGGACATGCTAATGGCGAAGCCAGAACAAGTCCGAGAGCACACTTTTCAACAGCAAGTGCCATGGGGACTCCACGGAGTGTTCTCAAAGAAGAGGCGAGCGAACACCAGTGACTTCGCTCGGCTGCAAAAGAAAAAAACCTCCCAAGACTTTGCCACACGACCCATACCCATACTTATGTCCATAGGGGGGCGGGAGGGTCTTCATTATTGCCGACTCTATCTAATTGAACGTGCTACAAGGGCAACACGGCGCAACAGGGAAAGGACTGCTCGATCTGCGAGAAGGGATGCCTGTGCACGCTGCTGCCTCGAGAGCTTTGCCGTCTGCCGAAGGTGGGAGCCGTGCTTCTCATAAACACGGACACTCGACGCAGCGCGCCATCTGCCGCGCGCTTGAATTGCACGGAGGTCGCGAAACGAGTGGAGGGCGTCATGAGACGGGCCCCCGTGTCTCAGCTGGTGGGGCACACTCAACAGGTCGTGCACCCCGACGGCGAGAGCCGCTTCTCTCAGCATCTTCTCATACGTTTGGAGCGTGAGGGGGGCGAACAGGAGAGGAGAGGGAGGCGACAAAGAACGAGAACGAGCCTGAAGGGCGAGCAAAACTCCTGGGATCATGCGGCGCACGTCGGCCGAAGAGCCGGCGACGACGGCGCAGTCGAAGTCCCGATTCTTAGCGGGCTTCGAGTCGTCGCCACCGAGGGGGGCGATGACTGCAGCGACGTCCTGTCGGCCAGCTCCGCCGACGATGCGCCTGTCGCCCACGATGTGTGAGACCTCGAGTGCGAGCACCTCGCTCGGCCTCAAGTACATGTCGAACTGCACGAGGATGGCGAGGGCCACCAAAGCTTGCAGCAGAGAGCCCCCCGCCAGGCGTTGGACGACCAAGCGGACGGCGCCCCAGGGCGGCGGCTGCCGCGCCACAGGCGGCTGCTTCGCAGCCCAGCCGTCCAGCGCGTCCTTGGACTTTGAAGTTCGGACGCCCAGCCGACCATCCGCGTGCCTTGCAGAGCCCGTAGAGGGCGTTCTTGGCAATGTACAGGCTCCCCAGCGAAGAAGAGCGTCTCACAGAAGAGGTTCACGGTGTCATCCGCGACGCCCACTCTTCGAGCTCGGCGACGGCGCTGGAGCAGGCGTCACGAGTGGCAGGACGTAGGCGAGCGAGGCGGAGGCACTCGCCCGACACCCAGTCGCGGCCAGCCAGAGCGGCGTCGGCACGGGCGGCCGTGGCCGCGCGGCGCTTCTTCCTGGCCGCGGCCTCAGCCCGAGGCACTCGCAGCGGCCGGCGACGGCCCTCAGCCCGGTCAGGAGTCGGCCCCGCAGGGGCGGAGTCCGACGGGCCAGCCCGCGGGCGCCACGCGCTCGGCCTCGACGCCCGGGCCCCCGCGACCCTGCGGGCGGCCTTGAGCGGGCGGGGCGGCGCGGCCGCGTCAGCGGGCCCGCGGCCTCGGGTCGAGGGCACTCGGCCACGACTCACGCCAGGGGAGCCGGAAGCGCCGCGGGCAGAGCGGGGCACTGGACCTGGCTGGCTGGGGCGTGCCTGTCGCGCTCGCCACTGCGTGATCCCAGCGCGCCCAGCCTGTCCCGTCGGTCCGGCCCCGCGCAGCGCTCCCGGCATCACGTGCCGCGACCTGCACCAGCGCTCGGCACCAGGCCGGGAGGTAGGCGCCAGCCAGCGTCGTACGCCACAGCCAGCCCCGCGTGGGATGCCGGACCTTGCCCTGCAGCTCGATCCGGCGCCGCCCGACGCAGGTGCAGAGCAGCGCCAGGTCCCCCAGGTCGCCGAACGACCCAGCCAGCGCGCCCGGCTTCTTGAAGGGCGCACCGAACCTGCAGCTGTCGAAGACGACCTTGGGCCAGCGCAGCCGCCGCAGCTCCCGCGCGAGGGGCGGATGCCGCCACACGCGGCTGTCTCGCGGGTTCTCGAAGGCGACGTGCACGCCCAGCTGCCGACAGAGCCGCAGCACACGCCGAGTGAAGTCCACAAGGAGGCGATCCGCGGGCCCCGGCTCGCGCACGCCCCCGACGGGCACCCAGCGGGCGCAGGGAAGCCCGAGGTGGACCCACCAGACCAGTCCGCGCTTGAGCCAAGACTCGACCAGACGTCGGAGCCCTGGGCGAGCCAGGTCACAATGAGGCCCACGCCGCACGTCGATCGGAGCGAAGCACCTGAACCCGGCCTCGTGGACGGCCCCAGTGAGGCGGGCACAGCCCGAGAAGATCTCCAGAAACCCCTGTCTCGGACTGGCGCGCCTCCTCGGGCCCCTCGAACTGCGATCCGAACGGCGGCAAGCGGCGTCAGACGGCGGCAGGGTCGGGGATGGGCGGCCACTGGCATCCTCTCGTCGCGGTAACGGTAGGTGGTCCAGGTTCGCGCGGCCCCGAGCTGAAGGCCAACGGTGGAGCAGCCCAGCGCTCGGCGGGCCAGCGCCGCGAGGCCCCTCCAGCGGCGGCCCCTCCCCGATAGGCTGCAGCAGCGACGGATGGTCGTTATGTCGAACAGCAGCAGCGCTCTCTCGATGATGGTGAAGCGGGACGGATGGTGGACGAGGATGGGAAAGGGGATGTACATCTCTCCGTCTACTGAATGGATAGCTGCCCGCTGGTACGTGCAGGCGAGGCCGCGAGTCGCGGCTCGGCAGCGAGCGCTCAGGGTCCGCCGCTGGGCAGACCGCCTCACTGACCACGAATGTTGACAAGATTGGGCCAGCTGCCGATGTCGGAGCTGCCAGGACCAGCGAAGTCCGAGAGCCTGGCGTCGGCGGCAGCAGCGGCCCGCGGCCGCGGTAGCGGCCGGCCCGCAGCTCTCCTCGGTCCGCGGCACGGCTCCCCACGTCGGCCACGTCGACGATCCCGGGGACGTGCCTCCACCGCGGCCGCAGCTCGCAGGCGCAGAAGATCGCGGCCACCTTCCGACACTGCGCCAAGAGCTCCCAGTTGGTGGCGCGGCCCCTCTCGAAGGCGCACACGCTCGAAAGGTTGTCGCAGAGCCCCAGCACCTCCTTGCCGTGAAACGCCACGTCCGCGGCAGCCCGGAGCATCGGCGCGACCGCGGCCCTTGCCTCGAGCGCATGGATGCGACCAGGGTGCCGCCAAGCACCTCGGCGGAGCTCCTGCCACCGCATCGGGTCGAGCAGCTCGTCCGGCAGCGCGGCGGGCGGGGCGCCGATGTCCAGATCCACACGGCGGCGCCGTGCGACAGCGTGTCGCAGCCCAGGCCTGGAGTTGATGTCGAAGTCACCTCCGACGTCAGCCAGCCCGGCGGCGCGGCCCAGGAAGACCTCGGCGCCCGGGTCGCAGGGCACCTCGGCAGCCATAAAGCGCTGCCGCTCCTTCCACCGAGTGGCCTCGAGAACCTCGTCGGGTCGGACCCTCGCCCGGCACGCGGCGTAGCCCTTGAGCGAGCTGTCGGTGACGAACGCCACGTCGGCAGGCACCCGGCACAGGTCCACCTCGCCCAGGAAGATGAGCCCAGCCGCCACGCGCAGCTCGGCCAGCACCCCCGCTGGGAGGCGGACGAAGGGGTCCAGAGGCCCAGAGCCGATGAAGTCGTAGCACTCACCCAGGACGCTGAGGCCCGGCCGCAGCACCGAGAAGTAGTGGACCAGGTGCCCGACGATCCTGCGCAGCTGCCAGCGAGCCAGCCAAGGAACCTGCAGGACACGATGAAGTGCCCCGTGAAGCCGCCAGGCGCGCTTCGCGGTGTGCCGCAGCCGCCCCCGCCGGCCGTCAAGCTGCAGCCCCAGGACGGTGAGCCCCGGCTGCGCCCACTCGAGCTCGTGCCAGCGGAGCCCCCGCCGGTCCAGCTCGGCCGTGAGGGCGGCCAGGCGGGCGTTGATGGCGTCGGCGGAGAGCGAGACCACGTTCCCGTTGTCGACGTAGGGGGCCCTCGCCACGCCGCCGCCGTGCATCGAGGGCGTCCGGGCCTTGTCGAGCACCCACGTGTCCTCCGGCAGGCCGACGGCGTCCATGGCGTCGACCAGCACCTCGTGGCACATCCAGAGCGCCCAGCTCCAGCCCATCGGTAGGGCAGCGAAGCAAGGCCAGATGACCTCGTCCTCCGCGACCGGCACGCGCCGGCCCAGAGCGTCGTCGTAGATCGTCGAGATCCCGAACTCGCCGGCCGTGACCTCCACGTCGAAGCACATCCAGCAGCCCCAGGAGGGGTCGCTGAACTGGCAGAAGCCGTCCTGCAAGTCGACCGAGCCACCGCACAGCGAGTCGAAGCACCCGTCGAAGTCGGCCAGGTCCTCGGGCGACGCGTCGACCGCGTCGAGGAGGTCGATAGACCCGAGCGCCTCTCCGGACGCCAGGGTCGTGCGAGGCGGCAGCCGATGCAACTGGTTAGCCTGGCGCGCGTCCACGACCAGGCGGATGTCCCCGTTCTTCTTGGCCACGCAGAACGTGCTGACGCAGGCCTTCCTGCGGCGGCGGCCGTCGACCAGCCCCCGCCGCGCCATCCTGGCCAAGAAGTCGACCAGACGCGGCCGGTTGGCCTTCGTGCGAGGGTTGAGGAGAGGATCCCAGTAGGGCTCGACGATCTCCTCGTCCGGGGCGATGTCCGCGGACGGCCGCACCACCTCGGAGTCAAAACTGCCCAGGACCTCGGCCACGTGGGCCGGGGCGACGTCCCGCAGATGGACTGGGACGTCGTTGGTCCTGAAGACATTGAGCTTGTCAGGGTCGTAGTCCTCCCGTGTCGAGCACTCGCCCGCACCACTGTACAGATCTTTGCAGCGGAGGAGCTCCTGAAGGGCTCCAGCGGGATCCAGGTCCGAGGGCTTAGCTCCAAAATCTCGGACACGACGTCGGATCCGCTTGATGGCCGACTCCTGGGCGGTAGTCGGCTCGAACTTGCTGGGCGGCTGCACCCGCAGCGGCCGGCCGGCCTGAGCAGCACTGAGCGCGTTGATGGATGAGATGGCCTCGACAATTCGCCGACCCCGCTCGTCCGAGCGCGCCGCGCGCTGGGCCAGATACCGAGGCAAAGCGGCACGTTCTCCCCGTCGGGCAGCACGAAAGAGGCGACCACCGTCAGGAAGAGGAAACAGAGGAGTGCGGCGCCCGGAGGAGACCCCCTCGGGGCGCCGCCCATCGCGAGACCAAGGAGCCGCGGCCTCGGCGATGGGCGAGGACAGGCCGGGCGGATCGCCCAGCCCTGGAGGCGCCAGCACGGCGCCGTCAGCCGTCGGCGGTCTTGCCCGTCACCCGCGCCTTCTCCTTCGGATTGGCGGGCTTCTTCGGGCGGCGACCTGGTTCCTCGGCCCCAGCCGAGCTCGACCCCCTCTCGCACTTCTTGGCCTCCTGCTCCTGCTCCTCGCGCCAGAGCCTCTCCTGCTTCAGGATGATCCCGCGGTTCTTCTGCTCCTCGGCGATGAACGAGTCGAACTCCGAGGTCACCACGCCCCCTGCGTCGTCGAGCTCGCTGCTCAACATGACGTCGAGCCCCTCGAACGTCGGGCGACGCGGGCAGCGCTTCACCGCGCGCTGGATCTGCAGCGCCCTCCGCGCCAGCAGCTCGAAGCTCGCCAGGTTCGTCGCATCCATCCGGTCGAAGACCAGGGCGTGGTGAAGCACCTCGAGGATGACCTTCAGCTCGAGCGAGCAGCCACTCAGGCGTGCGACGCCCGACTGCTCCACCCAGTAGCCCCAGTAGGCGGTCAGCGAGAGCCCCGAGGCGTCGACGCCATCCAGGAACTCCTTCAGCGCCCTGGGCCCGCGGAAAGGCCAGCTCGGGTCGTCGACCGGGCGCAGCGCCGCGAGCACCACGCCGAGCGGAGCACGGCTCCCCCGCCCAAGCGCGGGGATCGCCGGGACCCGCGGGTCGCGCCCTGGCCCCCGCTGCTTCTCGGCGCGCCACTCGGCCTGGTCGTCGGCCTGCACATTCTCGACCGTGACCCAGCCCGTCTCGTCGTCGATGAGCGCCAGTCCCACGGCATCCTTCGACACGAAGCGGTCCGGGTTCGAGGCCGGCCCTGGCTCGATCTCCTCGCCGAAGCCGTCGATGGCAGGGTCGGAGATCACCCAGCGCGCGATGACTGCGCCCGGTGGCCCCGCAGGCGCGGCCACACCGAGCACGCGGGCCAGGTTCCTCCCCTCCGTCCTCAGGTGTCCCAGCGCCTCGTCGTCGAGCGGCCCGAACGCGTACACGTTCCCCCGCACACGCTGGGGGAAGGGGGCGTTCCTCGTCAGCGCGACCACGAGGTGGCTCGCCAGGCGGATGAGGAGGACCTCCCCGTCGGGAGTCGCGCCGATCCACTCTCCAGCAGCATGGCCGGGCACGAGGAGCACCCTGTGGTGCCACCTGAAGTTGTCGTCGTCGTCGAAGTTGATGCAGACTTGGTTCTCGGCGATGTCGAGCGTCCTGGCTTGTGCGGCCATCACGCTCTAATGGCTCGGAAGCGCGGAGGCTGGCCAGCGGCCCGAGCCTCGTCCGCGTTGCAGCGCCCGTCGTCTTGGCCAGCGGTCAGGGCCCCCACGGCCCGCTCCCTGAGCCGCCGCAGCGCCGTGAGCCCGGCGCCCACGAGCAGCGCCAGCAGCACGCCCACGACCAGGCCGAGGAAGAACCCGACCTCGAAGCCCCAGCCTTCGGCTGACGCAGGGCAGGCCTGCGGCGCCTCTCGCGCGCAGGCGGGCGAGGGACAGGCGGGGCAGCTCAGCTCCGGCAAGGCCGCCGGCGCAGCACACGTGAGCGCTGGGCAGCCTGGGCAGGCCGGGCTCGCAGGGCACGCCCCGCAGCGTGGCTCGCACCTGGCCTCGAGGGCCGGGCAGGGCGGGCACGCCGGGCAAGGCGGAGGCCGCGCCACCCACGCCGCGCCGAGCTGCCCCAGCCACGGCCCGGCGACGCGGAGGGCCCCCAGCATCCACCGCGGACGCCGGGAGGAGGCTGAACCCCCGAACAGCTTTGAGCCACCACAGCACCACGGATCATATATGATCAAGAGGCTCCGTTACAGGAAAACGAGTCGGACGACAAAACACTTCTTTTCGGCCTTCCGACGGCCCGAGACGGCCCAAGAGCCCGCAAAGATCGCCCAAAGACCGCCAAAGAGGCCTCCAAGATGGTCCCGGAACGGCCCAAGAGGCCCCCAAGACGGCCCAGGAGGCCTGTAAGACGCCCAAGATGGCCTCCAAGACGGCCCTGGAGCATTCCAAGAGGGCCCCCACGGCCCAAAACGACCCCAAAACGGCTTCCGACGGCGTCAGACGGGCCAGGAGCCCACCAAGACGGCCGAAGATGGCCCTAAGATGGTCCAAGAGGTCTCCAAAGAGGGCCTCCAGGAAGGCCCGAAAAGGCCAAAATACTTGTCTTCCCCAGAGTTTGAAGGATTGTGGCATTTGCTTTTTTTCGGCCTTCCGACGGCCCGAGACGGCCCAAGAGCCCCCAAAGACCGCCCAAGACGGCCCCAAGAGGCCCCCAAGACGGCCCAAGAGGCATCCAAAACGCTCAAGATGGCCTCCAAGACGGCACAAGAGCCCTCCAAGACGTCCTCCAAGAAGGCCCGAAAGGGGTCAAAATGGCCTCCAGACGGTCAAGATGACCTTCAAAATGCCCATGTGTTCCCCGAAGGCTTTCCAAACCGTTTCGGGGAACACATGATCCGATAGCTTGGCAGGTCTGGCCTCAACGTTCGGCCACATAGGCGCTTCCAAAAAGGCAGGGGGCGGCGGTGATGCGCCGTAGGCGTCTTCGATGCGCCGCCCCCGTGGTCCTGCCACAGGGGTGCACGGCGTGCCGAACGTCTAGCAGGTTCCCGATTCTGTTCTACAGAACTCCCGGGTGGGGTCTCGGCCCAGCCCGCCGGCCACCTGGAAAGCTACGGGCGATCCCCCTCCCGTCGGCTTCTTCGCTGAAGATGGCCTCGAGATGGTCTCCGAGATGGCCAAGATTCCGTCCAAGACAGCCGAGATGGCCCCAAGAGAGCCCAAGATGGCCGAAAAATGACCCGAAAGGCCCAGATGCACTCAAGACGGCCTAAGATTGCCTCAAGATGGCCCAAGACGGCCCAAGAAGCCCCCAAGAGGCCTCCAAGACGGCCCAAGAAGCCTCCAAGAGGACCTACAGGAAGGCCCGAAGAGGTCAAAAACATTGCTTTCCCAAAGGTTGTTGCAGGTTTCTGACTTTGCGCCTCTTCGGCTCCCCGACGACCCAAGACGGCCCGACAGACCACCAAGATCGCCCCGAGATCGCAGCAGCAATGACTGCAAAAGAAGCCCCCACGACGGCCCCAAGACGGTCCGAGATGGCTCGCAAGACGCCCAAGATGGCCTCCAAGACGGCCAAGATGGCCCCAAGAGAGCCCAAGATAGCCGCAGAATGTCGCCAAGACGGCCCGAGATGCAGCCAAGATGGCCTAAGTTGGCCTCCAGATGGCCCAAGACGGCCCACGAGGCCCCCAGGAGGCCCGGAAGAAGGCCCAAGGGGCCTCCAAGAGATCCTTCGGGTCAAATGTGTTTGAAAGGTGTTGGCATTCGCTCCTTTTGGGCCTTCCGACGGCCCAAGACGGCCCCAGAGGTATCCAAGATCGCCCAAAGATCACCCAAGAGGCCTCCAAGATGACCCCATGACGGCCCATCGGGCCCCCGAGACGGCCTCAAGAGGGCCCACAGACGGCCCAAGAAGCCCCCAAGACGTCCGTAATGGCCTACACGGCATCCAAGATGGCTCCAAGACAGCCCAAGATGGCCGCAAGATGCAACCAAAACGGCCAAAGATGCAGCCAAGCCAGCGCAAGATGGCCCCAAGATGACCCAGGACAGCTCAAGAGGCCCCCAAGAGGCCTTGAAGAGGTCTTTCAGGAAGGCCCGAAGGTCCGTCACGATGTCCCTTGTGCGTTTGAAAGTGCATGGCAGTTCTTAACGCTCGGAACTCCGACGGCCCAAGATGGCCGCAGAGGCTACAAATGATGGTTCCGCGAGCGCCCAAGAGGCCTCCGGAATGACCCTCTGACCGCCCAAGAGGCCCTCAAGATGGCCCCAAGAAGGCTTCAAGGCGGCCCAGGACACTTCCAAGACGCCCAACTCCTCCTCCGCCTCCTCCTTCTCCTCCTTTTCCTGGTCCTCTCCCTCCTCATCCTCCTCCTCCTCCTCCTCCTCCTCCTCGTCCTCCTCCTCCTCCTCCTCCTCCTCCTCCTCCTCCTCCTCCTCCTCCTCCTCCTCCTCCCTCCTCCTCCTCATCTTCATCCTCATCCCCTCCTCGTCCGCCTCCTCCTCCTCATCCTCTTCCTCCTCCTCCTCCCCCACCTCCTCCTCATCATCATCGCACCACCATCCTCCTTCTCTTCCTCCTCCCGCTCCTCTTCTTCTTCCCCGAGGGTAGCGCGCGCACGTCCGTGCACGCACCGCAGACTAGGGGCCCAGGGCCACCACTGAGGTGCGCACCCTAGCCCCCTTCACATGAGGGATGTAGCCCCCTCCATGGCCCTTATGGCCCGAGCCCCGTGGACCCCTGGCTTAGTGCAGGGTCGGGACAGAGATTTGAGCTGCACCGACGTGGCAGCACCGCAGACCTGGCACCCGACCACCGCAAAGTGGTGACGGTCGAGCGCCTGATCCGTGACAAAACGCACAAGCTTGTGGCCGTTGAGTCCGTCGGCGATGATCCGACGGTTGGCCTCCACGGCCCGCGACACGACGGCGCCAGGGCACTCCGCCTTCGAGGGCGAGGGGACACGGCACCGCGCACATCACTTGGCCCCCTCGGGGCCCACCAGCTCGTGCCCAAGCGTGGGGAAAACCAGCTGCAGCACTGGCGCCTTGTTCGGCCTGGCGCCAGGCCTTAACAAAACTGTATCGCACGAACCCACGGAGGCCCCAGCTCGCGCGATGAAGTGCGCAACGTCCTCCACAACAACCTGCGCGAGCTGGAGCTTCTCACGATCAGCAGCCGCCAGCCTGCCTTGGCTGGCCGCAAACTTCGCCCAGATGTCAGCAAAAAATCCCGAACCGATCGCGGCGCGAAATCCGACCGCGCAGCACATCAGCTTCGGAGAGATGGACGCGAACCCTCCGAACCTGGAGCCCCCGGGCCCCAACCCCACCAAAGTCGTCCAGGGCGGCCCAAAACATACGCCAGAGCTCAGCCCAGGCCGTGGCATAGGTCGTGGCCCCTCGAAGACCACGCTCTATGCCGTCTGCAACAAACTTCGAGTCAGTGACCGCGCATATCGGCGGCACCGAGATTCGCAGCAGCTTCACTAGTGCAAACAGCTCTGCGCCATCGATGTCGCGGTAGGCAAACGGCAACCTGCCATGTACCACGTCGATGGCACTCAGCGGGTCGGCTTCATGCAGCACCACAATCGCCCACCCCGCCGAACTCACCCCGCCCCACCCGCCATCGAAGAGCGAGCCGTCCAAGAACGCTTCGCGGGCACATAAAATACCGCCTCCAGCGTGCACCTGCCACGTCTCGCAATCAGCATCGGGGACTCTGAATGAGTCGGGCGCAGGGGGCGACGGCCACAGCCCACGCTCTAGCAAGCACTGTACCTGCGGGCAGGGCAGCCTCGCAAGCAGCATTTGAAACCTGTCAGGCATGGGGGGACGCTCGCCTTTCGCGACCCCCCCCCCCCCCCCCCCCCCCCCGTGCATTCGCAGTGGCGGTGGACCAGGGACCCAACCCCAGGACAGAGAAGACACCCAGACGAAGCGACGAAACCAGCTTCGCGCTTCCTCGCCATCGGCCACTGCCCATTAATCAAAACGCTCCTAAGGTAAGCACGCTCTTGCACGGTCAAGCTGCCTAAGTCTCTACACGGGTGGATCTGGGGCCGCGAGCCGTTCAGAAGTCGAAGAAGGGGCGCCATCACAGCACCTTTGCCCAGATGTTCGTACCCATCAGCACCAGCAACTTTGGCCCACTGCCAGGCCTCTATCCCACGGACCAGGAGTTTCCTGAGGTACCAGACCGACACGTCCCGAACGTTCACCGAGACGCCATCGTGCACGATCCAGGTGAGCACATCATGGTCCGAGAACTTCCAGGAGATCCGATCGAGGGACAGCTTGACGGCTCCGAAGGGCCCCTGGACCTGGGACCACATCCGAACCTTCTTGGCCTCCAGAAGCCCGTCCGAGACAACCTTCACGGGCATCCCAGATTCCCACAGAGCCCGCGCAAGAGCCAGGACAGGGAGCAGTGTGGCACGAAAAATCGGGTCAAGCTCCTTGACCAGCATGAGCGCCATCGCCCTGGACTTCCCTGCGCCATGCCTCTCGACTGCCGAGAACATGAGACTACGAACCGAATCCAGCTCCGTAGCCGAGGTACCAGTTACCGAAGCCCCATAAGTGACCCCAGCCTCCATACCTGCACGCGCCACGAGCTGAGCCGCCACTCTCTTTCGGGGCCCACAACAAAATCGCCGAAGTCGATGAATTTTTGGTCGTGCCGAACGAAGTCGCTCGTGTCGGACACGCCGAAGCACACGATGCCCACAGGTGAAATCGACCCCGAGGTTTCGTTCACGACGGGGCGCCAGGGCCCCAATGCGAGCAAGTTGCCGAGCAATACCCGATCGCACCTCGCAACGGCTTGCCATCACACGCGTCCTGTCGCCATGTAACTGTAGTTGGCACAAATCCAGCTCACGTTGCAAAGCTTTTGGCGCCTGTACGATCTCACGTGTAACTACCTTACCTGGCCCAATCCTATGCAATATACTATCGTCGACCACCACGAACGGAGCCACCGACCGTCCGAGGGACCATACTCGATCGAGAGGTTGGAGCAGGGCGAGCTTGAGGAACGTGGTAGCCCACCCGTCGCCAGGAAGAATGGACTGATCAACCTGCAGCTCGTCCGACACCGCGGTGCCGAGGGTGAGGAAACTTGGTGCTCTGTACAGGAGAATCTGGAGCCGCAGCTGCCACGGGGGGAGCCTGTTCCCATCGCGGCATCCAGGAGCCAATGGTGCTGAACCAGTTCGAAAGCTTTTAGCAGGTCCATCATCACCTGGGCCGACGTCCACAGGCCCGCCTGGGACCCTTTACCTTTCGCTTTGGCCCACTCGGACCAGGCCGACTGCTGCCAAACTGCTCGTTCACATGATTTCCCAGGAGCAGCCCAAAGGTAGCGCCGCGAATTCTTCGCCTCCCACTCTTTCGCGATAGGCATTCTCAATCTGGCTTGGACCCTGGCGACGACATGGAGCAGCGCGATGGGGCGAACCCCGCCCAATCGCTTGGCCAAAAGTGCAATCTTCGTGATCAGCGTCGGCCACTCGGCCGCGGCCTCGATGGCCGCGGCCAAGTCAATCAAACATTCGACCGCGGAGTCGCACAGCTCGCGTAGTTGCCTCGGCCTGATGGCGCAGAACCCCATCCCTGACAGGGGCTTGAAGGACCTCAGGACCCTGCGCATGTAGTCGAGCGTTGGCCGAGGGGGCCTCCCCCCAAGATCCCCAGGCCAGCTGAGCATGGGGTTCTTCTCCCCCAACCTCCACCAGCGACTCCATGTTTTCTGCAACTTATCAACCTCTTGCTGCTTGTTGAGGGGCTTGGTGGGGTCTTCGGAGTCCATGGAGCTACTCTGCCAGCCTTGGGGGCCCTTAGACAGCGCGCGAAGCCCACCTGCACCTCCCGCAGACTGCTCCGAGACCGACCTCCTGAACTTGGCAGCCCGTCGTTGCACATCACGTCGGGCCACTCGCGGGGCCCCCATCTTGATCTCCTGACTCATGATGTAGACCACCTTCGGGTCCAGGTCCCAGGCGGGGGGGGAGGTGACCAGGGCCCACCAGAGGTTGCCAATCGAGGGCCCACCCAGTCGAACACATCCTGGAGCATCCCGAGCCAGCTTGCCCACCTTGCCCGAAGCGCGTTGACCCGCGCGATGGGTTGCGCCACCAGAGCAGCGAACGTCAACGAGGCCCCCAGCTTGCGCAGCCAAATGGCCTCGGGGGACACCTTCGGGAACTTCGGCGGCAGGGGAGGCTGAGAACGAACCCACCTGGGACGAGGGACCTGCGCTCTGTCGAGATGCTTAGATCGGTCGTCAGAAACCTGGCAGATATCACACCACTCCTGCTCCGCAGCACCGATGAACATCTCCCAACCCTTTGGTAATGTCCCCGCTTCTCCTGTCCCCGTGGGCATACACAAAAGAATATGCTCCCACATGCCGTTGAAGTCGGCCGGCGCACATCCTGACGGTCTAACAGCAGGAAACGGGCGAGGCACAAGAATGACGCGCATCCACGGCTGGCACGACCCCGACTTCAGCGCCAAGGAGACGGCCGCGCGGGGGCCCATCGGGATCGACGGCTCCGTCTGCACCTGCGTCGGCCCCAGGTGAAAGGAGACAAGGAAAAAATCGATCACACGGCACGCTGGCGCGCACGTGCCCACCTGCGGGGCCCACACCGAGCAGGGTAGGAAATCGAAGATGCCTGCCGCGCGCAACTCCTGCGGGGTGGCATTGAAATCACCACCGACGATGAAGGGCTTGCCTATGCATCTCACACGCTCGGCGATGTCCAGCAGTAGGCTCACATTGCCAGGTGACATACCCTGACCCGCGCGCAGGTAGACATTCACCACGGCAATGCCATGCTTCGCAAACCCTGAGTGACATGCGAGCGAAGCCCTACCTGGTGCGATCATGGCCGTTCTGCTATCTTCAACGAATCCCAGACCATGTCGGGCGGGCACAAGCGTACGCAGCCCACCTGATCCAGGTAGCCCGTGCTCACACCCGACGGCAGGAAGAGCGAAAGCGTGCCATCCAGCTTTGACGAGCTTGCCGACAGCATCATCGCCTCGGCGCTGTCCCATGTGGGTTTCTTGCGCAAAAATCAGATCAGCCTGCCGAACCAAATCCATACCCAACAAAGGTACGAAACTGGAGTAGGCGTTTACGTTAACTGTCAAGACCTTCCACGTACACTCACGCTGGAAGCCGCCCACCGACACCGGGCCCGACGTTCCCGAAGGAGGCTGAGCATCGGTCGACGACCTCCCCTGGGAGGCGCGGGGGCTGGCCGTCGCTCCCCCCTCCCCCGCCTGGCCGCTGCAGCCTGGCGGTTTGACTCCTTCACGACGGGGATATCCGTGTACATCGTCTCCTGAGCCTGCGGCAATGTCAGGCGGCTGCCCCCAACGCCCTGACCCAGAAAGACGCGGCCCAGCGGCGGGAGGTGCGGCGCCTCCCGACTTTCCCGACTCGGCAGCGTTACTGCCCAACGGGCCGCCGCCTTGTCGGTCCAGGGGTTGTGCTCCTCCTGCAGACGACCCGATCCAGGAACTCGACGCCGAAGACCCAGTCGGCGCTGTATACCTTCTCCGACCTGCATCACCAGCGCGCGCGGGCCTGCAGCACGCAATCCTGATGTCGCCGTCGCAATACATCTCCTCGCCGTGCTGCCACTCCTGGCGAATCGCTTCGGCAGCCTTGCCCGACTCCCTCGCCCACTCGACGTCCACCTGGTTGTACTCCCAGACGATGTCACAGGGCGCCTCCCCACGAGTTTGGCTAGGACAGCATCGTGCCTCTCCTCTGGCTGAGCTAGGAAGAAGACCCGACATTAGCAGCCTCGCCCACACCGTGAACAGCACGCGCCCGCTTGCTGGCAAACCCGGCCTGGAGCTCCGCAGCGATGGCCCGACGCTTCACCGAGTCTGGCGCTCGCAAACCCCCGATGTGAGAGTCCTGTTCGCGCAGGGGCTCGTCCCAGGCAATGTCGTCATCGTCGGGCACGTTGATCGCGGCGGCACCAGGTGCCTGCTGAGGTGCCATGGCGGCGACGGCTCCCGCTGCGTGCTCCTCGCCGGCGGCATCCGCCACATCGCCTTGCGATGGGGCCGCTGGGGTCTGCACGGCCACTGCCTGGAGCAGCGCGGTGAGCGGCGCGGCGAGGTTGGCGCCGACCTGCACCTCCCACCCTGGGTGGCCCTGCAGCACGGCCACAACCTGGCGAGCGGCCTCGAAGCCTGACGGCTTGGGCTTCGGCGGTGCGTCGACCCCCACCACGGCGAGGCGGTCACGCTCGGCCTTGAGCACGGCGAGCTCCTCCTCGACGGTGGCCTTCCGCTCCTTGGCGTCGGCGAGGGCCTGCATGGCGGACATGGCGGCGTCCCGAGCCTTCCGCAAGGCCCTTTCAGCCCGAAGTAGTTCGTCAGCTTTCTTGTCCACCTGCTGCTGGGCGCCCTGAGCCAGCTGCACTGACCCTGGGAGCCCATTCGCCTTGCGACAGCGCATGTGCTTGAGCTTGTCCCGAGCACTTTGAAACAAAACGGCTGCAGCTGCATCGAACTGCTCAGTAGACATAGACAACCATACAAATCCTGCAGACGATGGCTTAGCAGGCGGCTTGGTTTTAGACTTGTCCCCTTTGTCAGCACTCTTGCCCTTCCCCTTGTCCTTTCCCAAGGCTCCAACAGCGGCAGGCGGTCCCAGCAACCACTTCCCACGGGGCCCCTCGATCCATGGCGGAGTGCTTCCAGGAACAGGACCAGAAGAGCAGTGACCATTGCAATTAGGCTGCCTGCATCTCTTGCGGAACCCATAGTTCTGATACCCACACACTGCGCAGCCCCAACAGGGCGTTGACATGGCGCGTGGTAAAAAGTTGGAACAGAAGCCTCACTCGACCCGGTCGTGAGGCGTCGCAAACGGGGGCCGCTGACTCCCCCACGCCAGTAAGGTCAAGTCATGAGCCGAAGAGGCTACGGACATGAGCCAAAAAGGCTACGGAACTTCTTCTCCTCCCGCTCCTCCGCCGCCTCCTCTTCCTCCTCCTCCTCCTCATCCTCATCCTCCACCTCCTCCTCCTCCTCCTCCTCCTCCTCCTCCTCCTACTCCTCGTCCTCATCATCATCATCATCATCATCATCATCATCATCATCATCATCATCATCATCATCATCATCATCATCATCATCATCATCATCGTCGTCATCATCATCATCATCATCATCATCATCATCATCATCATCATCATCATCATCATCATCATCATCATCATCATTATCATCATATGATCATCATCATCATCAACATCATCATCATCAGCAGCAGCAGCAGCAGAAGGCAGCATCATCATCATCACCACCACCACCACCATCATCATCATCATCATCATCCTCATCATCATCATCATCATCGTCGTCGTCGTCGTCATCATCATCATCACCATCATCAGCATCAAAATCAGCATCCACATCAGCATCAGCATCAGCATCCGCATCATCCGCATCATCATACGCATCATCCACAGCATCATCATCATCATCAGCATCATCATCAGCATAATCATCAGCATCATCATAAGCATTATCAGCATCGTCGTCGTCGTCATCATCATCAGCATTATCATCAGCAGCATCATCGTCAGCATCATCATCAGCAGCACCATCATCATCATCATCACCAATCATCATCATCCTCATCATCATCATCAGCATGATCGTCGTCATCATCAGCATCATCATCATCATCAGCCTCAGCATCAGCATCATTATCATCATCAGCCTCATCGTCATCAGTATCAAAATCAGCATCATCAGCATCAGCATCATCATCAGCATCATCAGCGTCATCGTCATCATCATCCTCAGCATCAGAATCAGCAGCAGCATCAGCATCAGCATCGTCATCATCATCACCACCACCAGCATCAGCAATATCATCATCAGCAGCACCATCAGCATCGGCATCATCATCGTCATCCTCATCATCATCATCAGCATCATCAGCAGCAGCATCATCAGCATCGGCATCCTCAGCATCATCAGCATCATCAGCGTCATCATCATCATCATCATCATCATCATCAGCATCATCATCAGCATCATCATCATCATCGTCAGCATCATCATCATCATCATCATCATCATCATCATCATCATCATCATCATCCTCATCCTCATCCTCATCCTCATCCTCATCCTCATCCTCATCATCATCATCATCATCATCACCATCATCATCATCATCATCATCATCATCATCATCATCATCATCATCATCATCATCATCATCATCATTACATCTTCAGCATCATCAGCATTATCATCATCATCATCATCATCCCTCCACCTCCTCCTCGTCCTCCTGCTCACCCGCCTCCTCGTCCTCCTCCTCCTCAACCGCATCCTCATTATCCTCCTCATCATCACCATCATTACCACCATAATCAGCATCAGCATCAGCAGCAGCATCATCAGCAGCAACATCATCAGCCTCATGATCATGATCAACAGCATCATCATCAGCATCATCATCATCATCGTCATCATCATCAGCATCATCATCATCATCGGCAGCACCATCATCATCATCATCATCATCATCATCATCCTCATCCTCATCCTCATCATCATCATCATCATCATCATCATCATCAACATCACCATCATCATAAGTAGCATCCACATCATCATCATCAGCAGCAGCATCATGATGATCAGCATCATCATCAGCATCATCAACAGCATCATCAGCATAATCAGCATCATCGTCGTCAGCAACAACATCATGATCATCAGCGTCATCATCATCAGCAGCAGCATCGTCGTCATCATCATCAGCATCATCATTATCAGCCTCAGCATCAGCATCATCATCATCATCAGCCTCATCGTCATCAGTATCATCATCAGCATCATCAGCATCAGCATCATCATCAGCATCATCAGCATCATCGTCATCATCATCATCAGCATCAGAATCAGCAGCAGCATCAGCATCAGCATCGTCATCATCATCACCACCACAAGCATCAGCAATATCATCATCATCATCAGCAGCACCATCAGCATCGGCATCATCATCGTCATCCTCATCATCATCAGCATCATCAGCAGCATCATCATCATCAAAGTCATCAGCATCATCAGCATCATCAGCATCATCATCAGCATCATCGTCAGTTGCATCATCATCATCATCAGCATCATCAGCATCATCAGCATCATCAGCATCATCAGCATCATCAGCATCAGCATCAGTATCATCATCAGCAGCATTATCATCATTATTATCCTTATATCTCCTCCCTCGCCTCTCATGTTTCCACCACGTGTTCCCCGAATGGTTCCCACCACGCTGGGGGAACACATGATCAGAGAACTTGGCCGAACTCTGGCCGAAACCATCGGCCACATGGCGCATCCAGAGGGCAGGGGGCGGCGGTGATTGGCTGTAGGCGTCTTCGATCCGCCGCCCCTGGTGGCTTGCCACAGGGGTGACTGGCGTGCCAAATGTCTGGCAAGTTCTTGGTTCTTTTCTAACGAGCTCCCCGTGGGGTCTCCAACCCGCGGGCCAACCAGGGAGCCGCACTCAGCCGCCGAAAAACCCAACTCTGTTAGCTCAATAGCCCCCAAAATTGCCAAAATGGCCCCAGATGGCCTCCAAGATGCCTGCAAGACGGGCAAGATGGCCCAGGAGAGCCCAAGATAGCCCCACGATGTGCTCTAAGACGGTCCCAAGATGCCTCCAAGACCGCAAGCACGGTCCAAGACAGCCCCGAAGGCCCAAGAAGCGCCCATGAGGCACCTAAGCTGGCCCAAGAGGCCTCCAAGAGGTCTTCCGGGAAGGCCGGAAGTGACCAAAATCATCAACATGCCTTAGGCGTTTGAAGAATGTAGAACTTACTGCGAAACGGCCTTCCGACGGCCCAAGACGGCCCACAGGGCCCCCAAGATTGCCCCAAAATCGCCCAAGAGGCCTCCAAGATGGCCCCAGGACGGCCCAAGAGGCTCCCAAGACCACCCGCAAAAGGGCCCAGATGACCTTCAAGACGACCATGACGCGCCCCAAGAGGGCCCCAAGACGGCCTAGAGAGGCTCCAATGACAGCTTCGAACAGCGTGAGAAGGGCCAAGAACGCCACAAGACGGCCCAACAGGCCCCCAAGAAGCCCCGAAGGGCCGACAATAGCCCCAAGGAGGCCCTCCAGAGGCCTCCAAGAGGCCCCCAGGAATCTCCCAGGAAGCCCCAAGAATGACCCAAGAAGCTCCAAAGAGGTTTCATCCTTCTCTTCATCTTCCATGTCCCTCCCTCGCCTCATCCGCCTTGTCCTCTCCCACGTGTCCCCCGAAAGGCTTCCACAACGGCTGACGGAACGTATGGTCCAACTCCGTGGCCAAACTTTGCCCAAAAGTGCAGCGTCATAGGCGCATCCTGAAAGGCAGGCGGCGTCGGTGATTCGCCGTAAGCGTCTTCGATCTCGCTTTGCCACACGGAAGCACGGCGTGGAAAACTTCTAAGTGGCTGAATTGTTTGCAAGGTTCCCCACAAATTATCGACCCATGCCGCCGGCCACCCAAAAAAACGCGTAGAACCCGGGAGGCAAGGCCCCGACGCCTCCAAGACAGCCAAGACGGCCCAAGATGGCGTCGACGATGCCTCCAAGACGGCGAAAAGGGCCCCCAGAGAGCCCCAGATGGCCCAAAAATGACTCCAAGATGGCTCATGATGCACCCAAGACAGCACAAGACGGCCTCAATATGGCGCAAGACGGCCCCACAGGCCCCCAAGAGGCTTCCAAGAGGACCTCCGAAATATCGAAAGCATTGATGTCCATTCGGTTGCTCAATGGTTTTAGCGTTCTCACTTTTTCGGGCTTCCGACGCTCCGAAACGGACCCAGAGGCCACCAAGATCGCCCGAAGACGGCCCAAGCGGCCACTAAGAGGCCCGCGAGATAACCCAGGAGGGCCCAAGAGACCCCCAAACGGCCCCGAGACGGCCCAGTGACTTCCAAGACGGCCCTGAAGCGCCCACAGGAGGACCCACGACTGCCCAGAGAGGGCCCCAAAGACGCCCTCCAGAAGCCAAGAAGTCTTTCATAGGCATGCAGAAGCCCTCCAGAGGCCGCCAAGAGGCCCCCAAAAGCCCCTCTGACGCCCCCAAAAGGCTCCCAGGAAGCACCTCGGAGATCCAAGGGGGCCTCAAGAGGTCTTCTTTCCTTTTTCAACTTTGACACCGTGCTACCACGTTCCACCACCTCCAGATAAATATACGTTTGTTCGGCAGCGCGAATCAAAACAGCGCCTGCTGATGCCCAGCCAGACCACGAGCAAAAAGGCAATGGTATGTCGGACCCACGGCACGGATGTCCATTGCACCATCAGACAGGGAGTCCCACCCTGCAGCGGCTGCAATCACACTATTCTGTGTGCTGGCACGATGACCAATGGTGCAATGCGCACACCAACAGCGGCAAGTTGTCCCGCCGGTAGGAGTGGGCGGGCGGGGAAAGCACGAAACCTCGATTGCCTTTTGGCCCTTGGGCCAAAACGGCAATTGGCACATGCAGACAAAATCCATAAATCCACGCATCACGCACGCGCTCAAATTACATGCGCCCGTGGCTCCTTCCAACTTTCACGTCGTGCTACCGCCTTCCACCATCTCCAGATACATATACGTTCGTCGACAGCGCGAATAAAAACAGCGCCCGGCGATGCCCGACAAGACCACGGGCAAGATGGCCGCTGCACGTTGAAACCACGGCACGGTCGTCCATTGCGCCATCCGGCAGGGCATCAAACCACGCAGCCGCCATCCGGACTATTCACAATATGGGTGCGAACCACTCAAGGCGAGGAAGCACCTGCCGCGCCGCTGCGGTGACTCCAGCAATTTCTTCAATTCTGGTGGGTGCAAAAACAGCACTGGCAGCCGAACATGGCCCGCCCGCTCGCTGGCGGCAGCTCCTCGAAGCCCGACGTCATTGCAGCGTGGATCTTCTCCGAAGCGCAATTCAAGATGCGGACCACCGAAGCGCTCTCCTCGGCACCCCGCCGCACGCGGACAGATCGAGGCGCTGAGAGACATCCTCAAGCTGCGGGCCATTGGCGGATGGCATAGACCCCAAATTGAAGGACATGGCAGCTCGCTTGAATTCTGCCGTCAGTGGCTGGAGTGGCGCTTCCGCAAAGCACCGCAAGACGACGTCGCAGCTCCAGCAAGCAAGGACCTAGATGGTAGATAAGGCGACGCTGCGAGACGCCAGCCAGCGCGAGCCCGTGACCCGCATGCCGCGGCCACCCCACAACTCGCACCTCTCCGGCGCAGGCACGGGAAGGTGGAGGACAGCAGCAACGGCCTTGAATGACTTCACGGCCAAGTCCTTGTCGACGAACTCACACTTCTCGTTGAGAGACAACGGGAAGTCCCCGGTAGCCCAAAGCCATATACCGATTCAAGCATACGCATGTGGCGGACAGAAAAGAAGCATGCACAAGGACCACCACGACCTTCGCAGAATTACTCCCACGATCTGCGCTTGCCCAGCGCCCGCGGGTCAGTCTCGTCCGCCGGGGGGTCCCACGAGACAACGCGCCGGTCCAAGTCCACGGTGAAATCGGCCAGGCGAGCCGCGCTGGCTTCCAACTTCCCCGGGCAAAACAGGGACCCGCACAATGTGGAACCAACCGCGTCGATCGACCCATCAAGCACCGCAGTCTCGTCAGAACACGGGAGCTTCGCAACCTCGTCCAGCGGGCGTCCTGCAGATGGCTTCGCTGGGCCAATGCCCCGCGCGACGCTGCGTCCGACTCGCCTGCAGACTTTGCCGAGGCGGCCCGCAAACGCGAAGCCAAGCTCGGCGCGGCGGCCCTTGGCTCGCGAGAGCAAGCCCCGCCCCGAGCAGCGACGCCCGCGCTTGATCGTGGCCGCGGCCGCAGTAAGATTGAGCTCTACGAGCGGGAAGGGCGGGCAGGCGCCCTCGAACAACGCGGAATGCAACTCCACCCACACTGCTAGATCCTGCCGCCGCTTCGCACCAGGGGACAAAGCATCCTGGTCGAGGATGCGCAGCTCCATGGCGGCTCGGCGGCTCGCAGGATAGCAGCAGCCTCGAGCGCCAGGGTTTTCGATCCCCGGCGGGTGAAGGACACGGACGGCTCGCCACTGCGGGCGAGGCAATACCCAGGAGTGCCAGGAGCGGCACACGAAGGAGTTGCAGAACCCGCACGCGACGAGGAGCCAAAACCCGGAGAGCGCACGTCGTCAGCCACGCGCTCTTGAGCAGCATCGACACCGCCCAGGCACTTGACGCTCGGCGCGACCGACACGGGTGGCCCGCTGATGCGACCGCCAGAAGAAGCAACTGCAGCAGCACCGTCACGGGGAGGCCGAGGAGGAGCAGGGGCAGTCTGCGCACGGGATATATCGGGCAAGATGCCCGGCGAAAAGGTCCTCTTTCGGGGAGGCCCATGGCACGCGGCAGGCAGCGCCGAGGCGAACCCCCCTTGCGCCGATAGGCTACGGAAGGAGAGATGGGAGGAAGCACAATGGCGTCGCCCCCTTGCCCTAGAAAGGGCGCAGCGGCAAATTATCCCGCCCGCTGGCCGGTCGCAGTCGACCGCGCCCCAGGGGGGGGCGCAGCGGCAAGCTATCCTGCCAGGGCGGGCCAGGACGCACTCGGCCTGGCCTCCTAGGATGGCGCGGCGGCGCGTTGTCCCACAGGGGCGGGCCGATCGCGGACGGCAGTGCCCCTAGGAATAGGAATGCAAGACGGTTCATTGCCCCGCTGGGGCTGGCGGGTCGCGCCACGCCGCATCCTCAGGAAGGCACGGCGGTTTGCATCCCGCAGGGCGGCCGGTCGCCGTCGGCCGCGCCCCCCCTGGGAGGAGGACAAGAGCGGGCCTCCCGGCAACCGGACGCAATCCTGGAAGCGCGACGGCGGGGGGGGGGGGCCCCAGGCTGAAGGAACATTTAGCTCATGGAAAAAGAAAATCTGACGGAACATTTCTCCCCTGTCCATCTGCGCCGGGGCTCGCTTCGTCGATTCCTGAGCTTGCAGAGGCACCTGCGCGGAGCGGGGGCGCACAGCACTGCCGCGAAACGAACTGACGGGGGGAGCATTCTGCGTCGCTAGGTCATGGGGTGTTCCTCCGATGTTCTGGCGCAAAAATACGTGGTGCAATCTATCGTCTCTCGCATGTAGGGGGTTGCTACTTCGTCGCGCCCCCCCGTTGCCACGCGGCGCCCTTCCCGTGTCGTCTGAACTGAAACTGCGCGCGCGCAGTTGGGTGACCGCGTTCGGCACAAGAGGCCAGAGGCCCCTCAGGGGAAAAACACGTTTCGGGAGAGGCCTCCCGGAACATGATGTTGTGAGTGTTCCTCCCAGTGGCCCCTCTTCTCCAGCTTGCATCGACGTCTCTGTGGGCATGCGGGCTCGACAGTCTCGGAGTTGGCCTTCGCAGGGCCTGCCAGCGGCAGGTGCGGGCTTACTGGTCGGTGGCCCCTGGGATGGCTCGTTCCTCCGTTGGTCGGTTTCTGTTCCCCCTCACTCCTCGATGCTTTCGCGTGGATGTCCATGGGCGCGCGGTCTCTCGGCGCTCGGAATTAGCGGAAGTATGGGAATTGAAGAGGGCACGCTGATCCTGAGCAGCGCGAGCCAAAATGACCCTGCTGGCTGGCCCAACTGGCGTTCTCGGGGGCCCTGGCGGGACGACGGTGCATTTTTCCGCCGGGCCGTCTGGCCATCAACTCGCGCGCACCCCCTCCTACGAGGATGGGCTGGCATCCCCCGAGGGGGTCACGACGTTGCGTTGCCCCGTCAATTCGCCACAATGGCTCCAACTACGGGGAGGCGGCGGCGCCCGCAGATCCCCTGAACAGCGACCCCAACAGAGTTGGCTCTGAAGTCACGGCCACCCGGACCTCGCCAACATCGACGCAGCGAAGATATATGGAATTGTCTAGCTGGCACGCGTCGCTGCCCCGGCACCCGGGGCACGACAATGGGAAATCAACAATCAGCGCGGCGGCTCGGACCGCCGAAGGCGGCCCTCAATACTCCCGCTGCTCCGCGGCCGCGCTCGGGGGTCGCAGCGCGCGCCGCCGATCGTTCGACCGGACGCCCAGCTGCGCCTCGACTGCCTCTGCCAGCAGAGGGTGCGAGACGACGGAACGACCTAGCTGGAATTGCCGACTCAGCGAGTCCACGATGCCGAGCGCGACGCCAGGAGCATGGGCGCAGACGTCTGGCTGGAACGCGCCGTCACACAGATCTAAGGCGACATCCCTGGCGACTGTCGCCACGCCGGCCCCTCTGTTCCTTGAGCTTGGCCATCGCGGTCAACGCCGCGACGCGGTCGGCCTTGACACCAAGATCTCCACATCCGCAGCGCCACGAGGATGGCGAGGGCCTCGAATGCCTGCTGCCCGAAGTGCGACCCGATGGACGACTGGAGGACGACCGCATCCAACTCGGACAAAGGGCAAGACCCCACGGCGAGGCGTTAGCGATGATCGTGATGGAGGCCCCCCCGCCGAAACAAGCAAGGACGCTGCAGTGGGCGCGGACTGTCCCGGCGGCCACGGACAGAAGGCGAGAATCCAGCGCAACGGGACAACAATCTGCTTGGTCCAGGCGCATCCGGGGGGCGCGCAAAAAAAAAAACTCTCCATCAGCTTGTCCACGGAGGCAAGCGCGCGCCACAGGTCACTCAGGAGGGTGCGCCGCGGGAAGAAGACGCCCGCGGCGCAGTTCGCCACGCCGACGCACTGGCGGAGTGTCTTGGCCGAGACCACGTTCAAGGAGAGCAGCCTGATGGCGTCTTCCTCGAGCTCCTTGACCTCGTCCTGGTCGACAGCGGCAACGACGCCCTCGTCCTGGATGTCCAGGAGTCCGCCGATCCCGATCCAGGAAGACCCCCTACCCCGCTGCGCTCTATGAAACGCCAGCGGGAAGCCCAGACAGAGCCAGGCGAAGACGAGCCAGGCGAGGCGGCGATCCCGAGTGCCTCTGGCGTCCCGGAACGCAATAGCTGGATCTCTCACGAAGGCCGGTATCCGGAGCGAGGGCGGGGACCTCCTCGACTACTCTTTTGCCTCGAAGAGCATGCCTCGAGTAAGGCGAAGGGCCAGGGACGAGACAGCGGCCGATGCGAGCGGGCCGTCCCTGGAGCCCTGAGCCGCTCGAGCGCGCGCATAGAAACGCCCCTTGGCCTCGCCAACAAAATGCTTCCGCTTGCAGAATGCCAATGCAATATTCCAAACAGCGTCGATGCAGCTCAACATGCATATATTGACCTGCTGGTACTCCTCCTCCAACTATGACATCAGTTCGAGCGCGTCCTGCATGGCGTCGCTGAGGCGCGGCAACGCGACGCGGAGAATCCGCTCGGTGGCCCTGCTTACGGATGGCCTTCAAGTCGAAGACGACGACCCTCTTGAGACGAACGTGCTTGCACTTGTATGGCACTTCGAATTTGGAAATTTCCGGTCTGTCCCGGAGGCAATTGCAGACCTCCTCGCACGAGTCGACAGCCAGAAAGCGCCCCCTGCCAGGCGCGGTAAACTCCTCAATCTCCGCGATAAACCCCGCGTCCTGCTCGACAGACGCAGGGCTTCAGGGTCGACCGCCGTCTCGTCGGCCCGCAATGGCGCCGGGAACACGCCGTCCAGGTCAGGTGACAAGTTTATCCCAGCCGGCGCGCCTTCGGCAGCCACCTGACCACGCCCGCGCACGGGTCGCGCGCTTCGTTGGCCCACGCGTCGAGGGGGGGCGCGCGGGCGCTAGTTGCGCGGCGCCCCCGGGCGACCTCGTGGATCGATGAGGCGCCGACCGACGAGGCCATACCCCCCCCCTGAGTCGAAAGCGGTCGCGGCCGACTCCGGCAGCGCAAGCAGAACGCCAACTGAAATGGAATGCAGAATAGCTAACTGCACGGGCGCCCGTCGAGGAACCCGTCGAGGGCTGTCGCGACTTCCAGCCCCACGTCGCTGCGTAAAGAGAGTCGTTTGCAATCTTCGCAACGTTCCACAAGCCGCCCACCGAGTCGTCGTCGAGCGCGCGCTCGACCTGTCGCGGGCCCGGGGGCGGCGGCGAAGACTCCGTTAAATGAGACCTCCAGCCGGAGCCTGGCAAGCACCGACCAGGGAGCAGTCGTCGCCAGACCCAGCGTGCTACCAGGGCTCGACTCCCTGAGAACATGCTGGTCTGACCAGTGCCCGACTCAAAAGTGGCCGGCACGTTAAGCAGCGAACGCACGAGCAGCTCGAGCGAGGGCGCCTGCCGCCCCCGGGAAGCCGTCGAGGTCCAACGCGGCACGCCTGAAGCGAGGTCGGCCAGGCGGTCGCCGCGCCCGGCTCGCACCGCACGAGCTTCTTCGCGAACGCGCCGCCGAGCTCGCCCAGCGCCGCAGCCGCGGGAACAAAGAAAAACGCCAGTCGGATCCTCCCCGACATCCAGGGCCTTCAAAACCCGAGACAAAAATAGCCGGCGCGCGGCGGCGGCCGTCTCCGCGCACCTCCGGGCTCGAAGAATTCCGATATTGATTCGCTCCTTCTCCGCGAGCCAGAGGTGGGGCAGGCCGTAGATGCGCGCGGGGCCGGGCCCGCGACGGGGCCGGATCCGCCTTCCCCCGCGCCGCCGCCCAGCTGGAACGAACCAAACGCGGTAGACGGGGGAGAAAGAAGAGCAGCCAGGTAGCGTCCTGGGCGGACCTTCTCCACGATGTCTCCCCACGCAACCTCGCCCGCCAGGTCGCCGATGGCCGCGTCGCCCAGGGCGCCCCACATGCCAGCCTCGAAACCCACCTCGCGGGCGCGCGCGTCGAAGCCCTGCACCGCGCCCTCCCAGCAGGCCCAGAACACAAACGCACAGTGCGCCGAGTCGGTGCGCCACGGCTGCCAAACTCACGACGGCTCTGGCCGCGACGCAGATGCAGGCACCGAAGAATCCGCGCGCTGTCCACGCGCCCTCCAGCCGCAATGCACGAGGCGATCGACGCCGCAGTCTGGGCCGCACTGCGACTGGGCGGCCGACCGCGCGCCAGACCCGCGGGCCCCGGCGGAACTCGCGAGCCCGGCTCACTCGAGGCCGCCTCGGGCCCCAGCGGGTCGGGCGACCACCCTCAGCACTGGGACTTGCCATTGACGCTTTTGCCCTTGCCAGAGCCCTCACCTTTGCGACCCTTGCCTTTTGCGGCCACGGCCAGGGCCTCCGAGGTGCCCTGGCAGGCGCCCAGGCAGCGCGCGCCGCGCCTCGTGCCTAATCACTCGGCCCCAATTTTTTGAGCGCCATTTCCCCAGTGACTCCGCGCATGAGCCATCCTGCCATCCTCTGCATATAGGATCCTCCTCGCGGTTCGCGATGACTGCGCCGTCGGCAACGAAGTAGGCCCGGGACTTCCTGGCCCCTGGCTGCCGCAAAGGCCTCTCTCGGACCGGCGGCGGCGGCCGGGGCACCGCGCGACTGGCCCCCCTCTCGCGGGAGACCGGGGCGTCGCAGTCCACCACGTCAAGGACCTCTCTGACCTTGTCCTCGATGTTCTCTGCACTGTCTTCCAGCTCCTTTTTCCACCAGCGGGCGCCCTCACAGGCGGCTCTCCACGCCGCGCACCTGGGCTTCATGGGATCGAACTCCACTGCGGTCGAGAAGCCCCTTATCCTGAGCCGCAATCCACTTTTCTTCGACGCCGCGGCGGAGTCGCTCCATCTGCTCCGCCCGCACGCGCGACTCCGCCCAGAAGATCAATGGCCAGAAAGACACTCCATAACGCTCGTGAAAGCTCTTGATCACGGATTTGCATCCCGCAAATTGCCAAGCTCGACCGCCTGAAAGCCGACGAGGCCCGCGACGGGGACCGCGGTGCGAGTCCCGTTCCTGGAACGTGGACACGCCTGCGTGGACGGCGAGAACCCTCATCTTCAATCGTCTCTGGAATCGCTGGCCGACCGGGCAGAGGATCGCGAAGACCGCACACGGGGCGCACTTGGACACCAGCTTGGCGAATTGCTCGCAGGCGAACTCCAGTCCAGGCGGCGGCAGCCGCTTGAAGACGATGTTGCAGGACTGTTCCTCCCTCCTCCTCGTCCTCCTCCTCCCCCTCCTCCCCCCCCCCCCCCCGCCGCCCTCCTCTCCCCCCCCCCCTCCTCCTCACCCCGCCTCTCCCGCTGGGGGCGCTGCAAAGGCGAGCCGCGGAGGGTCAGGCTCACCTGCCCCGGGGGCCGCCAGCACCCCCCCCCTGGGGGCGGGCGGCTCGCTCACCCTAACGGGGGCGACGACGACGGGGAAGTCGCGTTCCATGGCGCCCGCGCCCGCGAAGCAGCGGCGGTCGAAGAGCTGGC
>CAUYUJ010021008.1:25000-75000 GCA_963575745.1 Prorocentrum cordatum | reverse complement strand
ATCCTCTAAGGCCGCACACTCCGCTGCGCGTCCCAAAATCTCGCGCATGTATTGCCAGTTGCGCAGTTGGCAGCGCCCATGGAGAGGAAAACTAGATTCGATTCCCACTGAAAGTCCCAGGAGCCCACAATAGTGGCGGCACTTGCAGCAATTAGCATCGCCCAGCGGGGCGAGGTCCTGTCAGGATGCCGGTAATGCCGCACTCGGCTGAACCCAGGTGCCCACGAAAGAGGCGACAGTAGCAGAATTGGCAGCATCCACGCATGGCGGGATCCTGATTGGGTGCCCGTAAGACAAACACTCCGCTGGGCCTCCTCAGAGCCCGTAGAAGGCGGTGGCGGAGTTGGCTGCACCCCAGGATGGCGAGGTCCCGTCTGGGCGCCCGCACTGCAGCACCCCACTCCGTAGTTTCGACCTACGTAGCACCGCACTCTGCTCAACCTCCCAGGAGCTCGCCAATTACGGACAGTTGCGCGGTGGACAGCACCCAGGAGGTGACGTCGGATTTCCATCTGCATAGGATAAGCACAACGCCTATAAACCTCCTAGTAGCCCACAGAAGGCCACAGCAAGCGGCCGCAGCGACAGCAGACAAAGAGCACGGGGCCGAGCAGGCAAGAGTGCAAGGGGACAGCCTGCCTCGGACGTGGCACAGGACGACGTCACTGTACAATGTCTGACCGTACAGTATGGGACCAGTCCACAAGAAGCCTTCCAAAAGAGACCCAAGCCTGAGACCCCAGGACGTCCATTGATTTTTCGTATGGGAACGTCACGTTTTCCATTGCAAAACCATCGAAACCTCAGAAACCCAGGACACCCTGGAGGCAAGCAGGGTGTTTCTTGGCATGGGCCCCCACTGTACAGCGATGCTGGACAGGATCAGTCAGCATCGAATCGGGAAATCGGATCGGAGCAAATGCGGGTCGAAGCGGGCCACATCGGCACAGGGTCGGAACAGAACCAGATCGGCCGCGCCGAGCTGCACAAACAGCGCCCCCAGCATTGGTCCGCATTGGATCGTCGGAATATCGGAAACGAATCACATCGAGCCGCGCACAATCGCTATCGGATCGGATCGATATGGTCGAGGTGGACCTTGGGAGGTCGGGAGTTTCACGGGCCCACAATGTGAAAAACTCACGACGTCGGAAGCAGAAGTCTACGGATGGATTTGGAGGGCCCACACATCGCAACAGTTACAGTTCCCTGAACGCCTCCAGAGGCATCCTGACGCACATACGGGGCGAAAAGTTTCGTCAGCGTCGTCATCGCCGACGTCCTCGTCCTCGTTCTCGTCGTCGTCGTCGTCATCGTCGTCGTCGTCCACGTCGTTGCCGTCGTCGTCATTATCGCCACCGTTTCCTCTTCGGAAGTCGCGGGGGGGATCAAGAGGTTCTCGGGGGCTCTGGGAGGCCTCTGGGGGCCCCGCAGGATCCAACATGATCGACCCACGAACCCAGAAAGGAATATAGAAATGTAAGGCATGGCAAAGTTTCAAAGACACATGGTTGGGCGACGGACAAATACAATACTGAAAATCTCAATCTTGATGTGCCGTGCCGGAGGCTGTGCTGTGCTGCGCAGCGCTGAATTGCGATGTGCCATGCCACGCTTGTGCTCCACAGCGTTGTGGATCGAGTCATCATTTGCATCCGAGTCCTGACCGAACTGATCTGGATGTGAAGCTCGAGCTGCCTAAGCAGATAGTAGCTGCCCCCGAGCTCATTGACAGAGGGACATGCCAGGAGGACGCGCCGCGGAACGTCCCAATGGACGCGCCAGGCGACGTGCCTGGGGACGTGCCATGGGGACGCACCGCGGGACGTGCCAAGGGGACGCGCTACGGATCGTGCCAATGGACGCACCACGGAACGTGCCAGGGGATGCGCCGCGCGACGTGCCTGAGCCCGGGCGCCAGCCCGAGCCCGAGCCCGAGCCCGAGCCCAGACCCGAGCCCGAGCCCGAGCCCGAGCCCGAGCCCCAGCCCGAGCCCGAGCCCCAGCCCGAGCCCGAGACCGAGCCCGAGCCCAGACCCGAGCCCAGACCCGAGCCCGAGCCCGAGCCCGAGCCCGAGCCCGAGCCCAAGCCCAAGCCCGAGCCCGAGCCCGAGCCCGAGCCCGAGCCCGAGCCCGAGCCCGAGCCCGAGCCAATGCCCGAGCGCGGGCTCGAGCCCGAGCCCGAGCCCAAGCCCGAGCCCGAGCCCGAGCCCGAGCCCGAGCCCCCAGGCCCGAGCCCAAGCCCGAGCCCGAGCCCGAGCCCGAGCCCGAGCCCGAGCCCGAGCCCGAGCCCGGAGCCCGGAGCCCGAGCCCGGTCCCGGGCCCAAGCGCGAGCCCAAGAGCGCGCCCGATCGAGCCTGAGCCCAAGCCCGAGCCCGAGCCCGAGCTTGAGCCCGAGCCCGAGCCCGGAGCCCGGAGCCCGAGCCCGGTCCCGGGCCCAAGCCCGAGCCCAAGAGCGCGCCCGACCGAGCCTGAGCCCAAGCCCGAGCCCGAGCCGAGCTTGAGCCCGAGCCCGAGCCCGAGCCGAGCCCGACCCTGAGCCCCGCGCCAGCACGAGCCCGAGCCCGAGCCCGAGCCCGAGCCCGAGCCCGAGCCCGAGCCCGGGCTCGGGCACGAGCCTGAGCCCGAGCCCGAGCCCGAGCCCGAGCCAGAGCCCGGGCCCGGGCCCGGGCCCGGGACCGAGCCCGAGCCAGAGCCCGAGCCCGAGCCCGAGCCTGAGCCCGGGCGCCAGCCCGAGCCCGAGCCCGAGCCCGAGCCCAGACCCGAGCCCGAGCCCGAGCCCGAGCCCCAGCCCGAGCCCGAGCAGAGAGCCTCTGGAAGCATTTCTCGAAAAAGAGAAAAATTGATGTTTTTTCGTGTCGACATGAAGATGGTTGCTCCAAGTCTTTTGATAGTAAAAGTGCGCCTGCAGAGCTCATATTAAAACGGAGAGGCCCTCATAGTCGTTTACAGGTGCAAAAAATCTGTTTTCTTAAAATAAATGGTCAAATATATTTCAAATATCCGCATAACCACCCAAAAGTTATCACTTTGTCCTTTCTGGTCGGGTCGAGCAACTGGGAACCGGCGGTAAACCGTCAACCAGGTTTTTTTTGTTTGCGTCTTTGCTGGGACCGTCTTGGCCACTAAGGCCAGGTCCAACAAAGTATCAGGCGAAACAGAGCCTCTTATTTATCACGCAAGCAGTCAGCTCTTATACCACACAGCGAAGCTGAAGGAATAAAGAGAGTCACATGCCGCAATGACACAATCAAACGCAAAGCACACAAAAGACAAACGAATGAGTCAGTGAACAGCGAAGCTGTTGGAATAAACAAGAACACAGACAAAGAAGAAACAATGTGTGACTTATCACTGCGAATGATCACAGAAGGTCTGCACTACCTGTGGGAGCACATCGCATATGCGCTCCGCCGCTGATAGTTCCGTATAACAGTGGCGCTTGGTGGCAGACACCAAGCCGCAAGATACACATCCTTGAAAATGATGTCGGTCCGCGAGAGGATATATTTGTTTCGCAGACCAATTTGTATCCACACACCACAGGCACTTCCGCGGCTACAAACGCCCCCATCAAAGCCGGCTTTGATAAGGCAAGGAGTATAACACTGAGATTCAAAATCGCTGAGGTAAACGGAATCGGCGTACACGTGGCCCTGACGGGCCTGATGGGTCAGTAAGTCAGCTCTCTGGTTCCATTCCCGAAAAGAATGAGAGAAGAAGTCACGGCCAGCCTCAGGAGGCCTCACCGAGTATGTTTCCTGCATCTCGTCCAACTTATTAATCCGAGTATCCACCCTTTTCTGATATACCTGAGCTAATACTTTCCATTTCCCACAGAGCCAGTTAATCACAAGCAGTGAGTCCCCCTGGATATCCAGCGGTATCCCATCCGTTTCGAGGTCCCACTGTGTACAACGCATGTTATGCAACGCAATACGTTTGCTGAGACGATCCCTATATGCTGGTGTATCCTCCCGATCCTGACCAATATGAACCCCTCCATCCTCATCCAAGTTCAAGAACACAGGCACCCCTGAGGACGCCAAACCTTTGCACTTCTTTTGGAAATACTCCAACATAGTACTAGAACAAACATGTGCAGCGAAATCCATGAAATGTTCAAAACTTCCAGCAAAGAACTCCCACCAGGATAAACCATAAAACGATTCCAATGAATAGTACCACGGACGAAGTCCTACACTCTCCTGTCCCCCCCGATGTCGTTTCATTGAGCTGGCCTCCTTCCAATTCCCCCAACATCTGAGAGCCTCGCTTGAATCTGTCCTCATTCTATCCCACAGTCGGCCAAACGCCAGGCATGAGAAACGAGAATCTCTCCAAGCTCTTGTCGAGTTGGCCTCCAGCGCCTCCCGATCTGTGATCAACCTATGGGCAAAATCAGGGATGTCGATTGCCCACAGCCAGTGCACTCTGAGAAACTTCTGTACAACACCCGCATAGTGTGCATCATGATTTTTTTGTCTCGCACGTTCATACCTCCTCGTATTCCATTCCTGCTAACTTTCCCCTTCCCTCCGTATACAACGAGACATTACAGCCAGGCACTTACCCTCAAAGATATGAAGGGCACTCAATGAACTAGAGTCGACCGTACATCCTTCCGCCGCGTAGAGAACAATACTCTGAACCCTCTGTGCATACCTCTCATGCTTATCTGTCAACGGGATGGCCGTGGAGCGGAAGAAGGTCGCCTGCCCCCAGCAAGCCCTGCGAGCAGAGTCAATACTAGCATCCAGATCTGGATGCTCATTCACATGTAGTTCAGAACAAATATGAGCCCCAAGCACCTCCATCTCCGTCACCCTTCTAAACCGATACACTCCCGACTCCTCCGACCCCATCGAGAGAACAAGATCAGCAGTGCGTAATATTTCCCCTTCCGCATCTCGCGGAGGATCAACCCCGAACACCATGTACAATAGACTGGACTCTTTCCATTTCATGTCATAGTCATGTAACTGTGTAGTTAGACCGTATAACATGCGCGTGAGTTCCTCCCGACTCCGAGCCAGAACATAACAGTTGTCCGCCCAAAGGAAGTGATTAATAATCGAAACACAGCTAGTCGAGCCAGTCGCAAACTCAATACGATAACCTAGTCCTAGTATGTCCCATTCTCGAATCGTGGAACTCCACATAGCAGCAACAATAAGGTTGAAAGCCAACGGGCCCTCAGGCCCTCCCGTCCGAATACATTTGTCCCACTTTACCTCCAAAACCTCAATCCCATCATAATAGACAGTGCCTACACACTCGCACAAGGGGTTAAGTAGAGCATACTGTAGGTATATGGGGCACACTCGCATGATCCAACCCGCGCCTGACATTGGCCACCGTGCAGTGATCGAACGCCTGGAGGACATCAGCGTTCGCCAAGTGTGCCGTTTCCCCTTTTCCCCATTGTGCAGCATGTTGACCTATGTGTTTGATGCTAGCCGTGATTTCGTGTGCACGACGATGTTCCTGGAAACCATACAACCCAATATGACGAAACACTCCGTCTCTTTCAATATGGCCCTCAACCAGGAGAACAATACAGGAACTGAACCATCTCGAAACAGCATTCTGCATACACAGCAAACGACCGTCTTTTAACTTAGTAATCCCTGGAATTTTTGGCATAAAAGAGACGAGAATCTCACGCCACGACTGAGGATACGGAATCGTGAGCTTGATGATTTTATCGAACAACTTCTGGATCGCTCTGAGAGCACACCACGGCAAGCTCCTTAGAATCTCGCACGGTATCCCGTCTGGCCCAGTAGCCCTCTGGGTCTTCAGCCGAGCCCGTGCTCTGAGAAGCAGCGCCATACTAATTCCCACAACTGATGTGGATCGTACCTCATGCACAGCCCTCATCCTGATCTCCTCCATCATACTGTTGGTGGACCTCAACCAGGTTTCCGCCAGGACCCTCGTAGAGCTCTTTTCTCCCACTGCGCTTCTTGGAACACATGAAGAAAGCTTCTGGAGCGAGGAACGAGGAAATCGAAAAACACGTTTTTCTGATTTTATTCAACGTCGGCCCCCTCAAGTCTTTCGATAGTAATACTGCAGCTACGAACCTGAAAACTTTACTGGCAGACGCGGCATAACCCACTGCAGGTGAGAAAAATATGGTTTCTCAAAATGAATTGTCAGATATCTTTCAAATCTTAGGAAAACCGACCCAAATGTGTCACATTGTCTCTTTTGGTCGGGTCGGCCAACTAGCTCCATCCCGCGCCGGAATTCCTCTAGCTCATCGATGCCGAAAAGCTCTACGAGGTACTAGCTCCCCCCGCGCCGGAACTGGGCGCCGGCGGTAAACCGTCAACCTTTCTTACCGCCGGGGGACTCGTAGAGCTTCCTGACCAGATATAATGTCGAAAAACAATTGCAGAGAACGAATAGTTTTTCAGCCCAAGCGATTTCATACCTCTCAGTCAGACGCCGCTGATGCATCTGGATCGTTGTCTGTGCTTACGAGCTCTGTAGCTCTCCTACAGCCCGAGTTACGTGCGAAAACCGACAGCACCTCTCAAGATGACTCGAACAATACCAATAGTTTCGCAAACCTAGCTCGAGTATGAGACCGAGTTCAGACCTCTCAATGCGACAGGCGGACGCGTCTGATGTCTTCAAATCGATTCCTGTGATTACCAGCCCTGTAAACCACCCACAGCCCGAGTTAAGTGCAGAAAACCGACAGCAGCTCTCAGGATGACTCGAATAACACGAATGGTTTCGCGGACCTAGCTCGGGCAGCAGACCGAGTTCCGGGGCCTGGATTCGAAAGGCCGACGCGCCTGATGTCTTCAAATCGATTCCTGTAATTACCAGCCCTGCAGCCACCTCTGCAACCCGAGTTAAGTACAGAAAACTGACAGCACCTCTCAAGATGGCTCGAACAATACAAATAGTTTCGCGAACCTAGCTCGGGCAGCAGACAGAGTTGAGACCTCTAGATGCAACAGACGAACGCGCCTGATGATTCCGAATCGATTTATGTGAGTATGAGCTCAGTAGCTGTCCTACAGCTCGAGTTAAGTCCAAAATACCGAGAACGCGTATCAAGATGACTCGAAACGGCCGATCCCGCCCGTGTGCTTTTTGGCAGTAGAAGGTACCCGATCGAGCTGAGATCAAGACGGCGAGCGGGAATAAGATCGAATATCACGGGAAAAAATACTAGAGCTCTAACGAATGGTCGAATTTCGAGAACAAAATTTTCAACCGACCAAAAGTCACCAAAAGGTCCGTCGAGATTTTTCTTGCCAACTAGCTCTCCAGCGCGCCGGAATTACTCTTAAGCTTCCAGCAACTAGCTAGGGGAAGCTCTACGAGTTACTCTGAATCGGTTCCTGTAAGTGTCAGCTCTGTAGCTGTCATATAGCTCGAGTTAAGTACAGAAAACCGAGAGCGCCTGTCAAGATGACTCGAATAATACGAACAGGTTTGCAGACCTAGCTCGGCTGGCAGACCGAGTTCAGAACTCTAGATGCAACAGACGAACGCGCCTGATCATTCTGAATCGATGAGGTGTGCTTACCAGCTCCGTAGCTGTCCTGTATCTCGAGTTAAAGCCAATATACCGACAGCGCGTATCAAGATGACTCGAAACGGCTGATCCCGCCTGGACGCTGTTTGGCAGTGAAAGGTACCCGATCGAGCTGAGCTCAAGATGGCGAGCGGGAATAAGATCGAATATCACGGGAAAAAATACTAGAGCTCTAACGAATGGTTGAATTTCGAGAACAATATTTTCAACAGACCAAAAGTCACCAAAAGGTCCGTCGAGATTTCTCTTGCCAACTAGCTCTCCAGCGCCCCGGAACTGGCGCCGGCGGTGAACCGTCAACCCGGGCACTGCCGGGAACCTCGTAGAGCTCTTTTCACGCAGTCGGAAGAGAGAGCTTCTGGAGGCATTTCTCGAAAAAATGAACATTGTTTTTTTTCATGTCGACACGAAGTTGGTTCCCCCAAGTGTTTAGATAGTAAATGTGCGCCTACAGAGCTCATATTAAGACGCAGAGGCCCTGATAGTCGTTTACAGGTGGGAAAAATCTGGTTTCTCAAAATGAATTGTCGAATATCTTTCAAATCTTAAGAAAACCGACCCCAGGTCACCACATTGTCTCCTAACGTCGGGTCTGCCAACTGGGAACGAGGTGCCCGGCGGTAAACCGTCAACCAGGTTACCGCCGGGCACCTCGTAGAGCTCTTTTCTTGTACAGCACTCCTCCGAACACATAAAGGAAGCTTCTGAAGCGAGAGCCCAAAAACTCGAAAAATCGAGATTTTTCGGTTTTCATGCAAAGTCGGTTCCTCCAAGTGTTTTGATAATAATACTGCACCTACGGACCTGAAAATTTGACTGGCAGACGCGGCATCACCCACTACAGGTGCGAAAAATCTGCTTTCTCAAAATAAATGATCAAATATCTCTGAAACTTGAAACCGGCGGTAAACCGTCAACCAGGTCACCGCCGGGAACCTCGTAGAGCTCTTTCCTTGCACGGCAATCGTCGGAACACATGAAGAAAGCTTCTGGAGCGAGAAACAAAAAACTCGAACAATCACGTTTTTTTCAGTTTTGATCCAAAGTCGGTTCCCTCAAGTCTTTCGATAGTAATACTGCAGCTACGGACCTGATAATTTTACTGGCAGACGCGGCATAACCCACTACAGGTGGGGAAAATCTGGTTTATCGAAATTAATTGTCAAATCTTTGGAAAACCGACCCCAAGTCACCACATTGTCTCTTAACGTCGGGTCGGCGAACTAGCTACACCCCGCGCCGGAATTCCACTAGCTCATCGATGCCGATGAGCTCTACGAGGTATCTTAGCAAAACCGACCAAAAGTTAACACTTTGTCCGCCCGGGCCGGGTGGTCCAACTAGCTCCACCCCGCGCCGGAATTTCTCTAGCTCATCGATGCCGAAGAGCTCTACGAGGTACTGGGAACCGGCGGTAAACCGTCAACCAGGTTACCGCCGGGCACCTCGCGGAGCTCTGTTCTTGCACAGCGCTCTCGGAACACATGAAGGAAGCTTCTGAAGCGAGATCCGAAAAAAATGAAAAATTACGATTTTTCGGTTTTCATCAAAGTCGGTTCCCTCAAGTCTTTCGATAGTAATACTGCAGCTACGGACCTGAGAATTTTACTGGCAGACGCGACATAACCCACTGGCGCCGGCGATGAACCGTCAACCTGGCCACCGCTGGGAACCTCGTAGAGCTTCTTCGACGCGTAACAGTGCCCAGAATCAAAGCAGAGAATTTCGCAGTAGATTTTCTTCAAATCTTCAGTTTTGATTTTTTAATGACAATCTGAGGTCAGGTTTCTGGCTTCGCTCAAAAGAACTTGTCGACGGAATGAGCTCAGTATGATCGCGTCCCTTTTCGAAATTTCGCCAACTAGCTCCACCCTGTCGCCGAACTGGGCGCCGGCGGTGAACCGTCAACCTCCCTTACCGCCGGGGGACTCGTAGAGCTTCCTGACAATATATAATGTGGAAAAATGCAGAGAACTAATAGTTTTTCAGCCCAAGCAATTTCAGACCTCTCGATGCAACAGCCGAACGCCCCGGATGCTTCTGGATTGTCTTCTTTGCGAGCTCTGTAGCTCTCCTACAGCCCCAGTTACGTGCGTAAAACGACAGCACCTGTCAAGATGACTCCAACAAAACCAATAGTTTGGCAACCCAGCTCGAGTATCAAACCGAGTTCAGACCTCTGAATGCGACAGGCGGACGCGTCTGATATCTGCGAATCGACTCCTGTGATGACCAGCCCTGCAGCCCCCCTACACCCCGAGTTAAGTGCAGAAAACCGACAGCACCTCTCAGAATGACTCGACTCGAACAATACAATAGTTTCGCAGACCTAGTTCAGGCAGCAGACCGAGATCCGAGCTCTGGATTCGACAGGCGGACGCGCCTGATGTCTTCAAATCGATTCCTGTGACCACCAGCACTGTAGCGCCCCCCAGCCCGAGTTGAGTGCAGAAAACCGAGAGCACTTCTCAAGATGACTCGAACAATACGAATAGTTTCCCGATTCTAGATCGGGCAGCAGACCGAGTTCAGAGCTCTGGATTCAACAGACAACTGCCACTGATGATTCTGAATCGGTTTCTGTAAGCATCAGCTCTGTAGCTGTCCTAGAGCTCGAGTTAAGTACAGAAAACCGAGAGCGTCTGTCAAGATGACTCGAATAATACGAATAGGTTTGCGGACCTAGCTCGGCTAGCAGACCGAGTTCAGACCTCTAGATTCAACAGGCGAACGCGCCTGATCATTCTGAATCGATCAGCTGTGCTTACCAGCTCTGTAGCTGTCCTAAAGCTCGAGTTATCTTCTGAAAACCGTCATCGCGTGTCAAGATGACTTGAAACGGCCGATCCCGCATGCCTGCTTTTTGGCAGTAAAATGTACCCGATCGAGCTGAGATCAAGATGGCGAGCGGGAATAAGATCGAATATCATGGGAAAATAACTAGAGCTCAAACGATTTGTTGAATTTCGAGAACAAAATTTTCAACCGACCAAAAGTCACCAAAAGGTCCGTCGAGCTTACTTGGTAGCGTCCAACTGAAACCGGCGGTAAACCGTCAACCTGGTTTTTCGTTTCGCGGACACACGGGCCCTAGGGCCCCGTCCAGTCCGAGGCGGGCGGGCACGCCAAACGCGGGCCACCGAGCGGCTAAGGCGAAAGCCTCACCACGCCAAGCACGTGGGGGGCGGCTTCGGCGGTAGCCTCTGGCAGCTCTTATAAGGTGTGTGTACATCAACACAATGTGTGCACGCATGAAGGCAACACACGAAAGAGAATCATCAATCACACAACTTATCGCTGAAATAGGCCTGCAAAACCCGTGGGAGTGCTGCGATGACGCACTCTGCAGCGGAGAGTTCCGTATCCGTCACTGTGGACCCGTCTTGGAGAGCGAAGGAGCAAACGTAAACGTCTTTGAAGATAATCTGTGGGGACTCACTGAAGGAAGAGGTAGGCGAGAGATGGGAGAATCGAGAACGCAGTCCAATCTGAATCCAAGCTCCACTTCCTGCTCCCAGGCTGCACACACCACCATCAAAGCCCGCTTTGATGAGGCAAGGTTCATAGCATGACTGTTCGTATGGCTGCAACTGGTACTGTTCGTTCGTGTATTGGTGGCCCTCGCGGGCCTGGTGGGTAAGGAGGTCGGCTTTCTCATTCCATTCCCGAAACTCATGTTTGAAAAGATCGCGTCCTGCTTCAGCAGGTCTCACACCATACATACAACACATTCCTTCCAAAGCATTAATCATATTATCAACACGTCTCTGGTATAAGTGATTATCTGCCTTCCAGAGGCCGCAGAGCCAGCAAATGATAAGAAGAGAATCTCCAGTGATCTCCAACGGCACGCCTCCTGAAGTCACGTCCCAACACGTGCTCTTCATGTTGTGGATTGCCAATCTCTTACTGAATCGCAGGCGTGCAGCGGGAGAATCATCCTCTGTAGCAACATACTCCTCATTACGTTCGGCCAGAAAAACGGGGGCGTTACCATCATGGATACCTTTGCATTTCTTCTGGAAAAGTCTAAGCATAGAGGGTGTACAATGATGAGTTGCAAACTGCATGAAGGCATGATGACCGCCTTGGAATACTTCCCACCACCGTGGGCCGAAGAACTCATGAAAGGGTGTCTGCCAACAGCGTTGTCCGATCGCTTGCCCTCCTGACCTCCAGCGTTTCATAACTCCACATTCCCTCCACTTTCCGAATGCCCGAAGGGCTTCTCCCTCAAGTGTGCGCAGCGTATCATAACTTATACCAAAGGCAATCAAACACATGCGTGCATCACTCCATGCTCTATGCTCCTCCCTCATGTCCTCTCCCTGATACAACCTCTGCGCATACGCCGAGACATCCTTTGCCAGCAGCCACTGAGCTCGGAGAAATCTCTGGACCAAACTGTGGTACCCAGCTTCTGCGAACCTCAATCTGGCATCGCTGTATCTTCTCTCGTTCCAAGTAGCATGGGATTCGTCTGGTTCTCGGCGGCATCGAAGCATGAAACATAGACACCTGCCCTCAAACGCGTGCAGTGCGTGGAGGCTGTCCTTGTCGGCCGTGCAGCCACCCGCACCGAAAAGGGCAATACTCTGGACCTTCTGCTGGTATCGTTGGAACTTTTCCTTCAACGACGTGCTTGTGTTCCGAAAATATCCTGCCTGGGAGTAAAATGTCCGACGAGCCGCCTCAATCCTCGAGTCCACATCGAGGTGCGAGGAATACTTATAATCAGAGAACAACTGGACGCCTAGAACCGTCATCTCAGTAACACGTCTGAACCGCATAACATCATTCTGGAAGGGTACAAGTAAGTCGGCTGAAGAAAGGATCAGCCCCTCGGCATCTCTCGCGGCGTCGGCACCGAAGACCATGTAGAGCAAGCTAGAGGGTTTCCAGCGCATGCCGAAATCATGGAGTCTAACCGTAAGGTCGTGAATCATGCGTGCCAATTCTTCCCTGCTTCGTGCCAAGATGTAGCAATTGTCTGTCCATACGAAGTGATTGACGACCGACGTGTAGGACGATTGGCCAGACTCCATGGAATCCCCAGTTTTAAAACACACTTGATAACCTATGTTCTGTGTATCCCACTGTCGGAAGGTTTCCTGCCACATCGCAGCAATAATAAGGTTGAACCCTAGGGGTCCCTCGGCACCGCCCGTTCTAATACATCTATCCCATCTCACACTCTCCACCTCGATACTTTCATGGCAAACCGTCCCCACACTGTCACATAGTGGATCGAGAAAAGCATATTGAAGATGATAAGGTACATGTGCGTGCTGTAAACCCCGTCTAACATTGGCTACCGTGCAATGGTCGAAGGCTTGTAGGATATCTGCATTGGCCAGATGTGCTGTTTCCCCCTTCCCCCATGTAGAGGCATGCTGTCCGATGTGTTTCAAGCTCGCCGTGATCTCGTTCGTGGTGCGGTTAGATTGGAAGCCGTAAAGACCGAGAGGGCGAAAGAGACCGTTTCGCTCGACATGTTGTTCCACCAAGATAACGATACATGTACTGTACCATCGTGCAATAGCGTTCTGCATACATAGAAGCCTACCCTCCCTAAGATCCGTGATGCCAGGAAGCTTGGGCATAAAGGAGATGAGGATATCACGCCATGAGGAGGGATACGGTGTGCGCATGTGTAGTATATCGTTGAACAAGCGTCGGATATTGCGCAATACCGTCCAAGGGAGACACTTTAACACCTCACACGGTACTCGATCTGGCCCTGTGGCTCGTTGTGTACGGAGACGCGCCCGCCCACGTCCGAGTAATGCCATAGTGATGGTCGAATACGTGCTGCTACCGAGCTCCTCCCTCGCCTTCCCCTTGATCTCCTCCATCATACTAGCGTTCTCCTCCCGCATCTGATCCGATGAAAGCTTATTTCTGCAGAAACTGTCGAGCTCCTTCCTCCAGACCTCCCTGTCCTCCGTCTCCTGGCCCTCCACCACCAAGTGTTTAATATAATGACGAATCTTTCGACGATTGAGGGGACACTTCCAGGCTGCAACCTCTCTGCGATACCGACGGCGATGTAGATTAAGCTCACTCCTGAGACGTTTCTTTTCCTCTGGAGTCGTGCCTGGCGGTAGTTCCCGCCATCTCTCCAAAAGACGAGTGAGCTCGATCGGCCTCACAGGTGGCCTCTGCTTGCCGCTCTGCGTCGTGGTAAAGTCCACGTCAGGAGCAGCAACAAAAGACTGGATGAGCGTGCAAGGTAAGCTGGCTGGCTCCATCTCGAGAGAACGTGCGGGAATCCCACGAAACACAACATCTCCCAAGCTCCGATCCACCCTCCTCCTGGCATTGAACTCATCACCCCATGTCACGCATCGATATCCTACCAAAGAGGGCGCCGGCGGCTCTGCCCGCTCCCTGTGGTCACGTCGCACAATCACACGGCCAGGCGATGCAAACAGCCCAGTTAGAAGTGCATGATCACTTAATCGACTCCTATTCCTCCTTCCTCCTCTTGCGTAACACCAAGAAACTTCACACTCAGAGCACTCCCAGCGGCTGGGCACCAAGATGTAATCTAGCACTTTCTGAATTCGTCCGAAGCTACGTTGTTCGCCCCACGCTTCCCAAGTAGGACGCCTATCTGCAGAAAAGGTATTGGCCGCCTTAAACATGTGGGTCTGCATGAACCCCAGGAGCATCTCCATCATCCTCCTCCTCCTGTTGATACGCTCCCTCTCCTCCGTACCACATGCCAAGGTCCTGACCTCCTTCCTCAAGCCCTCTCCCGTAGCAAGATACAATTCCCCATTACGTTCTAACTCACATAGTGGCGGTAGCTCAACATTCCCGTCAAGCAAACAAACAAAGCTGGCCTGGCTATACCTGTGTCTGAGGCTTGTGAAAGTGGCAGAGACACGCTCAAGCGTGAGTTCATACTCCGCTTCGCAATCTTCTCGATGAGAATCGGGCAGATAAAGAGAGCAGACAACCAAGGGCGAGATGGAAGTACCGAACACACCAATGGCGAATCTAGAAAAGGTAGTAATGATTTCCCTGGACGTCGAGGCCCAACTTCGATCGAAGATGAGCCCCGCCTTCCTGCAGGCACTGTGCTTGATCTGCCATCCGAGACGGGCGGCATCTGCATGAATTATATTCTGGGCCTCCTGAAGCGCGAACAGGCCGCCACATGCACGCATATGGTTGAGCGCCTCCACGCCTCTGAAGTTGTTCTCACCAGCCTTGTCGAGGTTCCAGCACCCCAACTTGATCCCCGACAGCCGGTGCCGATTCGGTCACACCTTGCGATTGACCTCGACCTCGAAGTCCGTCGCTGTGATCGTCAGACTTGGGAACTTCACCTGAAGCTGGCCCCACTGCGTCTCAAGGATAGTCCACGTCTGGGCTGCTCCGAATTCAGCAATACAGATCGGGCGGAGGAGTCGGTCGCCCTGAGCCTTGACCCACATGTTCGATTTCGGGGGGCCGACCTCTCCCCGCACCTCCAGGACCAATCCGTGACGCTGGCACACGTTGCGCCAGGCCCCGCAGAAGCGACCAACTGCACGAACATGGTCGCGCTTCCAAGGAGCTGATTCGATATTGAAACGTAGCTGAGTCGGGTCGATGACCTGCGTCATGCCCGCGATGAGCACGCTGGGTTCTGGAATAGTCGCCCCTTCTGACAAGGGGGCACGCTGTGCAGTGGGAGTCACAATGATCCTGAGGAGCTTCTGAAAGCGATATAACACCTCTCGATCCGTGAATGGAAGAAACTTGATGCGACAACTGCCGAACATGTATCGACCTGCATTGATACGTTCTGTCCCCTCCTTGCTAAGAAAGGCCTGGTCATCTGAGGCAATAACTTTGGATATATTGTCAATGAGTATCATGGCGTCGTCGGCAGTCAACATTTGAGCACAACGATTCTGATGATTGGCCCAATCCGTGACCCACCCCTTGACCTCGATGTATGTTGGAGAGAACTGGTTCCTGCCCCCGCCACCTCCGCCGCCCCCATCAGCGGGGCCACTCCCAGCACTGAAGGTAGATACCGCACTCCCATTCTGAACCGTTTTTAATGTTTTCTCGAGTTCATCCATACGTTTATCCGTTTCATCCATACGTTTAGTGTGATCTGCTAAAACTCCGTCCATCCTCTTGATGTCTGTCTTAGTGGCCTCCACAGTCTCACGGATGTCGTCGCCTACGTCTTCCTGTTTGAACATCCCCTCGATCACCAATCGCTGGAAGGGGTCAGTGAATTGTGCAAGCGTCTGGGTCCTGCGCGCCTGGACATCAGGACCTCGCTGTCTCTTGGTACCCGCAGTAGCAGCAGCTGCATCCACGGAGCTCGACATGATTCCGACGTCGCCTTTAAGGATATCTTCGGGGATACTCCAACGCTTTATAAAGCCCTGTTCCTCTCTGCGTCGTTTAAGTAGTTGAGCAGAAGCAGCCCTGAGAACTGTATCGAAGTGATAACCTTCTGTACGAATAACGGGGACAGTTGGGCTGATGAGCCTGTCGTCGTCGAGATCTAATGAAGTCTGCCTCTGAAGCCACTGCTCTCTGGTCTCAAGCCAATTGCCAAGACCCAACTGATCCAGAAGCCTTGCCTGGTCCTCAGGCTCGTCCCAAGACGTGGTTAGAAGTTCCCAGAATCAAAATACTATGGCGGCGCCCGCGGGGGGGTGCGCGCCCAGAGGGAGAAGAGACGCGCCCAGAGGGAGCGGAGACCAGCGCCCAGAGGAGGGAGGCCGCGCGGAGTTGTGAAGGGATGCCCCGCCAGATTTCGATTCCCGCGCTTGAGCCGGAACCTCCGCCTTGAGCCAGAATGCCTTGAGCCAACCTGGCTACCGCCGGGAACCTCGTAGAGCTCTTTCCTTGCACGGCGATCGTCGGAACACATGTAGAAAGCTTCTGGAGCGAGAAACAAGAAACTCGAAAAATCACGTTTTTCTGTTATTATTCAACGTTGGTTCCCCCAAGTGTTTTGATAGTAATACTGCACCTACAGACCTGAAAATTTTACTGGCAGACGCAGCATACATAACCCACTACAGGTGCGAAAAATCTGCTTTCTCAAAATAAATGGTCATATATCTTTCAAATATTCGCAAAACCACCCAAAAGTTACCACTTTGTCCTTTCTGGCCGGAAAGGTTCCCTGGCAAGCCCTCAAACGCTTCGTAAAGCCTTTCTGGCGCTCTGGGGGGCGCCTCTACTGGGCGCCGGCGGTAAACCGTCAACCTTTCTTACCGCTGGGGGAATCGTAGAGCTTCCTGACAATATATAATGTGGAAAAAATGCAGAGAACGAATCGTTTTTCAGCCCAAGCGATTTCAAACCTCTCGATCCAACAGCCGAACGCCCCCAGTGCTTTTGGATTGTCTTGTTTACGAGCTCTGTAGCTCTCCTCGAGTTATGTGCGTAAATCGACAGCACCTCTCCAGATGACTCTACAAAACGAATAGGTTCGAAACCCAGCTCGAGTACCAAACCGAGTTCAGACCTCTGAATGCGACAGGCAGACGCATCTGATGTCTGCAAATCGATTCCTGTGACTACCAGCACTGTAGCCCCCCCTACAGCCCCAGTTAAGTACAGAAAACCGACAGCACCTCTCAGGATGACATACAATAGTTTCGCGATTCTAGTTCGGGCAGCAGACCGAGTTCCGAGCTCTGGATTCGACAGACGGACGCGCCTGATGTCTTCAAATCGATTCTTGTGACCACCAGCACTGTAGCCCCCCTCAGCCCGAGTTGTGCAGAAGGCCGAGCGCACTTCTCAAGATGACTTAGTTTCGCGATTCTAGATCGGGCAGCAGACCGAGCACAGAGCTCCGGATTCAACAGACAACTGCCACTGATGATTCTGAATCGGTTTCTGTCCTATCAGCTCTGTAGCTGTCCTGTAGCTCGAGTGAAGTACAAAAAACCGAGAGCGCCTGTCAAGATGACTCGAATAATACGAATAGGTTTGCGGACCTAGCTCGGCTAGCAGACCGAGTTCAGACCTCTGGATTCAACAGGCGAACGCCTGATCATTCTGAATCGATTAGCTGTACTCACCACCTCTGTAGCTGTCCTAAAGCTCGAGTTATGTTCAGAAAACCGTCATCTCGTGTCGAGATGACTTGAAACGGCCGATCCCGCCCGTGTGCTTGTTGGCAGTAAAAGATACCCGATCGAGGTCAGATCAAGATGGCGAGCGGGAATAAGATCGAATAGCATTGGAATAAAAATACTAGAGCTCAAACGAATTGTTGAATTTCGAGAACAAAATTTTCAACCGACCAAAAGTCACCAAGAGGTCCGTCGAGATTTTTCTTGTCAACTAGCTCTCCAGCGCCCCGGAACTGGCTCTGGTGGTGAACCGTCAACCTAGTCACCGCCGGGAACCTCGTAGAGCTCCATACACTGATAAGAGTGCTGAGAATCGGAGTAGAGGCATGAAATAGATTTTTTTTCGAAAATCTTGATTTTCGATTCTTTCGATGTTCACATTCGCTCAATTCCCGGAAGTCAACTCATAAGACAATACATCGCGAGAGCTGAGCTGCTGTCAGAGAAGAGTTTATATGTCAATGTGACGCGCAAAAATCTGCTTTCTCAAAATAAATGGTTAAATATGTTTCAAATTTTCCCAAAACCGATCAAAAGTCATCAATTTGTCCGCCCCGGCCGGGTGAGCCAACTGGGCGCCGGCGGTAAACCGTCAACCTTTCTTACCGCCGGGGGACTCGTAGAGCTTCCTGAGAAAATAATATCGAAAACAAATTGCAGAGAACGAATAGTTTTTGAGCCCAAGCGATTTCGATGCAACAGCCGAACGTCCCCCATGCTTCTCGATTGTCTTCTTTACGGTCTCCTACAGCCCCAGTTACGTGCGTAAATCGACAGCAACTCTCAAGATGACTCTAGCAAAGCTTACCATCTGTAGCTGTCCTAAAGCTCGAGTTATGATCAGAAAACTAACATCGCGTGTCAAGATGACTTGAGACGGCCGATCCCGCCTGCCTGCTTTTTGGCAGTAAAATGTACCCGATCGAGCTGAGATCAAGATGGCGAGCGGGAATAAGATCGAATATCATTGGAAAAAATACTAGAGCTCAAACGAATTGTTGAATTTCGAGAACAAAATTTTCAACCAACCCAAAGTCACCAAAAGGTCCGTCGAGATTACTGGCGCCGGCAGTGAACCGTCAACCTGGTCTGCGGTCTGCGGGGCCCGATTCGAGCCCCCTTGGGGGGCAGGGCCAGCGGTAGGATTACCTACAGGCAACCTAAGCACTAACAGCGGAGCTGTGCGGATATACAGGTCAGCGTAGCTGTGCAGATATATTACAACAGCGTAGCTGTACATATATATACACACATCGAAGAAACAGCGGAGCTGAGCAGGTATCTTACAACAGCGGAGCTGTGCAGATATAGTACACAAACAATCACTCTGCCCAAGCTGTACGTGTATACACAGCTCAGCAATGCCATTGAGAAGTGATTGTGCAGCTGCCAACTCAGCCTGTGTGATCGCGCAGTGGCTAGGGAACATGAAACCTCTGCGGCCAACTCCAAGGTGCCATCCGCCCTGAACAAGTCCAGGGGGAAGCTGGTGAGGAGGAAGAGAGGGAACAAGATAAGCATCAATTACCCAACCACACGAAGTGCCACGTTCACACCGCCCACCATCGAAAGCTCCTCTAAAGCGCACGAGCAGTATAATGACCCGATATAATATGATAAAGAATGTTAAGATCCCAACGAACATCAGAAGTTACTTTACCGCCGGGAACCTCGTAGAGCTCCTTGCACGCGTAAGAATGCTCAGATTCAAAGCAAACAGCTTCTCAGAGCATTTCTAGAAAAACATCATATTTGCATTTTCGGTGTCAACGTGACGTCGGTTCCTCCAAATGTTCGGATAGTAAAATTGTCTCGAAAGAGCTGAGCTGCTCGCATAATAAAGTTAAGATACTAATGCTCGGAGTAAAAATCTGCTTTCTTAAAATGAATTGTGAAATATCTTTCAGATCTTAGCAAAACCGACCCAAGGTTATCACATCTTCTTTTCTGGCCGGGTCGACCAACTAGCTCCACCCCGCGCCGGAATTCTTCTAGCTCATCGATAACGAAGAGCTCTACGAGGTACTGGCGCCGGCGGTAAACCGTCAACCTTCGTTACCACCGGGGGACTCGTAGAGCTTCCTGACAACATATAATGTCGAAAAAAATGCACTGAAAAAATAGTTTTTCAGCCCAAGCAATTTCATACCTCTCCGATGAAACAGCCGAACGCCCTCGATGCTCCTGGATTGTCTTCTGTTCGAGCTCTGTAGCTCTCCTACAGCCCGAGTTACGTGCGTAAATCGACAGCACCTCTCAAGATGACTCGAATAATACGACTAGTTTCGCAAACCTAGCTCGAGTATCAGACCGAGTTCAGACCTCTCCAGCGGACAGGCGGACGCGTCTGATGTCTCTGAATCGATTCCTGTGATTACCAGCCCTGCAGCCCCCCCTACAGCCCGAGTTAAGTGCAGGAAACCGACAGCACCTCTCGGGATCACTCGAACAATACGAACAGCTTCGCGGACCTAGTTCGGGCAGCGGACAAAGTTCGGAGCTCTGGATTCGAAAGGCGGACGCACCTGATGTCTCCGAATCGATTCCAGTGATTACCAGCCATGCAGCCCCCCCACAGCCCGAGTTGAGTGCAGAGAACCGACAGCATCTCTCAAGATGACTCGAACATTACAAATAGTTTCGCGATTCTAGATCGGGCAGCGGACCGAGTTCAGAGCTCTGAATTCAACAGACAACGGCCACTGATGATTCTGAATCAGATTCTGTACGCATCAGCTCTGTAGCTGTCCTGTAGCTCGAGTTAAGTAGAGAAAATCGAGAGCGTCTCTCAAGATGACTCGAATAATACGAACAGGTTTCCGGACCTAGCTCGGCTAGCAGACCAAGTTCAGACCTCTGGGCTCGACAGGCGAACGCGCCTGATCATTCTGAATCGATTAGCTGTGCTTACCAGCTCTGTAGATGTGCTAAAGCTCGAGTTATCTTGAGAAAACCGACAGCGCGTGACAAGATGACCCGAAACGGCCGATCCCGCCTGGACGCTTTTTGGCAGTAAAAAGTACCCGATCGAGCTGAGATCATGATGGCGAGCGGGAGTAAGATCGAATATCACGGGAAAAAATACTAGAGCTCTAACGAATGGTTGAATTTCGAGAACAAAATTTTCAACTGACCAAAATTCCTCAAAATGTCCGTCGATATTGTTCTTGCCAACCAGCTCTCCAGCGCCCCGGAATTACTCTTAAGCTTCCAGCAACAACTGGGCGCCGGCGGTAAACCGTCAACCTTGGGTTTGCGGACTTTGCGGTCGACTGCGCAGGCTTTCCAGCCTAGTCGGAAGCAAGGGGCGGGCGCATCGGGAGTAGGCGGAAGCCTCACCGATCCAAACGATCAGAGGCGAAATCCAACTCTTATTAGGAGGATGAGAGGTCAAGCACACACACACACGACAAACAAAAGCATGGCGTGAGTGAGCACAATCAAAATCACATCATATCCTGTCCGAAATACGCTTGTACAACCCGCGGCAAGATTATAATCGTATGCTCAACGGCCGAGATCTCGGCATCAGTCACTGTTGAAGTTGGATCAATCGAGAGTGCCGCACTATACACCTCCGTCCAAATAATCTCATGGCTGAGTGGCTGCCTTGAGAGCCTCGATACCCGTCCAACATCTATCCAGCACCCGACTCCCACGCCGTCGCAAGAGACACCACCATCGAATCCAGCTCTGATGGCACAAACGCGAAACACCTGTTGTAACTGAGGGGCGTAAAGCCCTATCCTATCTCGAATCACTGATGGCCCGACACGGGCCGTATGAGTGAGTACATCTGCACGCGTGTTCCATTCCCTATATGTGTGGTCGACAATTTCCCTCCCATGACAGGCAGGCCTAATTCCAAACCTCTGACACATGATGTCAAGTTGGTTAATCATTCTGTTGATCCTATCCTGATAAGTACGATTAAGCACCCTCCAGACACCCTGCAGCCAAGACACCACCAGAAGACTGCCCCCTGTCAACCTTGGTTACCGCCGGGAGACTCGTAGAGCTTCCTAGCTCGACTTAAGTTGAGAAAACCGACAGCACCTACCAACATTCCGACTCGTAGTGAATATTTTTTGACCTCTGAATGCGACAGGCGGACGCGTCTGATGTCTGCGAATCGACTCCTGTCATTACCAGCCCTGCAGCCCCCTACAGCCCGAGTTAAGTGCAGAAAACCGACAGCACCTCTCAGGATGACTCGAAAAATACAATAGTTTCGCAGACCTAATTCGGGCAGCAGACCGAGTTCCGAGCTCTGGATTCGACAGGCGGACGCGCCTGATGTCTTCAAATCGATTCCTGTGACCACCAGCACTGTAGCCCCCCTCAGCGCGAGTTGAGTGAAGAAAACCGAGAGCACTTCTCAAGATGACTCGACCAATACGAATAGTTTCGCGATTCTAGATCGGGCAGCAGACCGAGTTCAGAGCTCTGGATTCGACAGACAAACGCAACTGATGATTCTGAATCGGTTTCTGTAAATATCAGCTCTGTAGCTGTCCTACAGCTCGAGTTAAGTACAGAAAACCGAGAGTTCCTGTCAAGATGACTCGAATAATACGAATAGGTTTGCGGACCTAGCTCGGCTAACAGACCGAGTTCAGACCTCTGGATTCAACAGGCGAACGCGCCTAATCATTCTACATCGATTAGCTGTGCTTACCAGCTCTGTAGCTGTCCTACAGCTCGAGTTATGTTCAGAAAACCGTCAGCGCGTATCAAGATGACTCGAAACGGCCGATCCCGCCACAGTGCTTTTCGATAGTAATATTCACCCGATCGAGCTGAGATCAAGATGGCGAGCGGGAATAAGATCGAATATCACGGGAAAAAATACTAGAGCTCTAACGAATGGTTGAATTTCGAGAACATAATTTTCAACCGAGCAAAAGTCACCAAAAGTTCCGTCGATATTTTTCGAGCCAACTAGCCTGCCAGTGCGTCCGAACTGGGCGCCGGCGGTAAACCGTCAACCTTGGTTACCGCCGGGAGACTCGTAGAGCTTCCTAGCTCGACTTAAGTTGAGAAAACCGACAGCACCTACCAACATTCCGACTCATAGTGAATATTTTCTGACCTCTGAATGCGACAGGCGGACGCGTCTGATGTCTGCGAATCGACTCCTGTCATTACCAGCCCTGCAGCCCCCCTACAACCCGAGTTAAGTGCAGAAAACCGACAGCACCTCTCAGGATGACTCGAACAATACAGTAGTTTCGCAGACCTGATTCGGGCAGCAGACCGAGTTCCGAGCTCTGGATTCGACAGGCGGACGCGCCTGATGTCTTCAAATCGATTCCTGTGACAACAAGCACTGTAGCCCCCCTCAGCGCGAGTTGAGTGAAGAAAACCGAGAGCACTTCTCAAGATGACTCGACCAATACGAATAGTTTTGCGATTCTAGATCGGGCAGCAGACCGAGTTCAGAGCTCTGATTCGACAGACAAACGCAACTGATGATTCTGAATCGGTTTCTGTAAAGATCAGCGCTGTAGCTGTCCTACAGCTCGAGTTAAGTAAAGAAAACCGAGAGTTCCTCTCAAGATGACTCGAATAATACGAATAGGTTTGCGGACCTAGCTCGGCTAACAGACCGAGTTCAGACCTCTGAATTCAACAGGCGAACGCGCCTAATCATTCTACATCGATTAGCTGTGCTTACCAGCTCTGTAGCTGTCCTAAAGCTCGAGTTATGTTCAGAAAACCGTCAGCGCGTATCAAGATGACTCGAAACGGCCGATCCCGCCACAGTGCTTTTCGATAGTAATATTCACCCGATCGAGCTGAGATCAAGATGGCGAGCGGGAACAAGATCGAATATCACGGGAAGAAAAACTAGAGCTCTAACGAATGGTTGAATTTCGAGAACATAATTTTCAACCGAGCAAAAGTCACCAAAAGTTCCGTCGATATTTTTCGAGCCAACTAGCCTGCCAGTGCGTCCGAATTACTGGGCGCCGGCGGTAAACCGTCAACCTTGGTTACCGCCGGGAGACTCGTAGAGCTTCCTAGCTCGACTTAAGTTGAGAAAACCGACAGCACCTACCAACATTCCGACTCATAGTGCATATTTTTTGACCCCTGAATGCGACAGGCGGACGCGTCTGATGTCTGCGAATCGACTCCTGTCATTACCAGCCCTGCAGCCCCCCTGCAGCCCGAGTTAAGTGCAGAAAACCGACAGCACCTCAGGATGACTCGAACAATACATAGTTTCGCAGACCTAGTTCGGGCAGCAGACCGAGTTCCGAGCTCTGGATTCGACAGGCGGACGCGCCTGATGTCTTCAAATCGTTTCCTGTGACCACCAGCACTGCAGCCCCCCTCAGCGCGAGTTGAGTGAAGAAAATCGAGAGCACTTCTCAAGATGACTCGACCAATACGAATAGTTTTGCGATTCTAGATCGGGCAGCAGACCGAGTTCGGAGCTCTGGATTCGACAGACAAACGCAACTGATGATTCTGTTTCTGTAAATATCAGCTATATAGCTGTCCTACAGCTCGAGTTAAGTACAGAAAACCAAAAGTTCCTGTCAAGATGACTCGAATAATACGAATAGGTTTGCGGACCTAGCTCGGCTAACAGACCGAGTTCAGACCTCTGGATTCAACAGGCGAACGCGACGAATCATTCTACATCGATTAGCTGTGCTTACCAGCTCTGTAGCTGTCCTAAAGCTCGAGTTGTGTTCAGAAAACCGTCAGCGCGTATCAAGATGACTCGAAACGGCCGATCCCGCCACAGTGCTTTTCGATAGTAATATTCACCCGATCGAGCTGAGATCAAGATTGCGAGCGGGAATGAGATCAAATATCACGGGGAAAAATACTAAGAGCTCTAACGCATGGTTGAATTTTGAGAACATAATTTTCAACTGAGCAAAAGTCACCAAAAATTCCCCCGAGATTTTTCGAGCCAACTGGCTCTCCAGCGCGCCGGAATTACTTTAAAGCTTCCAGCAATAACTTGCGAAGGGAAGCTCTACGAGTTACTCTTAAGCTTCCAGCTGCTAGCTTAGGGAAGCTCTACGAGTCATTACTGGGCGCCGGCGGTAAACCGTCAACCTTTCTTACCGCCGGGGGACTCGCAGAGCTTCCTGACAACATGCAATCGAAAAAATTCAGCCCAAGCAATTTCATACCTCTCGGATGCAACAGCCGAACGCCCCCGATGCTTCTCGATTGTCTTCTTTACGAGCTCTGTAGCTCTCCTACAGCCCGAGTTACGTGCGTACATCGACAGAACCTCTCAAGATGACTCGAACAATACGAATAGGTTGGCAAACCTAGCTCGAGTATCAGACCGAGTTCAGACCTCTGCATACGCGTCTGATGTCTCTGAATCGATTCCTGTGATTACCAGCCCTGCAGCCCCCCCCCCCCCTACAGCCCGAGCTAAGTGCAGGAAACCCACGGCACCTCTCAGGATGACTCGAACAATACGAATAGTTTCGCGGACCTAGTTCGGGCAGCAGACAGAGTTCGGAGCTCTGGATTCGACAGGCGGACGCGCCTGATCTCTCCGAATCGATTTCTGTGATTACCAGCACTGCAGCCCCCCCTACAGCCTTAAGTGCAGCGAGCCGACAGCATCTCTCAAGATGACTCGAGCAACACGAATAGGTTTGCGGACCTAGCTCGGTTAGCAGACCGAGTTCAGACCTCTGGATTCAACAGGCGAACGCGCCTGATCATTCTGTCTCGATTAGCTGTGCTTACCATCTCTGTAGCTGTCCTGAAGCTCGAGTTATCTTGAGAAGATGACTCGAAGCGGCCGATCCCGCCCGTCTGCTTTTTGGCAGTAAAAGCTACCCGATCGAGCTGAGATCAAGATGGCGAGCGGGAATGAGATCGAATATCACGGGAAAAAATACTAGAGCAAACGAACTTGGTAGCGTCCACTTGGCAGCGTCCAAAACCCGGAGAGCAAGGAGAATCTCAGGGACGGGAAATGGTAGCGTCCAAAACCCGAAGAGCAAAGAGAACACACGCCAGAACTGGGCGCCGGCGGTAAACCGTCAACCTTTGTTACCGCCGGGGAACTCGTAGAGCTTCCTGACAACATATAATGTCGAAAAAAATTACACAGAAAAAATAATTTTTCAGCCCAAGCAATTTCAGACCTCTCGGATGCAACAGCCGAACGCCCCCGATGCTTCTCGAATGTCTTCTGTACGAGCTCTGTAGCTCTCCTACAGCCCGAGTTACGTGCGTAAATCGACAGCACCTCTCAAGATGACTCGAACAATACGAATAGTTTGGGAAACCTAGCTCGAGTATAAGACCGAGTTCAGACCTCTGCGTGCGACAGGCGGACGCGTCTAATGTCTCTGAATCGATTCCTGTGATTACCAGCCCTGCAGCCCCCCCGACAGCCAGAGTGAAGTGCAGGAAACCGACAGCACCTCTCAGGATGACTCGAACAATACGGATACTTTCGCGGACCTAGTTCGGGCAGCAGACAGAGTTCGGAGCTCTGGATTCGAAAGCCGGACGCGCCTGATGTCTCCGAATCGATTCCAGTGATTACCAGCCATGAAGCCCCCCTACAGCCCGAGATAAGTGCAGAGAACCGACAGCATCTTCAAGATGACTCGAACATTACAAATAGTTTCGCGATTCTAGATCGGGCAGCGGACCGAGTTCAGAGCTCTGGATTCAACAGACAACGGCCACTGATGATTCTGAATCAGATTCTGTACGCATCAGCTCTGTAGCTGTCCTGTAGCTTGAGTTAAGTACAGAAAACCGAGAGCGTCTGTCAGGATGACTCGAATAACACGAATAGGTTTGCGGACCAAGCTCGGCTAGCATACCGAGTTCAGACCTCTCGGTTCAACAGGCGAACGCGCCTGATCAATCTGAATCGATTAGCTGTGCTTACCAGCTCTGTAGCTGTCCTGAAGCTCGAGTTATCTTGAGAAAACCGTCACCGCGTGACAAGATGATTCGAAACGGGCGATCCCGCCCGTGTGCTTTTTGGCAGTAAAAGGTACCCGATCGAGCTGAGATCAAGATGGCGAGCGGGAATAAGATCGAATATCACGGGAAAAAATGCTAGAGCTCTAACGACTGGTTGTATTCCGAGAACAAAAATTTCAACTGACCAAAAGTCATCAAAAGTTCCATCGAGATTTTTCTCTCCAGCGCCCCGGAATTACTCTTAGCTTCCAGCAATAACTGGACGCCGGCGGTAAACCGTCAACCGTTGTTACCGCCGGGAGACTCGTAGAGCTTCCTGAGCATATGTGACGTCGGAAAAAATTGCAGAGAACGAATAGTTTTTCAGCCAAACGATTTGAGACCTCTCGATGCAACAGCCAAACGCCCCTCATGCTTCTGGATCGTTTTCTGTGCGCACGAGCTCCGTAGCTCTCCTACAGCCCGAGTTACGTGCGAAAATCGAGAGCACCTCTCAAGATGACTCGAAGAAAAGAGATAGTTTGGTTCAGACCTGTGAATGCAACAGGCGGACGCGTCTGATGTCTCCGAATCGATTCCTGTGATTATTATCCCTGCAGCCCCCTTAGCCCGAGTTAAGTGCAGAAAATCGACAGCACCTCTGAAGATGACTCGAACAATATGAATAGCTTCGCGGACCTAGCTCGGGCAGCAGGCCGAGTTCAGGGCTCTGAGTGCGACAGATGGACGCGACTGATGTCTCTGGATCGATTCCAGTGATTACCAGTCCTGTAGCCCCCTTAAGGCTCGAGTTAAGTGCAGAAAACGGACAGGATCTCTCAAGATAACTCGACGAATACGAATAGTTTTGCGAACTTAGCTCGGGCAGCACACCGAGTTCCCAACTCTGCATTCAGCAGGCGGACGCGCCTAATGTCTCCGAATCGATTTCTGTGAGTACGAGCCATGTAGCCCCCCTACAGCCCGAGTTAAGTGTTGAAAACTATCAGTACCACTCAAGATGTCCAACAACACGAATAGTTTCGCGAACCTAGCTCGGGCAGGAGACCGAGTTCAGAGCTCTGGATTTAACAGACGAACGCGCCTGATGATTCTCAATCGACTTCTGTGACTACGAGCTCTGTAGCTTCCCTACAGCTCGAGTTGAGTACAAAATACCGAAAACGCGTATCGAGATGACTCGAAACAGTCAATCCCGCCGCAATGCTTTTTTGCAGAAATATTTACCCGATCGAGCTGAGATTAAGATGGCGAGCGGGAATAAGATCGAATATGGTCAGAAAAAATACTACAGCTCTAACGAATTGTTGAATTTCAAGGAAAAAAATTTAACCGACCAAAAGTCAGCAAAAGGTCCGTCGAGATTTTTCTTGCCAACTAGCTCTCCAGCGCGCCGGAATTACTCTTAAGCTTCCAGCAACTGGCGCCGGCGGTGAGCCGTCAACCTGGTCACCGCCGGGAACCTCGTAGAGCTCCTGACACTGGCAAGAGTGCTCAGAATCGGAGTAGAATCAAAAAACAGAGATTTCTCGAAAATTGTCATTTTCGATTTCTTCGATGTTCATATTCGCTCAGTTCCTGGAAATCAACTCATAAGAAAATGCATCGGCAGAGCTGAGCTGCTGTCGGAGAGAAGTTTATATGCCAATGCGACGCGCAAAAATCTGCTTTCTCAAAATGAATTGTCAGATATCTTTCAAATATTCGAAAAAAACAACCCAAAAGTTACCAATACGAATAGTTTCGCGATTCTAGATCGGGCAGCAGACCGAGTGCAGAGCTCTGGATTCGACAGACAAACGCAACTGATCATTCTGAATCGGTTTCTGTAAATATCAGCTCTGTAGCTGTCCTACAGTTCGAGTTAGGTTCAGAAAACCGAGAGTTCCTGTCGAGATGACTCGAATAATACGAATATGTTTGCGGACCTAACTCGGCTAACAGACCGATTTCAGGCCTCTGGATTCAACAGGCGAACGCGCCTAATCATTCCACATCGATTAGCTTTGCTTACCAGCTCTGTAGCTGTCCTAGAGCTCGAGTTATGTTCAGAAAACCGTCAGCGCGTATCAAGATGATCCGAAACGGCCGATCCCGCCACAGTGCTTTCCAATAGTAATATTCACCTGATCGACCTGAGATCAAGACGACGAGCGGGAATAAGATCGAATATCACGGAAAAAATACTAGAGCTCAAACGAATTATTGAATTTCGAGAACCAAATTTTCAACTGACCAAAAGTGAGCAAAAGGTCCGTCGAGATTTTTTTGTTGCCAACTGGCTCTCCAGCGCGCCGGAATTACTGGGCGCCGGCGGTAAACCGTCAACCTTGGTCACCGCCGGGAGACTCGCTTCCTGACAACATAGAATGTCGAAAAAAAATACAGAGAACAAATAGTTTTTCAGCCCAAGCGACGTCAGAGGTCTCGATGCAACAGCCGAACGCTCCTCCTTCTGGAACGTTTTCTGTGCGCACGAGCTCCGTAGCTCTGCTACAGCCCGAGTTACGTGCGAAAATCGACAACACCTCCCAAGATCACTCGAACAATACGAATAGTTTCGCGAATCTAGCTCGAGTATCAGACCGAGTTCAGACCCCTGAATGCAACAGCCGGACGCGCCTGATGTCACCGAATCGATTTTGTGATCAACAGCCCTGCAGCCCCCTTACACCCCGAGTTAAGCGCAGAAATCGACTGCATGAAGATGACTCGAACAATACGAACAGCTTCGCGGACCTAGCTCGGGCAGCAGACCGAGTTCAGAGCTCTCAATACGACAGCCGGACGCGATGGATCACTCCGAATCGATTCCAGTGATTAACAGCCATGCAGCTTCCTTACAGCTCGAGTTAAGTGCAGAACACCGACAGCCCCTATCAAGATGACTCGAATACGAATAGTTTGCGGATCCAGCTCGGGCAGCACACCGAGTTCTGAGCTCTGGATTGGGCAGGCAGACGCGCCTGATGTCTCCGAATCGATTCCTGTGAGCACGAGCCCTGTAGCCGCCCTACAGCCCGAGTTAAGTGCCGAAAACTGACAGCACCTCTCAAGATGACTCGAACTACGAATAGGTTCGCGAACCTAGCTCGGGCAGCAGACCGAGTTCAGACCTCTGGATTCAACAGACAAACGCGGCTGATGATTCGCAATCGATTTCTGTGAGGATGAGCTCCCTAGCTGCCCTACAGCTCGAGTTAAGTACAGAAAACCGAGAGCGTCTGTCAGGATGACTCGAATAATACGAATAGGTTTGCGGACCTAGCGCGGCTAGCAGACCGAGTTCAGAGGATTCAACAGGCGAACGCGCCTGATCATTCTGAATCGATTAGCTGTGCTTATCAGCTCTGTAGCTGTCCTGAAGCTCGAATTATGTTAGAAGAAACAGCCGATCCCGCCGCGATGCTTTTTTGCAGAAATATTTACCCGATCGAGCTGAGATTAAGATGGCGAGCGGGAATAAGATCGAATATGGTCAGAAAAATACTAGAACTCAAACGAATTGTTGACTTTCGAGAAAAAAAATTTCAACCGAGCCAAAGTCAGCAAAAAGTCCGTCGAGATTTTTCTTGCCAACTAGCTCTCCAGCGCGCCGGAACTGGGAGCCGGCCGTAAACCGTCAACCAGGTTACCCCCGCGTGCCTCGTAGAGCTCTTTTCTCGCACGGCGCTGCTGAGAACACGTGGCAGGAGCTTTTCTGATACGCGAGCTGAAAACTCGAAAAAGTAAGTTTGTTAGTTGTCACCGAACGACGGTTCCGCCAAGTGTTTTGATAGTAATACTACAGCTACGGACCTGAGAATTCATTCGCAGACGCGACAAAACAGACTACAGGTGCGAAAAATACCAGATCGTTTAAATCTCTCACAAAGTTCGTCCAACCGACCCAAAGTTCGCACATTGTCCGTCGGAGCCGGTTCGGTAAACTGGGCGCCGGCGGTAAACCGTCAACCTTTGTTACCGCCGGGGGACTCGTAGAGCTTCCTGACAACATATGATGTAGAAAAAAAAACACAGAAAAAATCGTGTTTCAGCCAAGCAATTTGAAACCTCTCGGATGCAACAGCCGAACGCCCCCGATGCTTCTGCATTCTCTTCTGCACGAGCTCTGTAGCTCTCCTACAGGCCGAGTTACGTGCGAAAATCGACAGCACCTCTCAAGATGACTCGAATAATACGAATAGTTTGGCAAATCGAACAATACGAATAGGTTTTGCGATTCTAGATCGGGCAGCAGACCGAGTTCAGAGCTCTGGAGTCAACAGACAAGGGCCACTGATGATTCTAAATCAGATTCTGTACGTATAAGCTCTGCACTGTCCTCTAGCTCGACTTAAGTACAGAAAACCCAGAGCGTCTCTCAAGATAACTCGAATAATACGAAAAGGTTTGCGAGCCTAGCTCGGCTAGCAGTCCGAGTTCAGACCTCTGGGTTCAACAGGCGAACGCGCCTGATCATTCTGGATCGATTAGCTGTGCTTACCAGCTCTGTACCTGTCTCAAAATCGAGTTATCTTGAGACAACCGTCACCGCGTGACAAGCTGACCCGAAACGGGCGATCCCGCCGCAGTGCTTTTTGGCAGTAAAAGATACCCGATCGAGCTGAGATCAAGATGGCGAGCGTGAATAAGATCGAATATCACGGGAAAAAATACTAGAGCTCTAACGAATGGTTGAATTTCGAGAACCGAATTTTCAACCGACCAAAAGTCATCAAAACTGGGAACCGGCGGTAAACCGTCAACCAAGTTACCGCCGGGCACCTCGTAGAGCTCTATTCTTACGCAGCGCTCCTCCGAACACCTGAAGGAAGCTTCTGAAGCGAGAGCCGAAAAATTCGACAAATGACGAGCTTTCGGTTTTCATACAGTGGGTTCCTCCAAGTGTTTTGATAGTAATACTGGACCTAGACCTTAGAAAATTTACCAGCAGGTGCGCCATAGCTTACTACAGGGAATAAAAATCTCACTTCTAAAAACGAACTTCAAAATTTTGCATAAAATGAAAAACACCGACCCCAGGTTACCACATTCTCTCTTTTCGTCGGGCCGGCCAACTAGCTCCACCCTGCGCCCGAACTGGGAACCGGCGGTAAACCGCCAACCAAGTTACCGCCGGGCACCTCGTAGAGCTCTCTTCTTACACAGCGCTCCTCCGAACACGTGAAGGAACCTTCTCAAGCCAGAACCGAAAATTCGACAAATGACGAGTTTTCGGTTTTCATACAGTGGGTTCCTCCAAGTGTCTTGATAGTAATACTGTACCTAGAGCCATAAAAAAAAATACCAGCAGGTGCGCCATAGCTTACTACAGGGAATAAAAATCTCACTTCTAAAAACGAACTTCAAAATTTTGCATAAAATGAAAAACACCGACCCCAGGTTACCACATTCTCTCTTTTCGTCGGGCCGGCCAACTAGCTCCACCCTGCGCCCGAATTCCTCTTAGCTCTTTGCCGAAGAGCTCTACGAGGTATTCCTCTTAGCTCTTTGCCGGAGCTCTACGAGGTATGTCCGTCGAGATTTTTCTTGCCAACTAGATCTCCAGCGCCCCGGAATGGGAGCCGGCGGTAAACCGTCAACCAGGTTACCGCCGGGAGCCTCGTAGAGCTCTTATCTGACCGACGCTGCTTGGAACACATGGGGGAGGCTTTCTTACCTTTGAGCTGAAAAGCCTTTCAAATTACGCTTTTCAGCTCTCACCGAAAGTCGCTCGATTCAGTTGGGAACCGACAGCACCTCTCAGATGACTCGTGCAATACGAATAGTTTCGCGGATCTATGGAACAGACTAACGCGCCCGATCATTCTGAATCGGTTTGAACTACAGAAAAACCGTCAATGCGTGTCAAGATGCTCGAAACGGCCGATGGTTCCCTCAAGTCTTTTGATAGTAATACTGCAGCTACGGACCTGAAAATTTCACTGGCAGACGCGGCACAACCCACTACAGATGAGAAAAATACCGGTTTCCAAAACGAACTTGAAAATTTTGCACAAAGATTGCAAAACTGGGCGCCGGCGGTAAACCGTCAACCTTGGTTACCGCCGGGAGACTCGTAGAGCTTCCTAGCTCGACTTAAGTTGAGAAAACCGACAGCACCCACCAACATTCCGACTCATAGTGAATATTGTTTGACCTCTGAATGCGACAGGCGGAGGCGTCTGATGTCTGCGAATCGACTCCTGTCATTACCAGCCCTGCAGCCCCCATACAGCCCGAGTTAAGTGCAGAAAACCGACAGCACCTCTCAGGATGACTCGAACAATACAGTAGTTTCGCAGACCTAATTCGGGCAGCAGACCGAGTTCCGAGCTCTGGATTCGACGGGCGGACGCGCCTGATGTCTTCAAATCGATTCCTGTAACCAGCAGCACTGTAGCCCCCCTCAGCGCGAGTTGAGTGAAGAAAACCGAGAGCACTTCTCAAAATGACTCGAGCAATACGAATAGTTTCGTGACTCTAGATCGGGCAGCAGACCGAGTTTAGAGCTCTGGATTCGACAGACAAACGCAACTGATGATTCTGAGTTGGTTTCTGTAAACATCAGCTCTGTAGCTGTCCTACAGCTCGAGTTAAGTACAGAGAACCGAAACTTTCTGTCAAGATGACTCGAACAGTACGAATAGGTTTGCGGACCTAGCTCGGCTAACAGACCGAGTTCAGACCTCTCGATTCAACAGACGAACGCGCCTAATCATTCTACATCGATTAGCTGTGCTTACCAGCTCTGTAGCTGTCCTAAAGCTCGAGTTATGTTCAGAAAACCGTCAGCGCGTGTCAAGATGACTCAAAACAGCCGATCCCGCCACAGTGCTTTTCGATAGTAATATTCACCCGATCGAGCTGAGATCAAGATGGCGAGCGGGAAAAAGATCGAATATCACGTGAAAAATACTAGAGCTCAAACGAATTTTTGAATTTCGAGAACAAAATTTTCAACCGACCAAAAGTCACCAAAAGTTCCATCGAGATTTTTCGAGCCAACTAGCTCTCCAGCGCGCCGGAATTACTCTTAAGCTTCCAGCAACTAGCTTAGGGAAGCTCTACGAGTCACCGACCCAAAATTACCACATCGTCTCTTTAGGTCGGGTCGGCCAACTGGGCGCAGGCGGTAAACCGTCAACCTTTCTTACCGCTGGGGGACTCGTAGAGCTTCCTGACAACATATAATGTCGAAAGAAATTACACAGAAAAAAAAGTTTTTCACCCAGGCAATTTGAGACCTCTCGGATGCAACCGCCGAACGCCCCCGATGCTTCTAGATTGTCTTCTGTACGAGCTCTGTAGCTCTCCTACAGCCCGAGTTACGTGCGTTGATCGACAGCACCTCTCAAGATGACTCGAACAATAGGAATAGTTTGGCGAACCTAGTTCGAGTATTGGACCGAGTTCAGATCTCTGCATGCGACAGGCAGACGCGTCTGATGTCTCTGAATCGATCCCTGTTATTACCAGCGCTGCAGCCCTTCTGCTGCCGAGTTAAGTGCAAGAAACCGACAGCACCTCTCAGGATGACTCGAACAATACGCATAGTTTCGCGGACCTAGTTCGAGCCACAGACCCGAGTTCGGAGCTCTGGATTCCGCAGGCGGACGCGTCTGATGTCTCTGAATCGATCCCAGTGATTACCAACCATGCATCCCCCCTACAGCCCGAGTTAAGTGCAGAGAACCGACAGCATCTCGCAAGCGACTCGAACAATACGAATACTTTCGCGATTCTAGATCGGGCAGCAGAACGAGTTCAGAGCTCTAGATTCAACAGACAACGACAACTGATGATTCGGAATCGAAATCTGTACGTATCAGCTACGTAGCTGTCCTGCAGCTCGAGTTAAGTACAGAAAACCGAGAGCGTCTGTCAAGATGACTCGAATAATACGAATAGGTTTGCGGACCTAGCTCGGCCAGCAGACCGAGTTCAGACCTCTGGGTTCAACAGGCGAACGCGCCTGATTATTCTGACTCGATTAGATGTGCTCACCAGCTCTGTAGCTGTTCTGAAGCTCGAGTTATCTTGATAAAACCGACAGCGCGTATCAAGATGACTCGAAACGGCCGATCCCGCCTGCCTGCTTTTTGGCAATAAAAGGTACCCGATCGAGCTGAGATCAAGATGGCGAGCGGGAAGAAGATCGAATATCATAAGAAAGAATACTAGAACTCTAACGAATGGTTGAATTTTGAGAACGAAATCTTCAACCGACCAAAAGTCAGCAAAAGGTCCGTCGAGATTTTTCTTGCCAACTAGCTCTCCAGCGCCCCGGAACTGGAACCGGCGGTAAACCGTCAACCAGGTTACCGCCGGGCCCCTCGTAGAGTTGTTTCCTCGCACGGCGCTCCCCAGTGCACTTCTAGGAAGAGTCTGCAGCAAGACTCAAAAAACTCGAAAAACACGTTTTCATATTTCTATCCAAAGACGGTTCCGCCAAGTGTTTGGAGAGTAATACTGCGCCTACGGACCTCAGAATTCACTGGTGTACGCGAAAAAAAACCCATACAGGTGCGAAAAATACCGGTTTTCAAAACGAATGTTCAACTCTTTCACAACTGGAACCGGCGGTAAACCGTCAACCTGGCTACCGCCGGGAACCTCGTAGAGCTCTTTTCTTGCACGGCGATCGTCGGAACACGGAGAGAAAGCTTCTGGAGCGAGAAAGAAAAAACTCAAAAAAACACGTTTTTATGCTTTTACTCAACGTCGGTTCCCCCAAGTCTTTTGATAGTAATACTGCACCTACAGACCTGAAAATTTTACTGGCAGGCGCGGCAAAACCCACTACAGGTGCGAAAAATCTGGTTTCTCAAAATAAATTGTCAAATATCTTTCAAATATTCGCAAACCCACCCAAACTGGGCGCCGGCGGGAAACCGTCAACCTTTGTTACCGCCGGGGGACTCGTAGAGCTTCCTGACAACATGTAATGTCGAAAAAAAAACAGAAAAGATAATTTTTCAGCCCAATCAATTTCAGACCTCTCGGATGCAACAGCCGAACGCCCCCGATGCTTCTGTATTGTCTTCTGCACGAGCTCTGTAGCTCTCCTACAGCCCAAGTTACGTGCGTAAATCGACAGCACCTCTCAAGATGACTCGAACAATACGAGTAGTTTGGCAAACCTAGCTCGAGTATCAGACCGAGTTCAGACCTCTGCATGCGACAGGCGGACGCGTCTGATGTCTCTGAATCGATTCCTGTGATTACCAGCCCTGCAGCCCCCCCTACAGACCGAGTTAAATGCAGAGCCGACAGCATCTCTCAGAGTGACTCGAACTAGGCGCCGGCGGTAAACCGTCAACCTTTCTTACCGCCGGGGGACTCGTAGAGCTTCCTGACAATATATAATGTCGAAAAAAAATTGCAGAGAACAAATAGTTTTTAAGCCCAAGCGATTTGAGACCTCTCGAGCAACCCTGAAGATGACTCGAAGAATACGAATAGTTTGGCAAACCTAGTATCAGACCAGGTTCAGGCCTCTGAACGCGACAGGCGGACGCGGCGGACGTCTCCGAATCGATTCCTGTTTACCAGCCCTGCAGCCCCCCTAAACCCAAAATAAATACAGAAAACCGACAGCACCTCTCAAGATGATTCGAACAAAACCAATAGTTTCGCGATTCTAGAGCGGGCAGCAGACCGAGTTCAGAGCTCTGGATTCAACAGACAAACGCGACTGATGATCCTGAATTGGTGTCTGTAAGTATCAGCTCTGTAGCTGTCATATAGCTCGAGTTAAGCACAGCAAACCAAGAGCGCCTCTCAAGAGCACTCGAATAATACCAATAGATTTCCGGACCTAGCTCGACTAGCAGACCGAGTTCAGCCCTCTGGATGCAACAGACGAACGCGCCTGATCATTCTGAATCGATACGGTGCGCCTACCAGCTCTGTAGCTGTCCTGTATCTCGAGTTAAAGCCAATATACCGACAGCGCGTATCAAGATGACTCGAAACGGCCGAACCCGCCAGTGTGCTTTTTGGCAGTAAAAGGTACCCGATCGAGCTGAGATCAAGATAGCGAGCGAGAATGAGATCGAATATCATGGGAAACAATACTAGAGCTCAAACGAATTGTTGAATTTCGAGAACAAAATTTTCAAACGACCAAAAGTCAGCAAAAGGTCCGTCGAGATTTGTCTTGCCAACTAGCTCTCCAGCGCACCAGAATTACTCTTAAGCGTCCAGCAATTACTTGCTAAGGGAAGCTCTACAAGTTAAGTCCGCCTCGGCCGGGTGGACCAACTGGGCGCCGGCGGCCGCCGGGGGACTCGTAGAGCTTCCTGATAACATATCATGTCGTAAAAAATTGCACAGAAACGAAAGGCGGACGCGCCTGATGTCTCTCAATCGATTCCAGTGATTACCAGCCATGCAGCCCCCCTACAGCCCCAGTTAAGTGCAGAGAACCGACAGTATCTCTCAAGATGTCTCGAACAATACGATTAGGTTCGCGAGTCTAGATCGGGCAGGGTCCAGAGCTCTGGAACAGACAAAGGCAAATATGATTCTCAACCAGATTCTGTACGTATCAGATCTGTAGCTGTCCTGTAGCTCGAGTTAAGTACAGAAAACCGAGAGTTTCTGTTAAGATGACTCGAATAATAGGAATAGGTTTGCGGACATAGCTCGGCTAGCAGACCGAGTTCAGACCTCTGGGTTGAACAGGCGAACGCGCCTGATCATTATGAATCGATTAGCTGTGCTTGCCAGCTCTATACTGTTCTCTATCCCAGTTGCGCGTATCAAGATGACTCGAAATGGGCGATCCCGCCTGGGCGCTTTTTGGAAAAGGTACATCGAGCTGAGATCAAGACGTCGAGCGGGAATAAGATCTAAGATCACGGGGAAAAAAATACTACAGCTCTAACGACTGGTTGAATTTTAAGAACAACTTGGTTGGGTCCACTGGGCGCCGGCGGTAAACCGTCAACCTTGGTTACCGCCGGGGAACTCGTCGAGCTTCCTAGCTCGACGTAAGTTGAGAAAACCGACAGCACCTACCAACATTCCGCTCATAGTGAATATTGTTTGACCTCTGAATGCGACAGGCGGACGCGTCTGATGTCTGCGAATCGACACTTGTCATTGCCATCCCTGCAGCCCTTCTACAGTCCGAGTTAAGTGCAAAAAACTGAGAGCACCTCTCAGGATGACTCGAACAATACAATAGTTACGCAGACCTAATTGGGGCAGCAGACCGAGTTCCGAGCTCTCGATTCGACAGACGCACGCGCCTGATGTCTTCAAATCGATTCCTCTGACCACCAGCACTGCCCCCCTCAGCGCGAGTTGAGTGAAGAAAACCGAGAGCACGCCTCAAGATGACTCGACAAATACGAATAGTTTCGCGATTCTAGATCGGGCAGCAGACCAAGTGCAGAGCTCTGCATTCGACAGACAAACGGAACTGATGATTCTAGATCGGTTTCTGTAAACATCAGCTCTGTAGCTGTCCTAGAGCGAGCTCTGTAGCGAGTTAAGTACAGAAAACCGAGAGTTCCTGTCAAGATGACTCGAATAATACGAATAGGTTTGCGGACCTAGCTCGGCTCACAGAGCGAGTTTAGACCTCTAGATTGAACAGGTGAACGCGCCTAATCATTCTACATCGATTAGCTGTGCTTACCAGCTCTATAGCTGTCCTAGAGCTCGAGTTATGTTCAAAAAACCGTCAGCGCGTATCAAGATGACTGAAAACGACCGATCCCGCCACAGTGCTTTTCGATAGTAATATTCACCCGATCGAGCTGAGATCAAGATGGCGAGCGGCAATAAGATCGAATATTACGGGAAAAAATACTAGAGCTCAAACGAATTGTTGAATTTCGAGAACAAAATTTTCAACCGACCAAAAGTCAGCAAAAGTTCCGTCGAGATTTTTCTTGCCAACTAGCTCTCCAGCGCGCCGGAATTACTGGGCGCCGGCGGTAAACCGTCAACCTTGGTTACCGCCGGGAGACTCGTAGAGCTTCCTAGCTCGACTTCAGTTGAGAAAACCGACACCTACCAACATTCCGACTTATAGTGAATGTTTTTTGACCTCTCAATGCGACAGGCGGACGCGTCTGATGTCTGCGAATCGACTCCTGTCATTCCCAGCCTTGCAGCCCCCCTAGAGCCCGAGTTAAGTGCAGAAAACCGACAGCACCTCTCATGATGTACAGTAGTTTCGCAGACCTGATTCGGGCAGCAGACCGAGTTCCGAGCTCTGGATTCGACAGGCGGACGCGTCTGATGTATTCAAATCGATTTCTGTGACCAGCAGCACTGTAGCCCCCCTCAGCGCAAGTTCAGTGAAGAAAACCGAGAGCACTTCTCAAGATGAATCGACCAATACGAATAGTTCTGCGATTCTAGATCGGGCAGCAGACCGAATTCAGAGCTCTAGATTCGACAGACAAACGCAACTGATGATTCTGAACCGATTTCTGTAAATATCACCTCTGTAGCTGTCCTACAGCTCGAGTTAAGTACAGAAAACCCAGAGTACCTGTCAACATGACTCGGATAATACGAATAGGTTTGCGAACCTAGCTCGGCTAACAGACCGAGTTCAGACCTCTGGATTCAACAGGCGAACGCGCCTAATCATTCTACATCGATAAGGTGTGCTTACCAGCTCTGCAGCTGTCCTAAAGCTCGAGTTATGTTCAGACAACCGTCAGCGCGTATCAAGATGACTCGAAACGGCCGATCCCGCCACAGGTGCTTTTCGATAGTAATATTCACCCGATCGAGCTGAGATCAAGATGGCGAGCGGGAATAAGATCGAATATCACGGGAAAAAATACTAGAGCTCTAACGAATTGTCAAATTTCGAGAACAAAATTTTCAACCGACCAAAAGTCAGCAAAAGGTCCGTCGAGATTTTTCTTGCCAACTAGCTCTCCAGCGCCCGGAACTGGCGCCGGCGGTGAACCGTCAACCTGGTCACCGCCGGGAACCTCGTAGAGCTCCTCTCACTAGTAAGAGTGCAGAGAATCGACACAGAATCAAAAAATGAAGATTTTTCGAAAATCTTGAAATTCGATTTTTTCGATGTTCATATTCGCTCAGCTCCCGGAAGTCAACTCATGCAAAAATGCATCGAGAGAGCTGAGCTGCTGTCAGAGAGGAGTTCATATGCCAATGCTCGGCGTAAAATTCTGCTTTTTCAAAATAAATGGTCAAATATCTTTCAAATTTCCGCAAAACCACCCAAAAGTTGTCACATTGTCCGCCTCGGCCGGCTGGGCCAACTAGCTCCACCCCGCGCCGGAATTCCTCTAGCTCGTCGATGCCGAAGAGCTACGAGGTAAGATCGTCCAACCGACCCCAAGTTCGCACATTGTCCGTCCGGGCCGGGTCGGCCAACTGGGCGCCGGCGGTAAACCGTCAACCTTTGTTACCGCCGGGGGACTCGTAGAGCTTCCTGACAACATATAATGTCAAAAGAAATTACACAGAAAAATAGTTTTTCAGCCCAGGCAATTTGAGAGCTCTCGGATACAACAGCCAAACGCCCCCGATGCTTCTAGATTGTCTTCTGCACGAGCTCTCTAGCTCTCCTACAGCCCGAGTTACGTGCGTAAATCGACAGCATCTCTCAAGATGACTCGAACAATACGAATAGTTTGGCAAACCTAGTTCGAGTATCAAACCGGGTTCAGACCTCTGCATGCGACAGGCGGACGCGTCTCATGTCTTCGAATCGATCCCTGTGATTACCAGCCCTGCAGCGCCCTTGCAGCCGAGTTAAGTGCAGGAAACCGACAGCACCTCTCAGGATGACTCGAACAATACGAATAGTTTCGCGAACCCAATTCGGGCAACAGACCGAGTTTGGAGCTCTGGATTCCGCAGACAAACGCTCCTGATGTCTTCGAATCGATTCCAGTGGTTACCAGCTCTGCAGCCCCCCTAGAGCCCGAGTTAAGTGCAGAGAACCGACAGCATCGCGCAAGCGACTCGAAAAATACGAATAGTTTCGCGATTCTAGATCGGGCAGCAGACCGAGTTCAGAGCTCTGGATTCGACAGATTACAGCCACTGATGATTCTGAATCAGATTCTGTACGCATCAGCTCTGTAGCTGTCCTGTAGCTCGAGATAAGTAAAGAAGACCGACAGCGCCTGTCAAGATGACTCGAATAATACGAACAGGTTTGCGCACCTAGCTCGGCTAGCAGACCGGATTCAGACCTCTGGCTTGAACATCCGAACGCGCCTGATCATGCTGGATCGATTAGCTGTGCTTACCAGCTCTGTAGCTGTCCTAAAGCTCGAGTTATTTTGAGAAACCCAGCATCGCGTGACAAGATGACTCGAAACGGCCGATCCCGCCATGACGCTTTTCGGCAGTAATACCCACCCGATCGAGCTGAGATCAAGATGGCGAGCGGGAATAAGATCGAATATCACGGGAAAAAATACTAGAGCTCAAACGAATTGTTGAATTTCGAGAACAAAATTTTCAACCGAGCCAAAGTTGTCAAAAGTTCAGTTCTTTTTTTTCGAGCCAACTAGCCTGCCAGCGTTTTCGAATTACTGAGAGCCGGCGGTAAACCGTCAACCTTTTACCGCCGGGGACTCGTAGAGATTCCTGACAAGATATAATGTTTTCAGACCTCTCGGATGCAACAGCCGAGCCCCGGATGCTGCTCGATTGTCTTCTGTGCTCTAGCTCTCCTTCAGCTCGAGTTACGTGCGTAAATTGACAGCACCTCTCAAGATGACTCGAACAATACGAAGAGTTTGGCAAACATAGCTCGAGTATCAGACCTCTGCGACAGGCGGACGTGTCTGATGTCTCTCAATCGATTCCTGTGATTAACAGCCTTGCAGCCCCCCCTACAGCCTCAGTTAAGTGCAGAAAACCGTAGCATCTCTCAGCATGACTCGAACAATACGAATAGTTTTACGGACCTAGTTCGGGCAGAAGACAAAGTTCCGAGCTCTGGATTCGGAAGGCGGGCGCGCCTGATGTCTTCGGATCGATTCCAGTCTACCAGCCATGCAGTCCCCCTACAGTCCGAGTTAAGTGCAGAGAACCGACAGCATCTCTCAAGATGACTCGAACAATACGAATAGTTTCGCGATTCTAGATCGGGCAGCAGACCGAGTTCACAGCTCTGGATTCACGAGTCAACGGCCACTGATAATTCTGAATCAGATCCTGTACGCAGCTCCTCAGCTGACTTTCAAACTTATAGTGAAAATTTTTGACCTCTGAATGCGACAGGCGGACGCGTCTGATGTCTGCGAACCGACTCCTGTCATTACCAGCCCTGCAGCCCCCTACAGCCTGAGTAAAGTGCAGAAAACCGACAGCACCTCTCAGGATGACTCGAACAACAGTAGTTGCGCAGACCTAATTCGGACAGAAGACCGAGTTCCGAGCTCTGGATTCGACAGGCGGACGCGCCTAATGTCTTCGAATCGATTCCTGCGACCACCAGCGCTGTAGACCCCCTCAGCGCGAGTTGACTGAAGAAAACCGAGAGCACTTCTCAAGATGACTCGACCAATACTAATAGTTTCGCGATTCTAGATCGGGCAGCAGACCGAGTCGAAAGCTCTGGATTCGACAGACAACCGCCACTGATGATTCGCAATCGGTTGCTGTACATCAGCTCTGTAGCTGTCCTACAGCTCGAGTTAAGTGCAGAAAACCAAGAGTTTCTGTCGAGATGACTCGAATAATACGAATAGTTTTGCGGACCTAGCTCGGCTAACAGACTGAAATAAGACCTCTGGGTTCAAGAGGCGAACACACCTGATCATTTTACATTGATCAGCTGTGTTCACCAGCTCTTTAGCTGTCCTAAAGCTCGAGTTATGTTCAGAAAACCGTTAGCGCGTATCAAGATGACTCAAAACGGCCGATACCGCTACAGTGCTTTTCGATAGCAATATTCACCCGATCGAGCTGGGACCAAGATGCTGAGCGGGAATAATATCGAATATCACGGGAAAAAATACTATAGCTCAAACGAATTGTCAAATCTCGAGAACAAAATTTTCAACAGACCAAAAGTCATGAAAGGTTCCGTCGAGATTTGTCTTGCCAACTAGCTCTCCAGCCGGAATTACTCTTAGCTTCCAGCAATAACTGGAACCGGCGGTAAACCGTCAACCAGATTACCGCCGGGCCCTCGTAGAGCTCTTTTCTCGCACGGCGCAGCTCGGTACACATTCAGCTAGAGTCGTGAGAAGACCAAAAAGAACTCGAAAAAACACGTTTTTATGTTTGTATACAAACACGGTTGCGCCAAGTGTTTTGGTAGTAATGCTGCACCTACAGAACTAATGATTGACGAGCGAACGCAAAATAACCCAATACAGATGCGAAAAATACCAGATCTCAAAACGAATGTTCAAATCTCTGACGAAGTTCGTCCGACCGACCCAAAGTTCGCCTCGTCAAAATGACTCGAAGAATACAAATAAGTTTGCGGACCCAGCTCGAGCAGCAGACCGAGTTCAGAGCTGTAGATCGAACAGATGAACGCGCCTCATGATTCCAAATTGGTTTCTGTAAGCATGAGCTCTGCAGCTGTCCTATATCCCGAGATAAGTACAGAAACCGTTAATGCACGTCAAGATGACTCGAAACGGCCGTCGGTTCCAGCAAGTGTTTTTATAATAATATTGCAGCTACGAACCTGAGAATTTAACTGGCAGTCGCGGCATAATCTACTAGACGTGAGAAAAATGCCCGTTCTCAAAACGAATTTTCAAATTTTACACAAACTGGGCGCCGGCGGTAAACCGTCAACCTGGTTACCGCCGGGGACCTCGCAGAGCTCCTAGCCCCGTGTCATAAGTCCACGCGTATCTCTGGAGTGCGCACGGTGAAAATATTTCCAATAATAAAAAGGACACACACATGCATGAGTTTTAGCGCGTCTTTCAGCGCGCGAGAGCGATGCTGCCGCGGCAGCGAACATGTATGTAGACATGTACAGATGGACAAGTATGCGACGAAACGATCGACGTCAGCAGGCGCGGCAACGCACCGGGCACGAGCGCGCGCACGCACATGCGCGCGCACGCGAATACATACACAATCTCACGCGCGCACGCACTCACAACCACGCGCGCTCACTCGCGCGCGGGCACCCCCTCACGCACACACACACACGCACACACACACGCACGCACAAGCACACACACACACACACGCACCAAAAAACACACACACACACACACACGCGCGCGCATACAGACACGAACACAGACACAGACACAGACACACCCGCACGCACACGCACACACACACACACACACACAGACGCGGCCACACACACGCACACACACACACACACACACACACACCTGCCTGCCAGACAAACACACACACACACGCAAACATCTACAGATACAGACGGACCGACGCCTTCGTTCTCACAAACCGATCCCCCGCTGCTCAGCGCTCTCGTTCCCCCGCGAAATCCTCGCGCCCCCGCGCACCCCGCCCCCCCCCCCCTTCCCGCCGGCGCTCCGGAGGGGGGAGGCACCGCCCCATGTCGGGGCCGGCCCTCCCTCCACTCCAACCACTCCGCCCTCGCGGAGCGCTGAGGGGGGGGGGGTGGAGAGGGGGGGGGGGGGCGCGGGCGGCGCCTGCACCGCGCGCGCACACGCACACAAACGCAGACACACACACACACACACACACAGTCACACACACACACACACACGCACGCACACACACACACACACACACACACAAACAAACAAACAAACAAACGCAGGCACAGCCACGCACACACACGCACACACACACACGCGCGCCCACACACACACCACCTGCCAGACACGCACACGCACACGCACACACGCACACACGCACACACACGCACACACACACACACACACACACACACACACACACACACACGCAATCCACAGACACGGACACACTGACGACGTCGCACTTACACACCCATCCCCACACTGGTCAGCGCTCTCCGCCCCCGCAACCCCCCTGCCGCCCCTGCGCGCCCCGCCCCCCCTGCTCTTCCCGCCGGCGCTCCGGAGGGGGGAGGCGCCGCCCCATGTCGGGGCCGGCCCTCCCTCCACTCCACCCACTCCGCCCTCGCGGAGCGCCGGGGGCAAGGGCGGAGGGGGAGGAGAGGAGGCGGGCGCAGGCGGCGCCAGCACCGCGCGCGCACGCACACGCACACACACACACGCAAACCCACGCACACACAAGCACACACACACACACACACACGCACACACACACATACACACACACGCGCACACGCACCCGATCACACACAAACACACACGCACACGCAAGCAAGCACATGCGCATACACGCGCACGTAAACACGCACACACACATATGCACACACACGCAAACATAAACACACCCACACACACAGACGCGCACAAACACACAAACTCACATACACACACGCACAAACACACGCGCACACACATATCCGCACACACATACACACAGACGCACACATACACACGCACACCCACGCACGCACACACACACACACACACGCACACACACACACGCACACGCACCCGAACACACACACACACACACACGCAAGCACATGCGCATACACGCACACGTAAACAAGGACAGACACACATGCACATACATGCAAACATAAACACACACGCACACACACAGACGCGCACAAGCACACACACATACACACAAACACGCACAGACACACGCTCTCACACACACACACACACACACATACACACACGCACACACATGCACGCACACGCACACATGCACACGCAGACACACACACACACACACGCGCGCGCACACACACACACACAAAACACACATACACACATACACACGCACACACACATGCACATCAACGCACACAAAGACAAGCACACACACACACACATACGCACGCGCACACACACACACACGCACGCACACAACCGCACACACACACACACATACACGCACGCACACACACACACATACACACACGGACAAAGACAGACACAGACACACACACACACGAGCACACAAACACCAGACGCACAACACACACAGACACACACAGACACACACACACACACACACAACAACAACAACAACAACAATCACTTTACCCGAACGCTCAGTGTTCTCACCAGTGCCAGGGTTTTCATGCGACGCGAGACAATACCCCCACTTCGTGGGGGGGCAGTTCAAGCTCTACCAAATATCCAAACGACTCTTCGCGACCACCCAAACCCAGCTTCCCGCCCTATGACGTTGGGACACTTCACTTCGTGGCGTGCGGACGACCGTGGCTACTACACTGGCGTGGGGTACACACCCACAGAACTTGGTCACTTATTCGGGGCGCGCGTGTGCCCAGCATCCTGCAATTGTGACATACAATACATGACACAGACAGACAGAGAGAGAGACAGAGAGCAGACAGAGAGAGAGACAGAGAGAGCGGAGTTGGTCACATTTTTGGGGCAAGTTCCTGAGATCGTCGTGTTTTTTGTTGGTCTTGCGCGCGCGAATGTCCACTTTACTTTTTTTTGCAAGGGAGTATTGAAATTTGATTATGTTAGAACAAGAAAAAGTAGCTCGCGCGAGCTCATGTAACATAAATGTTGAAAAACCATTGGTTTTGTGGGAGTCGGACAGCGCGCGCGGGATGAAATTTGGACATTTTTTTTTGAAAAAACATTGGGTTTTTGATGTTTTTATGTTGAAATCGTTACGAAACCTAAGGTTCTGGAAGGATTTCGTCTTGCGCGCGCGAATGTCCACTTTACCTTATTTTTTGCCAGGGATTATTGAAATTTGATTATGTTAGAACAAGAAAAAGTAGCTCGCGCGAGCTCATGTAACATAAATGTTGAAAAACCATTGGTTTTGTGGGATTCGGACAGCGCGCGCGGAAGGACATTTTGACAATTTTTTCTTAAAAAAAAACCATTGGGTTTTTGATGTTTTTATGTTAAAATCGTTACGAAACCTAAGGTTTTGGAAGGATTTCGTCTTGCGCGCACGAATGTCCACTTTACCTTATTTTTTGCAAGGGATTCTTGCAATTTGATCAAGTAAGAACAAGAATTTTCATGTTATATTGTTTTTTGCAAGGGAAAACGGATTACAACAAAACAACCGGATCCGGACACAATCCACTTTTCTGAAGCTTTCGCTAGAAAATGAAGGAAATGAGGCTGCGGCCTAGGTTTTGGAGGGGGGTCGCGCACCAGGGGTCTCAACAATAATATTTCTTTAGAAGTAATAATATTCAACAACAACAACAACAACAACCACGGACACGGACACACTGATGACGTCGCACCTACGAACCGATCCCCACGCTGGTCAGCGCTCTCCGCCCCCGCGCCCCTCTGCCGACTCTGCGCGCCCCGCCCCACCGCCCTCCCTGCCGGCGCTCCGGAGGGGGGAGGCACCGCCCCATTTCGGGGCCAGCCCTCCCTCCACTCCAACCACTCCGCCCTCGCGGAGCGCCAAGGGGAAGGGCGGAAGGGGAGGGGGGGGGGGGGCGCGGGCGGCGCCAGCGCCGCGAGCGCACACACACACACACACACACACACACACATGCACTCACACGCACACACACACACACACGTCCACACACACACACACACACACGCCCACACAAACACACGCACACACACGCACACACACACACACACACACACACACACAGACGCACACACACACACAAACACAAACACGCACAGACACACGCACACACACACACACACATGCACATTACACGGGCAACGCCGCTGGATTCAGCCAATTATTCCCCATCTCCGCGCTGACTACTGCCATGCGCCACTGGATCGGCGCCGCGGCGTGGGGATCCAGCCCTTCCAACCAACGCACCCCCCCCAGCGAGCCAGCGCTCCAAAGGTGGAAGGGGCCGCCGCGCTACGGGGCCAGCCATCCCTCCGCTCCAGTCCGTCGCAACTCGCAGCACAGCCTTGCTTCGTTCAGCCCCCCCCTCCGCCCCCCCATCGCCCCCCCCCGCCCCCCTTGTATGCCCCCCCCCCCCCCCCCCCCAAAAAAAAAACACCAACCCACCCCCCATTCCCCAACTCCAACCCACCCCCACCCCCCACACACACCACACCAAACAACGCACACGCACACGCACACCACACACACCCACACACACACCTCCCCTCATTCCCTCTCGAAACCCAAAACCCCTGCCCAGCCCTGTCCTATCGGCCCGAATGCCAGGCGGACCCCGCCGACCGATCCAGCTCATCCCCCTGCATGTCCACAGCCAACCCCCGGCCCGATGTCCACTGACACACAGACGCACAGACACACAGACACACAGACACAAAGACACACAGAAACACAGTCACATACACACACAGACACACTAACACACTGACACACTGACACACAGAAACACAGACACACAGACACACTCACACACGGACACACCGACACACAGGCAACCGGAATCCCCCCCCCCCCCCCCCCCCCCCCCCCCCCCCCCCCCTCCCCCCCCCCCCCCCTCCCCTCCCCCCCCCCCTCCCTCCCTCTTCCACCCCCCCTTCTTTCCCCCCCCCCCCCCCCCCCCCCCCCCCCCCCCCCCCCCCAACAGGATACACAGACATACAGACACACGGACACAAAGAAAGACAGAAAAAAACAGACACACAAGCACAGGGACACACAGAGCACAGACACGCAGACGCACAGACACAGCGACCCACAGACACACAGACGCACAGGCACACAGACACACGGACACTCAGACACACAGACACACAGACATACAGACACACAGACACAAGTAAAGACAGAAAGACAGAAAACCACGCTCACAGACACACAGACACACAGACACACATACACACAGACACACAGACGAACGGACACACAGACACACAAACACACAGACACACAGACACACACACACACAGACGCATAGACACACAAGCACGCAGACAAACAGACACACAGACATACAGACACACAAATACACAAACACACAGACACACAGACACTCAGGCACACTGACACACACAGCACCAGGCACACAGACACAGAGACACTCAGACAGACAGACACACAGGCACACAGACACACAGACACACAGGCACACACAGACACGCAGAAACACCAACACACAGACACGCTGACACAAGGGCACACAGACACGCAGGCACAAAGCCACACAGACACACAGACACACAGACAAACAGATACACAGACACACTGACACACTGGCACAGAGACACACAGACGCAAAAAAAAAAAAAAAAAAAAAAAAAAAAAAAAAAAAAAAAAAAAAAAAAAAAAAAAAAAAAAAAAAAAAAAAAAAAAAAAAAAAAAAAAAAAAAAAAAACACTGACACACAGACACTCAGACACAGACACACTGACACACAGACACACGGACACCCAGACACCCAGACACACAGACGCGCAGACACACAGACACACAGACGCACAGACACACAGACGCACAGACACACAGCCACACAGCCACACAGACACACAGACACACAGAGAGACAGACACACAGGCACACAGGCACACAGACACACAGACACACAGACACACAGACACGCAGACACACAGACACACAGACAAACAGACAGACAGACAGACAAACACACAGACAGACAGACCGACGGGGCTGCCAGCGCCACGCGCGCACACACAGACACTGACACACACACACGCGCACACACACGCAAATGCACGCGCACAGACAGACAGACAAGCACACACACACAGACGCACGGAAAGACAAACGCACAGGCAGATCCACAGACAGACAGACACACAGGCATACTGACATACAGACACGCAGACACACAGGCACAAAGACACGCAGACACAAGGATACACAGACACACAGAAAACCAATCACAAGGACTCACAGACACCCAGACACGCAGACACTCAGACACACAGACACACAAACACACAGACATACAGACACACAGACTCGGACACACGGACACACGGACACAAAAGACACAGGAACATACAGACACACAGACACACTGACACACAGACACACAGATACACAGACACGCAGACACACAGACGCACAGACACACAGACACACGGACACACAGACAAACAGACACACAGACATACAGACACATAGACACACAGACACACAGACACACGGACACACGGACACACTGACACCAACGCACAGACGCACAGACACACCAACACCAACACACAAAGACTGACAGACACACAGACGCACAGACCCACGGACAGACGGACACGCAGACACACAGTCACACAGACACACGGACACGCACAGGGACACACAGACACACAAACACACAGACAAATACACAACCAGACACACAGATACACAGACACACAGAAACACAGACACACGGACACACCGACACACTGACACACAGAAACACAGACACAC